>OY728148.1:545037451-545637451 GCA_963277665.1 Viscum album
AAAGTAATATATGTAAGTCAATAGGAATCTCTATGATACCTAAAATTGGTTATAATCACAAACATTTTTATTTAAGCATGATATATGATTATAACATGAAGGAAACATGGGAGTGTGAAAAAACATAAAATATGACTATGCATAAGTCATGTATAACATCCAAGAAAAAATTACATAGTGTATAGAGTCTCATCATAGATTAGTTTTACTCCATAATCCAATACAAAAATCCTCATGAGATAGAAACAATACCCAGTGCATGGAGGGGTATATAATTCCTGGACTACTCATCTCATTCATATCATTTAACAACATTTTTGTTCCATATAGATCAATCAATGTAAGAATATATTTCATCACATTTAATCCAATGATTATAGAGTGTGTGTTACATAATTATATTTACCTAATCAATGAGTTATATGTATATCTAGGCGAATACCCTTGAGTGGAAATGGGGATTAGTATTCACTAAATGAATGTATGTCATGGAAAATCACAGGATAATTTTGGTAGCATAATGCAGGTAAATAAATATTCATGGAACAATTTATTAAGAGTGAAATAGGTCTCTAATAAATTTTAAATCATAAGGAAAATAATATTGATTTATAAAAACATATCCCAATATTAATATTTGTAAATAAAAAATAATAATATAAATGACATTCTTGAATAAGGAAGAGAATAAGGGTATCTTTTAATTCAATATAGTAATGGATAAGGTAAAGTTTATAATAATAGGGGGAAATGATCTCTCATTATTATAAAATAAATTAAAAAATAAATATATGATTATAAAGCCTTCACAACATGATCAATTTAGAATCCAAAGGCTAAATACAAATAATGTTCTTGTATGGAAAAAAAGATAGGCATATCGTTTAGTTAAACATAATAACGACTTAGGTAATAGTTATAACAAGATGAAAAAATTATATATAATTATTATAAAATAAATTGGGTGGTAAAGTGATAATTATAAATACATTAAAACATAAAAAATTAAGATGCAAAACAACAAATAAAGGGATGATTCTTTAATGGAAAAGAATAGAGATATATCCCTCACTTTGAGAGGGTGGATCAAAATGATTAGGACGAGACTATTAAGAGTTTATGGGAACATTTTTAAGGATCTATAAAGTTAAAGGAAGACTTTCAAAATTATACAAGGGTATTGTGTGAAGAGTAATGAGAGTATGGGTGGGATTATATAGTAAAATAAATTGGAATTCTTTAATAATTTTTAATTTGATGTTTTGGAATCTATATAATAAATTAATCAAAATCAGAGTCTATTCTTGGGTTTTTTCTCCATGGATTCTACCAAAATGTGGTGTATGGTATTATTTTATAAGGTAAAGAACAAAAATCATTAAAATAATACCCATAGTGATGTGAATGTGAGTCAAGTATATAAATAATTTATTTTAAAACATTAAAATATAAAATAGGTTTTTTGGGGATTCATGCAGGGTTTATAAAATTATGAAAACTACATTAATAATTCATATTTTTTAATGGAAAATTTTTAATGGTATTCTATACTCTTAATTGAATTTATTACATAACTTTTCGTTTGTTGTGATGTTATGAATAGAATATATTTACACCATATTTAATTTTTAAGAATAAAATTCTAATATCATGGAAATTTTTTTAAAATTACCCATTGTTTAATTATGAAATGATGATTTCAAAAAATATAATTTATTTTATCAAAATTATTCTACAAATTTTATCATTTAAAATTTTAAATAAAAAACATCATTAATTGGAAAGTACTGGTTTTTTGATAATAACAGTTTTTGACCCTTATAAGAATTAAATTTTTCTTTATAAAATTATATAATAATTTATATTTAAGTAAAAATCATTTAACAGTAATATTTCTTTAAAATAAAAATTATTTTAAAAAAATTTTATTTCATTAAAATAGAGTTATTTGATTGAAACTATTTATTTCTTAAAAATTACACTTGTGTTTCTTCATATTAAAATCTATTTTTTAACAAACTTATTGTTTAATCATTATAAAGTAATAAAATATAAAAAAATCATTATTTTATTACAAAAAATGTACCAATTCATACTACTAGAGAATAGATACGTAGAACTTTATTACACTAGTTAATTCCCTAAGGGTATGGTATGCGATGTAAATATTTTCATGGGGTGGTACGATAATAATTGTTTGTATCATTGTCTCAATGATCTTTAACTTCTCTAATAAATGGTTTCACTTATGATTTAGTTAATGAATATTGACTCTAGATTAGTCAATGGAAAAACCTAGTTATTTTATCTCTTTATAATACTCCAATAAATGGGATTCATAGGGTATGATCCTACGGAATGAGGACATCGCTCCCGTTGTTTTTGTCAAAAGGATTTATCATAACTCTATATATATATTAATAATAATGGGCACTATGAAATGGATATTTTACCAATATTTTTTATTCTTAAAATTATTTTAAATTAGAAATGATATAACTTATATACATAAAAAACAACCATAATTTTTCAAGTGTTTTCTATAACTACAATACATGACAAAGAATTAACTAATTTAAAAAGGGAATTTAATTAATAAATTTTTTGGTCGTTAAGAATCTATAGGATCTTTCTAGTCTATATTAGATGTTGATATACATAGAGAAAATGGTCTTTCAAAAATAGGATCTTATCGATGTAGCCGATAATGTTAAACACGATGTTGTTTTTAGGGAGGAGGCATTATAACAAGTTGTGGAGGTGGAAACTAAGAAACTAAGTTAGCTATGCTAATCCATAGCTTCCCTGGAGAATATATATGTTGAGCTAAAGGAATATTCTTAATATCTATTATAGCAGGCCATTACTTCTGGGACCCCCTTTTTATTTTTCATTGGTTTGTGGGAGGGAAGGTTATGGATATGCCTCTCTCCCATTATTCTTTATCAATGAATGGAATTCCTCAAACTCCTTAAAATACTATCGAGCCTCTTCTCCTTTCAGAATATGCATGAAATCATTATGACTTAAAACCTTGTGTATCATTAAACAAATCAAGCTTTCTATAATACAAATAAATCCAAAATCCTATCCTAATCACTCAAATCATAATGTATTTTAACCAAGAATTCATTACAAAAGGTAATTTCCATAAACACGATTTTTGACATGTATTCCCAAGTACATAAAATTTTAATTATTCAAAACAGATTACCTCAATTAATTATTCATGGAGAAGGAGTGTGTTATAACTTTTTACTAGGCCTTGGTAATTGAAAGAGTAGATTTATTTTTACTACAACAATATAATGTTCTCTAAAATGTTAACATCTCTTGTTTTTATACCAATATTTTACTTCAGTTGTTGAGAGAGGGGATCAGAAGGCACAGACTCTTCCTTTTATCAATTCTCCCTTTATACATTTTTAGACAAAAAAATTTACCCGCATTACAATTTTGATCTCTCAATGTTTGCAATATCACAAAACATTCATGTACAATGACCGAAGACTCAACATTTTCCCTAGGCCCCCTTTGTGGGTTATCTTCCTAGAAAGTATTGTTACTCATTAAATTGGTTTCTTAAGGCCTTATAATCCAGACCAGTATAACTGATTTTTATAGTCGAATAGCTTTTACCAAAGAATATTACTGTTTAGGGACACATTGTTTAGTCCTCTTTTTCAATAGTTTATGATTATATAGATCATAACATCTTTTTCTATAGTTTAGGATCATATATATTGGATATTATATGAATTAAAATTCTTAATACATGGATGATCAATATTCATCATAACTTGTACGATGAAAAATGTTTGAGTGGGAATTATGCAGTTAAGTATGCCCTAAGACGATTCCCTGAGAGAATGAAACTATAAAGAATATAATATATAATAATTATTACATCTGAATTTAGTACTATATTGGGGGCTATTTGTTTCATTCTGATGAAAAAATAATTGCTAGTCTTTAACCCCACATCAGTTATTCTCTATTTAAGAAACAAGAGGCAATAAGATATTGGACACATTTTATTAGATCATGAGATTAAATTTCATAGGGTTTATGCATTAGGTATTTATTGATATTTTAAAGAGTCTTAAACATTATAGTTTCATTTATATTTATGTGGGTCTTACACATATAGTTTCCCTAATTCTTGATCACATCTTACATATTATGGTTTCCCAAATGTTTCAGTAGGGATGAAACAATGAGGTTTCTCTAATGCTTGGGTGAGGATTTCACACTAAGGTATTCTAGATATTTATGTGGGGCATACAAAATGTGTTCACTATGATGTTATTTTCAATTGGATTTTATCCCCTTTAAATAAAGGAAAGTATAGTTTTGTCATACACAAAGAGAATACCCCCTTAATAGATTATTTAATTATGATAACAGCATTATAATTTTTGGTCTCTAACCCTATGAGAGTCATGTATGATTTGAGAATGAAAATATAAAAGGAGATCATATACATTTCATACAGGTAAAATATTTGTGCACTAGAAAAACCCTAAGGTAATATAATCATAAACTCATAAATATGGCTCAATGTGTTTTCTTTATAAGAATGAAATATGGTTATACAAGAAAATCATATAGGAATATATCTAACAAGGATATCATACATTATCATAGAATGTTATGCATCCTTATTATAATAGGAATCAAAGACTTCAAAGTTCTTATGACTGATATGATGATGTGTAAGGAAGGATGGTCACCCTTAATGGGATTATTTTCCTAGGGTTCTGGGAAGATAGGGGTTTATTCCAAGGTTGATGCCCACTTTTGAGAGTATCAGAATGTATTAAAGCTGTATAGCCATTATGGGTGACAGAGGACTTAGGAGTTTATGTGTGAGACCCTTGGGAGTCATGAATGTATCACAGGATCATGTGACTTAGGTGAAAATGGACTGATCACATGCTTCACATAAAGGTTATGTTGACATTCTCTCTACATGAATCCTGCAGATACATGTGAGTTTTTCAGGACACTCGGTTTAGGTGATTGTGTAACTGATGAGTGATATAAAATCACACAGCAGTATAACATGACCAATAGGCCATCTCACAATCTAATTCTCTTCATATTACACAGTGTTCATCACTTGATCACTTTACATTATATTTCCATTCAGTTTTCATGAGATCACATGACTAGGGGTTATCTTGTTACAAGCCCTTGTGAAACCCACTATTCTTCAAATCTCTCTTAAGGTACTTGACAAACATTATGGATATTGAAATACTTTTTATTTAATGATTTTTATGATATAAAAAAATTCCCATTGGTTATCCTATCATTCCTTTATATCTGTTTTCATTAATTGGGGGGTCTATAGGTGTCAATCTCCTATATATAAGGTTATTTACATGGTACACAATACATGTATATTGGATTAAGATGTTTTGAGTACAATTCGTGTAAGCCAACATTGTCTCATATGATCCTTGTTACCGAGTTAGATTTCACTAGTGATATCATACCCTTCATCTCATGATGAAATAAGTCAAGAAAAGGGATTATCATGGACATCCATATTGGATGAATCATGGGACGTAATTATCACAAGTGAAACCACATGAATCCAAGGGGTTTTTCATGAGTAGTCCTAGGTTACCTGAATGCATGAAAACCTCACCATGGATTTCATTGATCACTAGAGTCCCTTAGAATTTACCCCCACATGTCTTCAAGAAATCAAATGATTAATCATCGATCATGTTATTTCATGAAAACTTTAAAAAGAATAGATTTTTTTTCTTAAACGAGTCCTTTCATTTGCTTGTCTCGTGTGTTTTTCTTGACCTATGAGGCATCATATGAGGAATGATGATCACGTGATCCTTCCATCGCAGATAGATTCATATGATAGATTCCATTGGCATTCAACTAAAATATGTCTTGAATAAATTGGATTATGTTTCCAAGATCTCATAATGAAACACCAAAAGTTTTAGGGATAACCACTCTACATGGCCAAGTCATGTTTCATATTTGTCATAGATTTGATCACATGACCTAATAGGTGTCCTATAAATAATAGTGATTGTGTGACCCTCCTATCATGGATAACTTCACAAGCTAGAGTCCCTTGGAATTGGACCATCATATGTCATTAGGACATCAAGTAATCTATCCTATATCTCATAACAATATTCACACCTTATTAGGGATAGCTTCTATGCTTGTCCTTGATGCATTCACATAAAGGTTCATGCGATCATGTGATCTATAATGAACTACACGATCACACATACTATGTTTTTTATAACCAAGGTTTCTATATTTCTTCTTTTCCTATTATACCAAAATGACATATTTTCTTTTTTCAATTTTTCCAAACACTATTTTTCCATTTCTCCTTTAGAGGGTTCTAATAGATTTATTCAAAAAAATAAAAGTGTCTTGGTTACATTAAAGGATGGTTATCTTATTAGGTTATCATTAGTTGAGAGTTTATGTAGGTGATTTATCAAATACATCTTTTCAGACAATTTATAACCATTTTTAATTCATTTTCATGTAATTTAAGGTGATGAATACACTGGATGTGTTTATGGACATAATGATTCATGTCTTCAATTCTTATTTTTATTTCTTCGTGTTTGTATTAATCAATGATTTATTTATGTAATCATAATTATATGATGATCAAGGGGATCATTTATATATTATATTTGGTAAATTTAGGTATGGACATTTTTATACTAAGATATTGAATTATTATTTTTATATTTGAGAGTTAAAAATTAATTAAAAAATATTCATTGAATTAGGCATATCAATGAATCTAAGGAAAGAGGAATTTTTTATATCTAAGGTGATTATAAATAATATATCTGATATCTATAGTTTCGTGTTCTTTTTTATCTATCATTAATGTGTAATCTAATACTTCTCTCACCTTGATATACTAATGATTCCATTGACTCGGTTCAAATTGGTGTTTCAATTTTATGGTAAATATTAATCTACATATGAATGGAATTTTTGTGAATCCAAAATAAATTTTCCCCCAGGAAATTATAAAAATTATTCCCCAATATTTTTGAATAAGGAGGTTGCTAGTTTCTTTTTAATCTATCACTTTTTCCTATTTTTGAAATATAAAAGGAAATTAGGGGTTTTGATAATTTTTATCCCAAAATTTTATAGAAAAATAACAAATATAATTAAAAAATGAAATGATAGAAAATATTTTGAAAAAATATATTTAAAAGTACTATTAAATCAAATTTAAAATTTCAGTAGTGAACAAGTTATAACCCATAGAACACGCAATTTCTAATTTCCAAAGTGTTCTCTAAATTTAATTCCTCAATACTATCTTAATGAAATACGAATGAATACCTAATTTATCTTAAAAATCATTTTAATAAATAAATATGATTATCTCCTAATTTAAAGGTGATTCAACTACATGACGTCCTCCAAGTAGTCCAATAGAACTAAAATCACTATTATCCTAATAAGGATGTCACATGAGAAATTTAAACATTAATATCAATTATTTTACATCATATATTGTCTAACTATTAAAATTAGAACATAATAAATATAATTCTAGAATATAACATAATAGTTTCATCCAAGAACTTATGTTCTCAGGAAAATCCCATACAATACATGAAATGTATCCAAACCTTATAAGTGGTTCCATCAGGTCTCCACTAGTCGCAGATACTTCATGGGTTAAGATAAGAATGGATAAATTGGTTTTACTCTCCTCTCATTTTTTGTTTTTCTATATATCCATTTCATGTTCCCTTTCCTCTCCACGAGATTACCACTGTATTTCTTTTTCTTTGTCTTTAACCATTAATGTATATCCCTTATAGTATAGTGGGTAATGTTTTAAAATAATCACAAAAATTACTTCACCCCAAGAGAACAATCCACATATAAATAAATTTCCTCTCCATTTCCTTTCAAGTGGGAATGGTAGAAATAGACCCTGAATTAATGTTTGGATTATAACCCCACATGTGGTATTCACATGGGAAATATTATCTTGTTTCTCTTTAAATAATCAAATGATATAATATCATTTTTATCTCTACATTAAATAAATTATTGTGTCTAGGATTTTGGATCGGATGAAATATCATTGGGGATGCTTAGTAGTGTCTTCATGGTGCAACTGCTAGCTTATAATACAAATATTATTCTCCTCAAATTTCTAAAATTTCATAATGTATAAATAATATTGTCAGAAGAGTTGCCATTTACTAAGACTTTAGGTAGATTATATTTTGAATTTGTTTCATAATAATTTAGATGTTCTAAAGGTTCAAATTAATATATAATTGATTTTTATTTTTCAAATTGAAGTCTTATAAATATCAAAGTCCTATGAGATTCAATAAAAGTCTTTTGGGAACCCATAGTGTCTTATGGACTCAATCCAAAGTCATATAAGATCATTAAAGTTTTTCAACAGACTATAAAATTCTTATGAATACTTTATAAATCCTTACCTAATAAAAATATATATAAAAATACATTTAATTAATGCGAAATATATAAAATTCATATGAAATACATGAAAAATAAATTAAATTCATAAGAAATCAATAAAGGCATACAAAATCCATAATACCCATATGAAATCCTTAAATGTCGTTGAAAACTTAATTAATGTATTGTAAAATAATAATTATCCAAAATTATATCCATTTAATTTACAAAATTACATTATTCCAAAATTAAAATCAAAAGTAGGGATTCTTCGAATATCCCATGAATTGTTATGAACACAAAAAAATCATGGATTTCCCTATTTTATTAAAAAACACAAAATATTGTTTAGAACTGAAAATGAGGTAATTTTACCCAAAATGAAAAAATGGTGGGGAATTATTCCTCAAAATATAATGAAAAAAATGATGAAATTATGAGCTATATTAGATAAATTCTACTAGATAAAAATGGGTTGACATCAAGAAAATTTATAATTTTACTACAAAATGGTAACCACTATAATGAATATTTTTAGGAATATTTTTATTCCTATAGTGTGTAATTTGGATGTGGGTTAATGAAAGTGGATCATGTAGTGGCATGTGGTTCTCAGAATATTATACCTCACATGAATAATAATCTTACTCAATATCCCTAATTGTCAATGGTTTTCATGGAATCAATAGTTAGTAATGATATCTTTTTTATGAGTAGATCATTGTATACATCTATTCTAAGAGTATGTAGTATATATTTTTCCAAATTATTTTAACCTATTATATATGATATGTATTAAATATCAAAAATCATTTGAACATGATATGATATATACTCCAATAAATGGTACTTCTATTGTGTATTATTATATAATCAAATATTATGGGGATGAAGTTTGTGAGTCAAATGATAAATAATAGGTTTTGCCTCTTTTCTCATATTTATATATTCATGTATTTGATGTAGTTTCCCAGTCAGGATACAAGTATAACTAATAGGGGGAGGGGGTGAACCCGTGATATTTTTTCTTTTATGTTCCTTTTATTTTTGAAACAACCTTTACCTATAGCTGAAGAGATTATTCCCTACTGGTTGCAAATCAAACAGACATCTACAAGATTATAAGAATTTAAAAAGTTCACTGCCCAATAAGAGTAGCTATATCCTTGGTATTGTATGGAAATAATCCAATTCCACATAATGCACTAGAAAATTAACCTTTTACATGGAATACAATGAGTAGGATATTCCCTTACACTCGTGTAACACTATAAAAACAATTCAAAAGTGCATGTGCTTATTCCAGCACAAAATGATGTAATTCAATATTATGGTTCTTATTGATCCACTTACACAAATTTAATCTTTCAAAAAAATTCTTCTCATTCCAACCCAGAATCTAGTAAAACCCTCAAAGACTTTGTAATGATACATGTCCAATACCTCTTTCTATATTTGATGCTCTATGAATGTTCTACTCACTTAAACATGGTATTCAAAACTACTATTCATGAAGATCCTTCATGAACCTCTTTCACGAAGATCACACCATTCACAAATCTAATAGTATTCATGAAACCTACTTTATTCCTAAATCTCTCTATGAAATTACGAATTTCACTCCTTTTCACAATGCTCAGAATGTTTAGTTGGCTTATATCCTTTGTGAACTTCTTCACATACCAACTTCACAAACCACTTTCGCAATGATCAGAACATTTTGTTGCCTTATAGACTTCGTGAACATCTTCATATAACACCTTCATGAACCACCTTCATGAACCTGAATGCTTATAATTCTCATTGGATATCTAACTTTCTTCTGAAGGGGGTATAGGCCTATTTATAGGTGTTCCTCCAATTCTAGAACCTTCTAGGCCACGTCATTATCATTTTGTGAAGGCCATTCATTTACTTCACGATTCTCCCCCTTTTTTCTCAATGGCCAACATATATTTTTAATTCTGAAATGTCGACAAAGTCATGGAGAGTTCAATCAAAAACCATTGCGGTATTGTGATGCTCCATTCACGATGATCCTCTCTTTTATCATTCACGATAATCATCACTATTCCTTGAGATCACCATTTTAATTATTTAATCCATCTCAAAACACTATTCATGAATTATAACATTGAAAAATTCATTCGTTTAACATATTTTAATATGGAAATTATAAAAATTCACCTTTCATGATGAAATTAAAACTCTAAATTTTGGACCCTACAAATTTGGAAAACACTGGGAAAATGCACCACAATAAAATATGATTTTGAAAAACCAACCATGATGATTCAAAGTTATCCTGAAACATCTTTTCTACCTCTTAAAATCATAAGGACTTCATCACAAGTCCTCCAAACAAATTATTATATTTGTGAAATACATACCAACAAAGCATCGTCAGATTTCCCATAGAATTTATTGTAACTTTCTTGTCATCGAGTAACGTCATTACTTCCAAATCAAATGGTATTTATTTAGAATTTTGAATTTGAATTCATGAGTACAATGATCAGTCTGATCATCTACTTATACAAAGTTAATTTATTTCTTATCTTCTCAAACATCCTTAAAATCAAAAGATAACGCCCAGAAAACAACAACTTCTTACTTCTTATAAACTTCTACAACCAAATTAGTCCTAAAATTTAAGGAGGAATGTATTATTATTCTAGTTCATTAGGCCATTAATTCATCCATAATATAATGTAGAAGGATGTTTTGAGGTCAAAATATGAGGTTTAATTTTTTTATGAGTGATTGTTTGGTGGTGATAAGATACTGAAACAGATTCTTAATAGTGATTATTTATTCTATTCCCTAGGATGATTCATTGTTCTAATGGATAAATTAGATTACATGATAAGGTATATACATATTTCCTTATAATAAATTTCTCTTATTATAATTAAAATATATTATGATGTTTGATAATTTTTTCAGTGGCTATATATGAAATGGTGAATGATTGGGATTCTTTAGATGTTTCAATGATCAGTGGTTAAAATATGAACATAAAAGTTCAAAACTAAAAAGGGATGATTTTTTTATTTTCATGATATGTTTATCAAGATAATGGACATAAAGAATATTTTTTGGGCTATATTTTACTATTTGACTAAAGATATTCATTTTACCTAAAAGTTATATTTCGAAATATTATTAGATTAAGAAGTTCTATATTAATTGGAGAAAATCTTTATCATATTTACATGGTGGAATAGTCACATTGAGGGGCCTATTACCAACCTTTTATTAATATCCATGACACTTATGTCCCACCTTACAAATAAATAATTTATCCCATCACATAAGGCTATTTAATTGAAATTATACTCAAACTAAAGTATAAACCCACTATCCCTAAGCATAATATATATATAAATCAAAACTAAAAAAATAAAATTATACTAATAAAGGGGACATTTGAAAACTTTATATATGATTTTAGGTAGTTGTTTTATGATGTAAAAACTAAAATCTAAGAATCAAAAATAGGTGACCAAATACTTAAGTATAATGAATTATTTTCGGTTCAAATTGATGAAAATATATTCTTAATTCCATCACAAAAAATAAGTTATACCAATCCATTTATTCTTATTTATAATTTCTTCACAAAAATAAACATTAAAAATAATGATGGATTTCTTCTTTTTAAGAATTGTATCCTCCTTTAAATTTTTTTAGTTTTTTTTTCTTTTTATCTCTTTTTTATATATGAGAAAAGGACCATGTGTGAAATATATAAAATATATTTTTAAAACATTATCCTAATAAATAGGGGGTGATTTTTTATATTATCCATATTCAAAAAATTTATCCTAGTAATACCATAAAACTTAATAAACAACCATTTGATTCTAAAATCAAAACATAAAATAAAAATAATGATTTTTGGTAGGAAAGATAAATTAACAAATAATGTGGATTTTATATATGGTTTTTCTTGATCGCTATGGGCTTAAAGAAATATCATATATATGGAAGGTTTAAAAGTTTAATTGTTATAAAAGGTAATAAAATTTTCCTTAATCCTGTTAATATTTTCCAAAGACTTCATGTTTCAAAAAATATTAAAGGCAATGTTCTAGTTGTAAAACATATCCTGAGAATATCTCAAGAAAGAGGGTACTATGAACAATATGTTTAATTATTTATAGAACCTCTAGGGAATGTGAATAAAAAGTATTGGTAAATAATTTAATGGAATAAATAATAATTATTGTTGAGTAATTAAAATTTCCAGTAATTAGAATCAATAATAGTTATCATATCATCAATAAACATAAATAAACTCTAAACTAAATTGAGTATAAAAATTCCAAAAAAAATGACAGATGCCTATACCATTTATGGTCATGATGAATAAAATTCTTTATTAAATTTCAATATTTCTCCCAAATTATGATGTCTCCAAGAACAACATGGAGAAAAATTCACATGGGCCTAAAGATCCTTAACATACACTATAATTAAACAACTTATCTATTTTTTATATATATTAATGGAGATAAAAAATATAAACAGAAAATTGAATTATATTATTCATTTATTCCATGTCATAAATTTTTTTTTTCACAACATGTGATTGTTTTTCCGTATTAAAAACGATTTAAAAAATGTAATTTTTTTTACCACCATTAAAAAGGTATTAAAAATTATTAAAACATTTTATATGATTAAAAAATATTAATGTTAGAATAATACTCACCTTTAAGTGAAATTGAATCTTGATTTTTATTTCACCATACACTATTCTACTTTTAAACCAAAATAAATAATCTTATAATGGTTTATGTGAACAACATTTAAATTTATAATGATAAAGCATTTATCATAAATGTCCTCAAAGAATCTGTACCCATCTATAGATTATAAATTTAATAAAGATATAGTTTCTTCTTCTAGTCTTGGGTATTATTCAAAACATTCATTATGAAATTATTGTATCTACTATCTTGGGTATTTTTTTCAAACCTTTGGAGTATTGATTTTTTGATTCCATAGCTCTAATTACACAAGTATTTGTACCTTCAAACATTTCATGCAAATTTTCAACCAAACATCAAAATACAAAATCATATAAAAATAAATAAAATACCTAAGATAATATTGAAAAAAATAGTTACGAAATGTCATTTATCTAATCACATATATCTTAATCATTACTAGTTTCTATATTTATCTAAAAATGATTGAAAAACATATCAAGGTTATGATAATAATGGAATATTATTTTAGAATATTGTAAAATATATATCTATCAAATTGATAATAACTAAAATGGTGTATTATAGTGAATTTATGAGTTTGATGCGATATAACACAAGGAGGCTAAGTTAAGACTTTCAAACCATTTGTAATATTTTAAAAAAATATCATGAATTCAAATCGAAATAAAACTACACTATTGAGTTTAACTAAGAAATCTGAAAATATAGATTAAAAAGGGAGAAGAATCTTTGTGAAAGGGTGGTTTTTCTTTAATGAAAATGACATATATTTACACACAAAATAAATAATTTTTATATTTATGATATTATTTTTTTAATTAAAATTCATATTTCTACTTCTATGAATAATAATTTATAATATACACTATTAATATTCATTAGAATAAAAATAATTTAAAATAATTATGATTAAATTATATATGAAAAGAAATAATCCAATTACCTCTCATGAGTTGTTTACCTTTACCATATTGTGTTTTATTCATTAGTAAATACATATTTTGATGAGTTATTAATGAATGAGATAAATAATGTTTCATTAAAATATGATATAATTTAATGTAATTAATTAATGAGGAATATATAATTTAAACCATGTTATAAATATCATTTTCCTTCAACCTAGACCCCTTTTAGTATTTTAGCTAGTTAGAGTCTATTGTTTATCAACCATAGATGAACCATACATCATTGATATTAAAATGAACTAAAAAACTATGAACATATTGAATAATTATAAATCAATTAATATAAATAATATTATTTATTCAAATAAATAATCGGAAATTTACACAATAACCTATATCCTAAAGAAAAGAAAAGAAATTATATCTAGATATATATGTCTTAGTTTACTCCATAACATTATTGAACTAGAAGCTGTGACACCATTGTTGGTAAAAAATATCTATTGTCTATATTATCCCAATGGGTTCATTCCTTATCTATATAGCATGATCCCCCATTTATAGTAATAAATATAACTCTTCCCCTTTTAATGGTGGTAAAACTGACCAAACATAGACCATAAAACTCATATTGGATCTCACATGTATCATCCAAAAAAATATTTTATGGTTTCCATATTAATATGAAATTTTATATATTTAATCATATATATTTTTATCCAAATTATTCCTCAATAGGTATGTCATGATATATCATGATCGTACAATTCCATTACACCAACTCATTCTTCCCTAATAATACACTATGTTTTTTTAGTTTCTAACATAATGTTCTCCATTTTCCTTAAAAAACTAAAAAATGCAACAAATTTTTACCAAATTCTAATTAAGCTTTATTGAAAATTGTAATAATTAAAAATAATTCAATTTAGAAGATATAAATATGTTAATTTTTTGAGATTTCCCCCTAACTTTATTGAAATTGGAGTGTAATGACCTTTTTTACACTGTAATCGGTGTATCTCATGATCCCCAACTATATTCCACCCTTCTAGAATCACATAAATATTATTTTAAAAATATATATACTCTTTTCTTGAAATAATTCATGTGATTGAACCATAATTTATATATATATTAAACTTAGTATTTAAATATCCTTGATTCATTGGGGAATCCTCTTGGATTTTCGACTATGATTTTGAATTTCAAATAGTCATTTCAAATTATTACACAATAAAAATATTTTATAGTGATGTAATAAATTTTTTGAATCACTAACCATTCTTCACTAAAACTTATATCATAGTAATCTTTATAATTTGGTGATTTTTACTTCATTATAGTATTCAATTTTACCATTGTGTGATCTTTATGGTGTTATAATTATTAATCATAAAAAAAATCAAGCCTTGTTATAAAAAATTTAAAAAGTTTAATTAAATATAATATTTATAAAACTATATTTATGTATTGTATCAGGAATTAATATAAATTTTAAGTCATAAATTCTATAGAATAACTAAATAGAAATTTACAATTGTTACAACATTATGTTCTCATACAATCCTCAATTTTATCCAAAATCTCCCCAAAGTTTTTCCAAAGATCAATGCTTACATATATAATAAAAAATACATCAAATTCAGCAGTATTATGTCCAATATTAAATTTAATTAATGATGAAAATATGTACAAAAATTAAGTTAATAGTCCATATCTTATTTCTCTAGCCTAATTCACATGTTATGATCAAATAATATTGTTATCCTACCAGACACTGAGGCTCACCTTAAGTATTCTAGGTATTGATGTCTATAATCAAGTGTATAATTTCTCATATTAAATGAATTTTTAGTTTAAAAAAACATTTTGATAAAAATATTAAACAAACTACATTATAAATTTATAAAAAAATCAATGATAAATAATCAATATAAATTATAAAATATAAGGAATTTTATAAAACACCACCAATAAGACATCAATGTGAAAGAGACAGAAAAATTCTTAAAAGAATATTAATTGTACCTCAATTAAAAAAAGAAATATATCCTTAGACAACTAAAAAAAACAGAACTCGTCATAAATTATATAATTTTTTAAGTTTTTCCATTAACTCATACTTCTAAATTAAAAAAACATATAGAATTAGTGATGATAATACACATATACGCATTAGGTTCCTTCTATGTAACCCCATCTGTTTATGTTTTTATAAAATATTAATGATGTTGTGAATGATATAGATTAAAAATATTAAACTTAAGGTAAGTTAAATTGATATATCAATCCCATAACTCATAAAAAATCTCATTCTATAATAAATATCATGACTGAAACAATAAACCTACTACAAAACCCTATCACTCTAACATCTTTTATATGCTATCCACAAAACACCTTTTTAATCATAATGTTGCATCAATAAGAACCTTTTATCACAATGAATAAAAATTTAATAACCTTATATATCACCCATAACTAACTATTTGGATAAAACCACAATATTTTCATTTCATTACATATACAACTATAAAAACCTTTTATCAACAAGAATACACTAAGAATAATCATATATTCCCACTACATAAATCATAAATTGTATTTATTCTCAATACCATGTAAAAGGATTCAAAAAAATTGATTAATACAACTTATATCTTCATATTAACATAATTCATTCTTACTTATTCAAATAAATATCAATAACCACAACAAAAAGAATTAATTATTTACATTTTTTAACTGTAATTTTAAGAAAAAAAAATTATGATTTTTAGTAGAATTTTGTTAAAGAATTTCAAAATTATAAACATATAAAAACATTATCAGATTATCTAAATTTTTATAAATTATTATTAACATAAATAAAATTATATACATTTAATAAAACACTACCAATCATGATTCACATGGGAATTAGGGTAGGTAGTGGGGGAAATTAAAAAGGGGGTTAAAATATATGGTGCAGGAAAGTGGTGAAAGGGGATGAGAGGGGATATGGATTAACTTATGAGGAAAGTGTAAGATGGGTAAGATAGAAAGAGGATTTCTAGTAGGGAACTTTGGGATCAAACTATAAAGAGTAGATCAATTCTCTAGGATTGATTTATATTTCCACATGGTCTCTTGTGCACCTCCTTGTATTCAATAGGATTTCAACTTTTGGTGAGAGCCTGAAAAATAGATTATGAATAAAATTCCTTAAATATTGAGTAATAAAAAAAAATCATTACTAGTTTTAATTAATAATAAATTCATATATAATAACCACCACATTCCAACCATATAAATAATATCACACGAAATATCAATATAAATTCATTTCTATAATACATTACGGTAAAAAGGTGATACGTATATAGATGATTAATATAAATTAATAAAAAATAAAATCAATTTATGGATTTAATACACTAAAATATTCTAATGTATTTCTCATTATCAACTTCATCCATAACCAGCACCTCTAACTCAACAGATTGACATAGGGACCTTCCCCTTTCCATGATCCCTAACAAAAAATGTTTACACATGAATTATGATTCCCATGTAGGATGTGAGTATATAACCTAGTAGAAAACAACCAATATGGAATTACCATAATTTTTGTAGTATAAATGTGAGTTTGTGTAATGAAAGAAAATAAATAAGAAAATAATCATAAACCAATGTCGGTTCAAAATTTGATAACTAAGCTTCCATGAATTTGTGACATACCTGCTTCAAAAAATAGATAAAAATTGAAATTTCATACAAAGGAGGGGGTAATATATCCAGTTTTATAAAAAAATTGAATTATTCCATAACATATGGTATGGTATTATGTCTATTTTATAAACACTATAAAAATATAAAAAGTGAAGATGAGGTGGGTTTAACATGTATGACCTCCTGTATGAGAAAATCCAACATCAATATCCAAGGTGATATCTAATTGATATGCCTCAAATATATGAAGTGGTATAAAAATCAAGATGTATCAAACCTCCCACACCTGTTCAATCTTCTAATAACAAGTTGTAAGGGCCCATGGAAACCCCACATATATTCCAAAAACAAAAATACAACCCTATATATAGCTTATCCATACACTAAAACACATTATCATAAATACAAAACAAAAAGGTGTAAGCTAAATCGATACCCTTATATACAACCCACACCCACCAAGATATATTATTTATTCACAATCCTAGACCTCTTCCTATTTAAATGAGTCTATCACACATACCCATAAGTTAACCAACCCATTCTCAATATCGCAAAAAGCCTAAAAACTCAAGATATACCTCAACCCGTAAGGAATATGACACTAATCAAGAACACCAAACTCATTATGGATATATAATACTAAAAAAGGCACCTATATGTATGTTATATTGGGTGAATTTTAATAGTTAGATAGTATTTGGTTACTTTAATATCTTAGGTGGGAGAATCACATACATACACATGTACAACAACTCATCTCATCTCATGAAAACATCATCTATGGTATGTACATCGTACCAAGCCTCGATGAGTGATATGTACAAGATATGTTTTATAATAAATTAATTATAAACCAAACCTCAATAAATTAAAAAAATCCATGTAATTATGGATGTTATGTAAAGACTCGTTTTTTTGGAATTTGAGCAGAAAATTGCATTTTTTCATTTAGGTGCTCATGAGGGATAAAATGGTAAATTTATTTTTTTTATATGTTCTAAAATTTTTTTATAAGAAATATATTGGTCGCAGAATATGACTTTTAGCATGGTAAAATATTTTGTTTTAATTGTAATCCATTTTAGTTTTGCAGAAATATTTAATATTTAATTAATTTGATATTAAATTATTCATGTGTGTTTATGTGGCGATATCTTTTGAATGGATCATCAGATTAATATTATGATTCTATAGTTGTGTCTGGAATAGAGGGGGGTTCCTATGTGATATGTAAACTAGCTTCAGGTTCTAGGAATTGGGACGTTTATTAAAATGGTAATTTATTAATTAACTAAAAGACTCCCCCCCCCATTTTTTCTTCCAACACATGGAAGGATGAGGGGAGGGATTATCCCATTTGAATGATTCCCATACAAATTGGTAAGGGGTAAGGAGAATAAAATGATCTTCTTCCATGATGGAGATCAATATATGATCAATTTGAATCATATTTTGATAGAAAATTTGGATCTAAATCTATGGTGTTTGCGAAATGAGGTTGTGTATTTTTGAGATTTAATCATTGAAATCCATATATGTGTTGCTTTAATGTTTTAAAAAACCTCCTTGTCATATAAAGACCCAGAATGGGTTTATCAGTAATTAATTCAGTGGAAACTTTATATTCTCAAGGTTTTCATAGGTTTCCAATTTGGAAAACTTGACTACATAGTGTACTTTTTTGAGAAAACACGTCGTATGTTCTCCTTGTTTGAGGAAGAAGATATAAAGTCAACCAAGCATCATGTATTCCAGAGGACACTCCATGTAGTGTCATGTAGCATATCTCTTAGTACATGTCCATATAACCCATGTATGATGACTAATCCATATAGGATACACGGCTAGACCACATGTGGGATGTACTCTGTGTAGGATCTGATTTCAAGGGGATACACATGGTCATGCCATGTGTGGCACATGATTACATACCCCATGTAAGGTAAACACTATGTACATAATTTATTCTATATGTAAATGGATTTCATATTCCAAATCAAGGTTAATGACATGCCTAGGTAGGTTTTTGATAGTAAATGTGATGTACTATTTTATATAATCATTTGACGGCTCCCTTGCTACCCTATATTAAGATTTTTCATGTTTTCATGCCCCATAGTCAGAATTGAACACAAGATGTGTCCATTTTGATTATGTATCCATGTAGAACATGATATTGGATCCCTTGAGTATATTTAGGACTTCTAAGATGTGGTTTGGGATGTGAAAGTTGTGTCATATAATATTTCCTCCAAAAAGTGAGTTCTACTATCTCCTGAGAGTGAGACATGGGATGAGACCCAAGTAAGGGTTATATTAATCATTGTAGGATGTTTCATATATTCCTCAAAACCCTCATTTGTTGTGGTAATAGGATTGTACCAGGTTATCAGGACTGATTTTGGACTTGAGGTGGTGGATAGGTTGGGTGTACGGGCCAACCTAGGGTTACTCCGAAAGAGCTTGGGCATGAGGCCATCAACCTTATGAGTATTTACATCCATTAATGCATATGTTAACATGATATTATAGAGCCTAGTTTTTTGGATGTGTGATCTCCAAGGGACATAAATTAAACCAAGAGACTAATTCTTATTAAGGATTTGAAGATAGATGCCTCTTCTTGAGTGGAAGTTCCAATGATCCAAAGTGGGATGACTATAATGATGTGTTGAACCATATTTCTATATAGATTAATAATTGATAGGACAGCCCTGAGCGGGTGTGTGTGTTTGGGTTGTAATGGTTATGGGTGTTCCCTTAGTACTAAAAGTAATGTATAATTAATTTGGGGCTGAGCTGTTGGTGATGGGTATGGGAATTCGACCATCACTTTTTATGTTCATAAATTTATTAAGGTTGGGACCTAGTATATTCTTGTATGCATATCATGAAATGATATGGGATTTCAATATTGAAAGAGTTAGTAATATGGTCCAGATGTATAGTTCTAGTTTTCTAACCTGAAGCTCATTATCTATGGTTTAGATATGTGTACATGATGCTCCACATGTATGATTTTTGATAACTGACATGGAACTACACATATGTGGTTCATAAAGTTGGACATGATATTCCCCATTCATGGTTCTGAATGACTGACCTAATGCTCCACATTTGAGGTTTGGTAGGTTGAACATGATGCTCTATGCCATTATGATATGAAGTTGTGTCTCGATACTGATGGTGAACATGGAATTTCAAATACATGTGTGAGATTGGTTGACATATTTTTCTATATAAATATATGACAATAGTTGACATGGTGATCCACATTTGTGGATGAGATGTCAGACTAAGGATCTAGGCATGGAAATTAGTGGAATACCATATGGCATAGGATGAAAGACTAGTGATCCTCATTTTTTGTAAGGTTCAAAATTCATGCTCTGGGAACCAGCAATGTCGATGCATAATTAGGTGTTAGAATTATTCTCAAGGAACTATGAATTATAATATGTGGGATAAAGTTCAAATTGATTTTTTGGGTTTTAGAAGTAATTGAGAATATAATTAAAACATGACACTCATTTGTCTTGGTATTAATCAAGATGTAGTGACTAAAGTCACGTTGTATGTTAGGTAAGACATGGTTGTTGTGATTTTATGTTATTGAGGATGTAGGTCATCAATACATTCATAAAGAAACCCTAGTTCTATCAGTAGTAGGGATGATTGAATGGAATTATAGACCTAATGATCAATTATGGTTTTATTTGTATATATATTTGTTATTTTATTGTTATGTCAATAATATTTCATGAGAATACACTTATTTTATCATGTTGTATGTTTACCATTTGGGGTGGACTATTGTGATTTATTTCCCACCCCAAATAAATGCACCTTGGTGTTTATGTAGTCCTTATGTCTATATTCAGGTTGAGCATTGATGGACAATGGATAGGGAAAAGTCCCCAGATTTCATGATAGAGAGGGTTACTCATGAGGGGTCTGATGATCTATCTGAATTATCCTGATAGGGTATTGAAGAACCAGTATATGACATGGAATAGAGTTAGTTTTAGGGCATGATTTTTTAAGTTGATTATTTTGTATACATGATTGGATCAATGGGCCATCGATGTTGTGTGTATGGAATGGTTGTTTGGGCCTTTTTTTTATATATCCTATTATTTCATCATGATTCAATTTCATCATATTTATTCTTATTGTTTACATTTATGTTTATGATGTTTGGTTATTTACATCTTATTGTACACTTTGATATGGGGTATCGAATCCTCATAGTTCCACCTTAGACAGATAATAATATTTTGAAGCCTATATCATATGATGAGTCATTCTTGATGTCTTATGGTTGGCATGATTCAGGTACCAGTTCAGTGGTATCAGGACCATGAAATTATATAGTGGTATCATAGAAGTTATATTCCATTTTTGTACTATTTTTAATTTGTTAGACTGAAGATATAGGAATATGTTCGAGCATGTGATGGATATCAACTGGTGTATCATGAAAACCTATTCTAGTAAGAATTATAGGTTACTTTTTTGTGGGATTAATGTTATTGGTATTTAATGTTGTGATTGTATATGATTTAAACATTGGGAAATGCACATGTGTTCTGGGTGTTTTATTTTATGATGGATTTCTAGATATTGTCCAACTTTCAATATTCCAATGAATTAGTTTTAACTCTTGGATTGAAGAAGAAATAGGTTTCTCATGCATCATGGTAGGTACATAGGATCCACATGTTATAGGTATTTTATTGTTTAATATTCCTAATAAAATACACTCCATTATTTAATGTTTAAAAACATCCCATATGGTGTTTTTTCATTTAGGTACTTGGATTAATTCTACTCATTTGGTCCAACTTTTGTATGGATCTTTTTATGATGGAAGATTTTATGGATCAACATTGAGATGATTAATGATGTAGATGTTGTTGTGGTCCTCATGCATAGTTTATGTGGTGACCCTAGCAGGTCATCATGGTATAATTATATGATAATTGGACCCCTTTTGGTCATTTCATTTTTGGATTGGATGTATGGACTGGTCCTCTTGGGAGTGGTTTTATGTGTATATTCTCAAAGAAGATAGGTAACCTGGTTTGGGTGGTTTGTTTTCTATGTGATTCACATCAAATATGATACCCTATGGATGGGTTTTTTGACAGGTTTATGTTTTTTGACATTGGCACATGAACCTAATAGATGCCATGTTATTTTTGGCCATCTACGAGTTAGCCTAGTCCTTTGTGGTTGAAACTACTGATTATTTATGGGACATGAATGGTATGGGAAGGTGGGGGAGCCTAATGACCATCATTGATGTTACAATAGTATAATAAGTGTTTTGGACTTCATGGTTGAACCATGGTAGGGGTTTCACTAGTTTTTCATGCTTTTGGGTGTGTGAGGAACATGTTGTTGTTCTGAGGCTTTTGAAAATCGTACAAGAATGGTGCATCCTTGTTTAGGGTTTACATGTATTGGAATATTTCATAAAATGATCACTTGTGTGAATGTTATTTTGACCTATGGTTGGCTTCAATAATGTGATTTTTTAAGTTCATATCCTAGGTAACATTTTTTTCAATGGGTTGTCCCTAGTGGTTATGAGATAGATTAAGAGAACAATATTTTCGTGGGGATATATGGTAATTGAAATGTAGGTTTTGTTTTTTTGGATACTATATAGGTGACGTAGACTTGGTGTGTTAATAGTGAATGGAAAATGAATATTTCATATCCCCTTGAGATGAAAACCACTTGGAGTGTTAGTGGTTCGGTTGAACATGTTATTTATAAGGTAAGGATCAGGTAGGTTCTTAAACCTGCGATCTCTAGAAGCATATTTAAGAACATGGTGAGAGCATAAATTAACTTAGTCTACCTATTAAAATATTCAAATGTTTTTAGTGGTAGTCACTTGGTGAAATGCCTTTTGGTTTTTAAAATAACAAAGGGTGATCTTCATTAGGTGCTATGGGGATGTGAGATAGGAATAGATAGTCGTAAAGTCTAATCAATCCAGATTATCTGAGGTTGAGACTAGTTTTTGGGATGTTTGAACTCTAAGATATTGCTTCTAGCCAAATAATTCGGGTTTTATACCGGATTTATAGAGGTATACCTCTGCTTGAGTGCCAGTTCTAAGGATACAAAGTGGGATACCTCTTTTTATGTGTTTACGTAGAGGTCCAAGTGGGATCTTGATTGATTGGAGACCCTGGACAGGTGTGTTTGTGTAGGTAATAATGGTTATGAGTGTTCCCTTAAGACCTGAACTAATATATAATCTATTTGGGGATGATATGTTGATGAGGGGTATGGGCGTTTGATAAGACCTGATTATGTTGATCTATTTTTTGAGGTTGATAGATGATTTATGCCCACAAGAATATTTTGATATGATATGGTATGATGTCATTGAGATAGTTAGAAATGATTCTCCATATGTATGGGTCCATATATCTGACTTGATGATTAACATATAATGTTTTGATAGGTGGACATGAAACTCCATGGGTATGATTTCGAATATCAAACATGATGCTCTGCATAAAAGGTTGATTGAGTTGGACATGAAGATCCCCATGCATAGTTCCTGATGTTTGAAAATTTTCTCCATATTCATGGTTAGGTATGTTTTAAATGATTCTCCATGCTCGTATGATATTATGTTATGTATTGGAACCAATGGAGAATGTTGAATTCCACAGATATGGAGGATATTTTTTCACATTGAACTCTACATAAATAGTTGATAATGGTATACATGGAGATCCAAATGTGTGGTTGAGATGTCATATTGGGGATTTGGGCCTGGGAAGTGCTGGCATACCATATAGAATAAGATGCATGACTAATGCTCCTCTTTTTTGGCCTGGTTCCATATTGACGCTCTTAGTCCCACAAATATCAATACATAGTTAGGTGATGGGATAATTCTCTATGAAATATCATTTATAATATGTGATATATAGTTCAGAAAAATGTTCTAGGTTATTGTCCTACTTTATCGTGGAGTGATTACCTGAGACTGATGCATCTATGTACCATGTAATATATTTTGAGTAAATTTGTGAGGATGGTTAGGGTGTCAATGGTTAGGGATACTATATGTTTTTTTGGGATGCATGGTCATTGATATGTGTTCAGATACACCGAAAAACTATCCGAAGAAGGTATAGTTGATTGGAGTCATTACCCGAAAAATAAATGATGGTTTTATTTGTATTTATTACAGTTATGTTTCATCTTGGATGAGAATATTGCATGAGCATGCACTTGTGGCAGTAGGTTATAGGTTCACCATTTCGGTAGCCTCTAGAGATTTATTTCTCACCCCTTACACATGCACCTCTGTGTTTTTGTAGACCTTATATATTCTTTTAGGTTTATCTTGAATGCACAATGGATAAGGAAGAGTCTCAAGATTTCACAATTTAGTGGGATTCTCATGTGGAGGTTGAGGATCGTTCTAGAGTATCTTGATAGTGTATAGGAGGTTGGGTATGTGATGCGTCATAAAGTTGGAAGTATAACCTAATGTATTTATTTTTTTGTTGTTTATTTTGTATATTTGACTGGATTAGTGGGTGACTGATGTTGTATATATGGCATTGTTTTTCAAGATTTTATGGTATTTCATCTTATTAAAAAATGTTTCTATTTCATTTTACTTATTATTTATGTGTATTATAATGTGTATGTTGTTTAATTGTTCACATTATTTTATGAACTCTTTAATGAGGGTATATTCTCCTCACTGTTCAATCTTAGACCCACAATGCTAGTCCGGAGTATCTGGAATATGAGAGATGTGATTGAGGTGTTATGGAGAACTAGCGTAAGGGAATTATTTTTTGTGAAATTTGGGCCAATTCATTACACGTGAGACCAAGAAATAGGAAACAATATATTAAGACCCTAAAAACACCTAGATACAGTCCTACGAACTTGAAGAGGGACGACACAATTGGAAACACTTCCATCTAACATTAAATGAGAATGAGAGATCACTTGAAATCCATGGAGGGAGTCACAGGGTAACTTTAGTTATGCCTAGCTTGGGGGAATGAGAAATGGAATTATAATATATTTTAGAGTGAAAATATGGAAATTTCCATAGAAAACACATAGGAAGAACATCTGGGACAAAATATTTCATTTCTATATCTACCACAAACTACAACCCCACCTCCTGAACAGTGGGTCTTTAGGTTTATACAACCCTTAGTTAGGTCCCCAGGTAACTAGTTCCCTCTTAGTACATTATTTAGTAAGAGGATACTAGATACCCCTTCATAAAAGACCTCCAACACCAGAACCATTATAATATTAACTTAAACTGGACATTATAAATTAAATTAAAACCAAAAAATGCTTTAAAATTCACCAAAAAATCTAGTGTTATTAAGGAAAACCTCTCATAGAGTTTTTGTTCCTTGAGAATAACACTAAGGATCCAATAAAAATAAATATGATCATCAAGATTATATATTTGACTCACACACTAAGATCTATTATTTTATATGAAATAATTTCTATAACATACACATAATAGGTACTATCTACCCACACATTACCTCCTCACTTTAATCTAAAATGTTCATTGATCTCTCCTTAAAAGACACATGAACCTTCACATTGACATCGATGATTTAAATCACATGTGTATAGTCTGATTCAAACTTATATATATTTAAATAATTAATTACATAATGTATATAATAATTTATCATAAGCAAATCCAACTAATAATATGTGGTACCAATATTCTATAATATCTTGAACTAAACAAAAAACTAGGGTAAAAGCTTCCTATTCTCCTTGATCAATAATTACTAATCTTAAGTGATACTAATAAAACCCCCAGCTATCCTATAGTGAATTACAAGGTTATCACCCTTGGTTGGAATACAAGGGTTTGATGATCTGAGTGGAAACTTTCCACTACCATGTCAATAGTTCCTACTCAGTGGTCACTTGTACTGTATTCATTTCAATAATCACTGGCTCACCCACCCCTATTAAACACAAGGATAAGAGACAACACTTATCTTTTAAAGAATCATGAGGATCTATCTATATCAAATCCTAATATTTTTTGTTGTATGAACACTCTAATAATTAAAGATGTTCACCCCAAGATCATCAAAATCTATCATTATAGACATGATCATATCCTTGTGTATCCATATCATCCTCTCATAATTCTCATCTATCTATGAGTGATAATTTTTACTCACCTTCTATTGAGTTTAAAAATATTTATGTATCCCATACTATAATATGATTGTGAAATGGTAATTTTATTATATTTGATATTCATAGGTATCACATGAAGGGATTAAATCTCTGCAAAATAAATATTTTCTAGCTGAGAAACTGATTGGTCATTTTAGATTGGAAACTGATGAGAGACTACCATCAATTATTTTACCATAACCCACATTCTATAATGACTTATAGGCATCCTAAGAAGACTAATGATGAAGTCATGATCACCTAATACCACTTCAATATAAGAAGTGGGAGTGGTTCTAGTATCCCACCTAGTCACTTGTGTTATGTTTTCACCCTCTGTAAGTTGAGTTAATGGGCTACATATCTTATTATTTACTTTCCCATACAAGGACTCTAGAATGTGTGCCAAATACTATGGTTCATTTTTTAATCCTAGGGCTCATGTTCCGTTTTTAGGTTTATTATTTCCTCATTAACTACTCCCTCATGGAAGTAGTATGAACCACCCTTCTATGGATATAAATCACCTCATTATTTCTCTAGGACTATCTTAGAACATGTTCAATACCCATAAACTGTTCATGTATCTTGAAATTAACAAAACCAAATGCTAAGATAAATTTTACCCAATTAACTAGTGAATAGGTTATATCCATAAGATAATAATCCTCATAATTTTTCCATTAAATCATATACAATTTAAATTTTACAAAGGGACTAGTCATCCCCAAATGCTTACTAAACACTACTAGAAATTGGTGTCTTTACAACACTCTTATCCCAACGGTTTACAAAAACCATTGGTAAAGGGAGGCTATACCAATAGTTTAACAAAACCATTGGTATATGCCTATTTGTAAGACACTTTACCAACTGTTCAAGAGAACCGTTGGGAAAGGATTCCTTGTAGGAGGATTTACCAACGGTTCTACAGAACCATTGGGTAAAACCTATTTTAGGGAAGATTTTACCAACGGTTCTATATGAACCATTGGTAAAGGCACTCTTTCCCAACGGTTTTTAAAAACCATTGGGAAAAGTTTTCCCTAATTAGTAGCCCTCCTAATTCACAAACAGAAGTGAATGTGCAGCAGCGGACACCCTCCTCACTTGACTTCCCCCATCCAAACTGCTAAATCTCCATCAGATCCATCTTAAATCATGTATTTCATTCTTTCCTACACTTAAAATCTTTAAGTGTTACCTTATTATTATTTCTATTCATATAATATTTTAGTTTTGTGTTTTGATTTTTATATGTATCTTTTTTTCTGTTTTGATTTAACCTAGATTTTCTTCATCCCATCGGATCCATTTAATTAATTAAATCTTTAACACTCCATTGGAGGTGAAACATCTTAGATTTTTTGCGGTTGGATTCCATATTTTTTAAGTATGTGCTTTTTTGATTTTTCTTTATCTTGTAATTAATTATTACTTGTGAATTCATTTATATGTGTTTATTAATTTTTAGAAAAGTTTATATGAATGTTTTCCTTGAATTTACTTGTGAAATATTATTTAATACTATTTTAATTGAATTGAACAAGTCATGAATTTGATGAATGTAATTTTGAAATCATTCAACTGTTTATGAATTAGTCAATTCCATGACTGTTTATATTTATTTTCAAAAAATATTTAAAGAATAATTTGGTGAAATTGAGACTTTGTCTCAGTTTTTTATTAAAAGAATGAAATAAATTGATTTGAACAAAATAAGTTGAACTATTTAATGTTTTATAAGTAGTTTCAAATGATTGAATTTGTGAAATGACAATGAACCCACTTGGAATGAGGGGGTTGAGGTGGCAGTCTGGGAGGTGAGGGGGGATATCTTGGGGTTGGTGGGGTTGTCCAGGGTAGGGGCTGTCCAAGGGGTTGGGGGGTTGCAGGGGTGGGGGGGGGGGGGGTTGTCCGGGGAGGGGGGGTGTGTGGGGTTGGGGGGCTATCCATCGTGAGGGGGGCTGTCCGGGGGTGGGGCTGTCGGGTGGTGCGGGGGGCTGTACGTGGGGTGGGGGGCTGTCCAAGGGGGATGTTCGGGGGTTGGGGGGCTGTTTGAGTGGGGTGTTTGGGGGTGGGGGAGCTGTCCGGCCGGGGGCGGGGGTTATCCGGGGTGTTGGGGGAATGTTCGGGGTGGGGGGGGGGGCTGTCCGGGGGGTTATGGGAGCTGTCCGGATGGGGGTGGAGGGTTTTCCGGGGTGTTGAGGGACTATACGGGGTGGGGGCACTACTACAAAACGGGGCAAGAAGAGTGTGCCACATTTATCAGCGCTTTTTAAAAGCGCTGATAAATGTGGTCTTTATCAGCGCTTTTTTTAGCGCTGATAAAGACCCCCCCTTTATCAGTGCTTTTTATAAAAAGCGCTGATAAAGGGAAAATTTAAAAAATATATATATTAATATATAAATCTATTAAGCTATTTATATTGATATAAATATAATATTTATTTTATAAATACGTTTTAGAAAGGATCTATGGAAATATAATATTAATTTATAAGATGTTTAGTAAAAGAGGGTTATAAAATAAATTAAAAAATATTTTTAATTAGTAATTATGTAATTTTTACCAATTAATAGTCATTTAATGACACTTTTAATATAAAAAAAATAAAAAAATAATGAAAGATCTAAAATAAGTTGAAAATGAAACCCAAACTTCAAACGGCCATAACTTTTGTTCCGGAACTCCGTTTGAGCTCCACAGCATATCAAATCGAAGCCTGCAACGAGCTCTACAGCGCTATGGACGGGTGGAACCCGTCCAAGGTTGTTTCAAGGCCAAAAAAGGCCCAGAAGTCCTCCAAAACTGAGTTTTTAGTCGGTGTACCCCGGTTTTTCACCGTTCAAACAGCTATAACTTCTGATCCCGATGTCCGATAAACCTCTACCATATATCATATCGAAGATCATTTCATGTTCTTCGATTTGACTGATTGTGGAGCTGAAATGGACTCCTGGATTATATGTTATGGTCCTTTTAACATTCAAACAGCTATAACTTCCGATCCGGATGTCCATTTGGCCTGTACCGCATATCATATCGAAAATAGTTTCATGTTCTTCGATTTTACTGGTTGTGGAGTTGAAACAGACTTACGGATTAAAAGTTATCTTCGTTTTAACATTATCATAGGATTTTCACCCCCTCATTTCTATGGATTCATTCATAACTATATATATATATATCTATGTATATATATATATCTCTCTCTCTGTTTGTGTGCGTGTATTGTATCTAGGTATATATGTATTTATTTATTTATTTATTTAAAAACACACATATAAAACAGATATTCTATAAATGTATTTGAAATTAACTTTATAAATATATATATTAATATACAAATAAATATACGGATAAAAAATTATATATATATATATATATATTAATATAAGAATATATATATATATATATTAATATACGAATATATATATATATATATATTAATATAACTAAATAAATTTATTTTAATATGGATCTATATTAATATACGAATAAATATAACTACATATATATATATATAACTAGATATATCATCAAATGGAGAAGAAAACAAATTGGCTAAGTGGTAAAGTGGCAGCGCGTTAGGGTGGAGGTCCTGTGTTCGAATTCTAGTGGCAGCAGGGTTGTGCGGGACGCGAGGGAGGCGGGGTGCAGCGTGCGGAGCGTGCGGGGGGGATGAGAGGGAGTGGGGTGCGGGTTGGGGGGAAAGCACTGATAAAAGGGAGGGGTCAAGCGCTGTGAAAAAACCCCTGATGAATTATATATATATTTTTATTTTTTCAATTTTTTAGACACCTTTTATCAGCGCTAAAAAAAGCGCTGATAAAGAACCCTTTTATCAGCGCCTTTTTTAGCGCTGATAAAAGTACCCTTTATCAGCGCTTTTTGAGCGCTGATAAAAGGGACCCCCCTTTATCAGCGCCGCGCTTTATAGCGCTCAAAAAGCGCTAATAAAGGGGGTTTTATCAGCACTTTTTTGAGCGCTGATAAAAGCACCCTTTATCAGTGCTTTTTGAGCGCTGATAAAAGGGACCCCCCTTTATCAGCGCCGTGCTTTACAGCGCTAAAAAAGCGCTGATAAAGGGGGTTTTTTAGCGCTGATAAAAGTGATTTTTGTAGTAGTGGGGGGGGGATGTCTGCTGTGATGGGGGGCTGTCAAAGGGGTTGAGGGGATGTTGAGGGGTGGGGGTGCTGTCCAGGTTAAGGAGGGCTATCCAGGGGGTGGTTGGGAAATCCTGGTGGTGCATGGGGCTATGTGGGTGGTGCGGGGGGGCTATCCGGGGGGTGGGGTGGGGCTGTCCAGGGTTGGGATTGCTTTATTGGAGTGGGGGTTTTCTGAGGTGGGAGGGGTGTCCAGGGGTGGGGGGGCTTTTCGGGGTGAGGGGGGGTTTTCCAGGGTGAGGGGGGGCTATCCGAGGGGGGTCGGGGGGGGGGGGGGGGGATGTTTGGGTGTTGGGGGGCTGTTCGGGTTGGGGGGGCTATCTGGGTGGTGCGGGGGGCTTTCCAGGGGGTGGGGGGATTTCTGAGGGGTGGAGGGGGCTGTCTGGGATGGGGGGGATTTCCGGGGAGTCGGGGGGTGTTTGGTGGGTGGGGGGATGTCTGAGTTGAGGGGGGTTGTCGGGGGGGTGGGGGCTATCTGGGTGGTGCAGGGGATGTACGGGGGGTGGGGGCTATTCAGGGGGTGGGGGGCTGTTCGGGGGTGGGGGGATCTCCGGTGGGTGGGGGAGCTGTTCGGATGGGGGTGGGGGGGGGGGGTTGTACAAGGTGTTCGGGGAATGTCCGAGTTGTGGGGCTATTCGGGGAGTCGGGGGAGCTATTCGACCGGGGGGGGTTGTCCGGGGTGTTGGGGGGTTGTCCGGGGTGGGGGGTGGCACCCGGGGTGAGGGGGGACTGTCCAGGGTGTTGGGGGCTATTCGGAGTGAGGGGGGATTTCCTGGGGGTTGGGGGGCTGTCCGGGGGTTAGGGGGATGTCCGGGTTGAGGAGGGGGGAGGGGTTGTCTAGGGGGTGGTTGTGTCGTCCGAGTGGTGCAGGGGCTGTCTGGGGGGTGTGGGGGGGGGGGGGGCTGTCTGAGGGGTGGGGGTTGTCCGAGGTGGGGGGGGGGTGTCTGGGGGGGGGGTATTTGGGGGTTGGGGGATGTTCGAGTTAAGGGGGGGCTATCCGGGGGGTGGGGGGATGTTCGGGTGGTGCGGGGGCTGTATGGGGGGTGGGGGATCTCCAAGGGCAGTGGGGCTCTCTAGGGGTTGGGGGGCTGTCCGAGGTGGGGGTTGTCCGGGGTGTGGGGGGGGGGGGGCTCTCCGGGGGGTGGGGGAGCTGTTCGACCATGGGTGGTGGGTTGTCCAGGGTGTTGTGGGAATTTTCGTCGTGGGGGCTATTTGGGAGGCTAAGGGAGTTGTCCGGCAGGGGGGTTAACTGGGGTGTTGGGGGGCTGTCCGGGGTGGGGGGTTGTCCAGGGTGGGGGCTGTATGGGGTGAGGGGGGACTGTCTAAGGGGTCGGGGGCTATTTGGGTGGTGGGGGGATTTCCGGGTTGAGGGAGGGTTGTCTGGGGGTGGTTGGGCTATTCAGGTGGTGCAGGGGCAATCTGGGTGGTGCGGGGGGCTGTCTGGGTGGTGCGGGGGGCTGTCTGGGTGGTGCGGGGGGCTGTCTGGGGGGTTGGGAGGCTTTCTGGGGGTGGGGTCTGTCTAAGGTGTGTGGGGGGGGGGGTTGTCTGAGGTTGATTCCCTCACAAAGCCTATTTAATTTAAGAATTCATTAAATTGAATTTAATTCCGTTCTTAATTATGCTTAATTATATTGAATTGCATATCTTGAATAAGTTTTCTTTAATATAATTGTTTAATTTGATAAATAAAGTAATGGTTTTATAATTAAACCCCTCCAACGGAGGTGTGATGTCTTTGAAAACTAATAGTGACAGTTTAGGGTGTGATAATTTTACACTCAATCATTAGTTTCAACTACTTAGTACCAATTTTAAAGATAGAAAATATAAAATATATATCTTTATCATACCACAATACAGAATCAAGAGTCTATTTTTTATAACATAAGATTAGTTTCTATATTGTGAAGGACAACTACATAGGATTTATTTGGAATCCTGGCCGGATGATGCTGCCCTGCAGATGTCGTTGGGCCGGGCCAACACGCCGCGGTCACACCACAATCATGTTGCGGTAATACTATGATTTGGACCTGCTCATGGACGAAACCATGTGGCGGTTTGTAGTCTTGTCAGAATTCGATATTTGATACCTTGATAGAGTTTTAAATACATTACTCATCCTCCTCTTTGGACCCCAGACAGCCCCCCACCCTCCTCCTTCGACCCCGGACAGCCCCCCCAACCCTCCTCCCTAGACCCCAGACAGCCCCCTGGATAGCCCCCCCAGCCCTCCACCCTAAACCCTAGACGACATGTCAATCAGAGGTGTTGTATGACCGTGGTGGCCGAAAATGCACTCTGTGTGTCAAAAATGGACAAAAAATCATTTAACAGTAAAATGCATCCCGAACGACATCATAATGACTTTAAATAACAATAAAACACCATAATTATTATTCATGAGTTGCACGAGGAGACGACATGTCTTTTGGATGTGTGGTTTGCGCAATGAAATTGAATATGAATTTTTTAGGTGTTTGGCATGCTTGTAAAGCGTGCGTGGGGTGGTTGAAACCGGAAGAACACCCTCAGAAAGCCATTAAATCAATCGAAAAAAGTGTGGGTAAATTGTGAAATAGTCAGCCAGACAACACATCAATCGAAGGTGTCGTGTGACCGTGGTGACCGAAAACGCACTCCGTGTGTCGAAATGGCCAAAAAATGCGTTTAACAATAAAATGCATCCCGAACGACATCTTAATGACTTGAAATCACACGAAAACACCCTAATTATTATTCAGGAGGTGTATGAGTATATGGAACGCCATTCAGATGCATGGTTTGCGCGGCATAGCTGAATATGTGTTTTTTAGGTCGTTGGCATGCTTGAAAAGCATTCGTGGGGTGTTCAAAACCCACTGAACTTCCTCAAAATGACATTAAATCAGATGACAACAAAGGGTGGGTAAATTGTGAAATGGTCAGCCAGACAGAATGTCAATAGGAAGTGTTGTGTGATCGCGGTGTCCGAAAGTGCACTCCGCGTGTCGTAAATGGCCAAAAAATCTGTATTATGGTCCAATGCATGCCGAACAACATTGGAATGACTCGAAATAACAAGAAACAACCCTAATAATTATTTGTGAGGTTTATGAGGATAGGTAAGGTCGTTTGGACGCACGGTTTTCACGGTACGGCTGAATATATGTTTTTTATGTTTTTGGCGCGCTTGAAAAGCATGTGTGGGGTGGTCAAAACTAGCCGAACGACTTCGGAATGCCATGAAATCAGAAAAAAACAAATGGTGGGGAATTGTGAAATGTTCAACTTGATGGCACGTTAGTTGGAGGTGTCGTGTGACCACGGTGGCCGAAAACACACTCCGCATGTCGTAAATGGACAAAACATGAGTTTAATAGTAAAATGCATCCCGAACAACATCAGAATGACTTGAAATCACACAAAACACCCTAATTAATATTCTTGAGGTGTAAGAAGAGAATACATGTCATTCAGATGCACAGTTTGTGCGGCATGACTGAATATGTGTATTTTAGGTGTTTGGCGCGCTTGAAAAGCGTGCGTGGGGTGGTCAAAATCGGTCGAACGACCTCAGAATGCCATGAAATCAGACTACAACAAAGGGTGGTTAAATTATCAAATTTTCAGCTATACGGCATGTCAATCGGATGTGCCATGTGACTGTGGTGGCTGAAAAAGCACTTCGTGTGTTGTAAATGGTCAAAACATGCTTTTAACAGTCAAATGCATCTCGAACGACATCAGAATGACTTTAAATAACACAAAAAACCCTAATTATTATTATTGAGGTGTAAAAGGAGACAAAACATCATTTGAACATGTGGTTTTCATGGCAGAACTAAATATATGTTTTATAGGTGTTTGGTGCACTTGAAAAGTGTGCGTGGGGTGGTCAAAACTGGTCTAACAACCTCGAAATTCCATGAAATCAGACGAAAACAAAGGATGGGTGTATTGTGAAATGGTTGGCAAGACAACATGTCAATCGGAGGTGTCGTGTGACCGTGGTGGCCAAAAACAGACTCAGCGTGTTGTAAATGACCAACACATGCGTTTAACAGTCAAATGCATCCTGAACGACATCAAAATGACTTAAAATCACATGAAAACACCCTAATTATTATTCCTAAGGTGTATGAAGAGACAACATGTCATTCAGATGCATTTTTTTTGCAGCACGACTGGATATGTGTTTTTTGGTGTTTGGAGTGCTTGAAAAGCGTACGTGGGGTGGTCAAAACCGGCCGAACGACTTCAGAATTCCATACAATCAGACGACAACAAAGGGTGAAATAATTGTGAAATAGGCGGCTAGACGGCATGTCAATCGAGGGTGTCGTGTGACCATGGTGGCCCAAAACGTACTCCGCATGTCGTAAATGGCCAAAACGTGCATTTAATGGTCAAATGCATCCCGAAAGACATCAGAATGACTTGAAATCACAAGAAAACACCCTAATTATTTTTAATGAAGTGTACGAGGAGATGACACGTCATTTGGACTCGTAGTTTTCACGGCACTGCTGAATATATGTTTTTTTGGTGTTTAGAACAGTTGAAAAGCATGTGTAGAGTGGTAGAAACTAACCAAAGGACCTCAGAATGCCATGAAATCAGACAAAAACAAAGAGTGGATGAATTATGAAATGGTCGGCTAGAAGACACATCAATCAGAGGTGTTGTGTGATCACAATGGCTAATAACGCACTCCGCATGTCGTAAATGGCCAAAACTTGTGTTTTACTATCAAATTCATGCCAAAAAACATCAGAATGATATGAAGTCACACGAAAAACCTTAATTATTATTCTTGAGGTGTATAAGGAGACGACATGTCATTAGGACGTGCGGTTTGCCCAGCACGGATAAATATGTGTTTTTAGGTGTTTGGCGTGCTTGAAAAGCGTGCTTGGGGTGGTTGAAACTGGCCTAATGACCTTGGAATACCATCAAATCAGAAGAAAACTAAGGGTGGGTGAATTGTAAAGTGGTTGGCCAGACAACACGTCAATCAGAGGTGTCAAGTGACCGCGGTGGCCGAAAACACACTCTGCATGTCGTAAATGGAAAAAACATGGATTTTACGGTCAAATTCATGTTGAACGACATCAGAATGACTTGAAATCACAATAAAACAACCTAGTTATTATTCATTAGGGGTACGAGGAGACGACACATCATTCGGACGCGCGGTTTGTGCGGCACGACTGAATATGTGTTTTTTAGGTGTTTGGTGCGCTTGAAAAGCATGCGTGGAGTTGTCGAAACTGGCCGAATGACCTCGAAATGCCATGAAATAGGACGAAAACAAAGGGTGTGTGAATTGTGAAATGGTCAGCTAGACAGCACGTCAATTGGAGGTGTCGTGTGATCACGGTGGCGAAAACGCACTCAACATGTCGTAAATGGACAAAACATTTGTTTTATGGTAAAATTCTTGATGAATGACATCAGAATGACTTGAAATCACACGAAAACACCCGAATTATTATTATTGAGGTGGAAGAGGATATTATATATCATTTGGATGTGCGGTTTGCACGGAACGACTGAATATGTGTTTTTTAGGTGTTTGGTGTGCTTGAAAAGCATGCGTGGGGTGGTCGAAATAGACCGAACGACCTCAGAATGACATGAAATCAGATGAAAACGAAGGGTGAGTGATTTTTGAAATGGTCGTCCAGACATCATGTCAATCGAAGATGTTGTGGGACCGCGATGGCTGAAAACGCACTCCGCATGTTGTAAATGGCCAAAACATGCATTTAACGGTCAAATGCATCCCGAATGACATCAGAATGACTTGAAATCACATGAAAACACCCTAAATATTATTCTTGAGGTGTACTGGGAGACGACATGTCATTCATATGCGTGGTTTGTGTGGCATGATAGAATATATGTTTTTTTAGGTGTTTAGCGTACTTGAAAAGCGTGCGTGGGGTGGTCAAAACCTGCCGAACAACCTCAGAATGCCATGAAATCAGACGACAACAAAGGGTGCGTGAATTTTGAAAATTTCAGCTAGAAGGAACATCAATCGGAGGTGCCGTGTGACCGCGGTGGCCGAAAATGCACTTCACGTGTCGTAAATTGCCAAAACATGGGTTTTACTGTCAAATGCATTCCGAATGACATCAGAATGAATTGAAATCACTCAAAAACACCCTAGTTATTATTCATGAGGTGTACAAGAAGACAATACATCATTCGGATGCGTGGTTTGTGCGGAATGACTAAATATGTGTTCTTATGTGTTTATTGCGCTTGAAAAGCGTGCGTGGAGTGGTTGAAACTGGCCGAACGACCTCGAAATTCCATAAAATCATACAATAATAAAGGGTGGGTGAATTGTGAAATTGTCGGCTAGACAGCATGTCAATCAGAGTTGTTGTGTGATTGCGGTGGCTGAAAATGCACTCTGCGTGTCGTAAATGGCCAAAAAATGTTTTTTATGGTCAAATGAATGCTGAACAACATCATAATGACTTGAAATCACACAAAAATACCATAATTATTATTTTTGGGGTGCACAAGGAGACGTCGCATAATTCGAACATGCGGTTTGCACGGCACGACTGAATATGTGTTTTTTGGTGTTTGGTTGAAAAGCATGCGTGGAGTGGTCGAAACCGCCCGAACAACATCGGAATGCCATAAAATCAGACGACAACAAAGGGTGGGTGAATTGTGAAATGTTCGGCTAGATAGCACATTAATCAGAGGTGTCAAGTGACCGTGGTGGATGAAAATGCACTCCGCGTGTCGTAAATGGCCAAAACATGGGTTTTATGGTCAAATTCATACCGAACGACATCAAAATAACTTTAAATCACACAAAAACAACTTAATTATTATTCGTGGGGTGTACGAGGAGATGGAACATCATTCAGACGCATGGTTTGCGTGACACGACTAAATATGTGTTTTTTTAGGTGTTTGGCGCGCTTGAAAAGCATGCATGGAGTGGTCAAAACCGGCCAAACGACCTTAGAATGCCATGAAATTGGACGACAAAAAAGGGTGGGTAAATTGTAAAATTTTCGGCCAGACGGCACGTTAATCGGTGGTGCCGTGTGACCATGCTGGCTAAAAATGCACTCTGTGTGTCGTAAATGGCCAAAACATGCGTTAAACAGTCAAATGCATGCCGAACAACATCATAATGAATTGAAATCACACAAAAACACCCTAGTTATTATTCATGAGGTGTATGAGCAGAAGAAACGTCATTCGGATGTGCGGTTTGTGTGGCACGACTGAATATGTTTTTTAGGTGTTTGGCATGCTTGAAAATCATGGGTGGGGTGGTCGAAACTGGCCGAACGACCTCGGAATTCCATAAAATCAGACGATAAAAATGGGTGGGTGAATTGTGAAATGGTCGGCCAGACGACACGTCAATTTTAGGTGTCATGTGACCGCGGTGGCTGAAAATGCATTCCGCATGTCGTAAATGGCCAAAACATGCGTTTTACGGTCAAATGCATACCGAACAACATCGGAATGTCTTGAAATCACAAAAAACTCCCTAATTATTATTCTTGAGTTGTACAAGGAGACGACACATCATTCGAACATGCAGTTTGCGTATCACGGCTAAATATGTGTTTTTTTGGTGTTTGGCGTGCTTGAAAAGCATGCGTGGGGTGGTCAAAACTAGCCGAATGTCCTCGTAATGCCATGAAATTGGTTTACAACAAAGAGTGGGTGAATCGTAAAATGTTCAGCTAGACGGGACATCAATCGGAGGTGTTGTGTGACCGCACTGGCTGAAAACGCACTCCACGTGTCGTAAATGGCCAAAACATTTGTTTAATGGTCAAATGCATGCCGAACAACATCGTAATGACTTGAAATCACATGAAAACACCATAATTATTATTCGTGAGTTGTATAAAGAGACGAAATGTCATTAGGACATGCGGTTTGCGCAAGACAACTACACATAGATTCTTGAAATTCTGGGATAAAAAATAAAATACGGTCTACTAGTCAGATGTTATTAGAAGAAATTATTCACAAGGCATAGATTGAAACACAATGGGTCAATATATATATAGAAAAACATGAATTATATTAGTAATGAGTCTTGACATCCCATCAGGAACATGCACCAACACTCATGTTCTAATTCTCAATCACGGGTTATTAATTCTATACAATAACATACAACAAATAAATATCATATAGTGATTTCATATGAAACATATGAACACTCATGAATACCATATAACAAATTGGTTAACAAGGATACACATAGATTCTTGAAAAACAAGTTTCAAAGTCTCATAAAAATACCCCAATGGTGGGGAATACATATGGTGACACCATTTCCCCATGGATCACCTCAATCCCATCCTCAAAAAGTGGGTTCTAGGACCAAACCAAAGTCCCTTTGGGAACCCAATACCATAGACTTAATTGAATATTCATACCCACTACCCAAGATGGGGATTCATCTCACATCACACCTAGGAGAGAAAATTACAATTATCCACATACCCCATTATTCTAATTTAAAATTCTATGAAGAAAATGTAGGTTATTCCGGTAACCCATCTCATATGTTGAGATTGGCCAATGTTTCCCACTAACACATCAGGAACCATTTATACATGGATACATTATCATTAGAGGAATATAAACTTCACATGTGCTTCGTATAACTCATCCTAGGTCTAAGCACATGATCACTACCATTGTATATCTTATGGGTATCATGATCCTTTCCACTCTACCCAAGTTATTCTGTTGGTTTTAAGATACTCAACCCAAGACCATGACTAAACATCCCACGTGCTTCCTATAACATGTAGGTTTTTTCTCTTGTGTGTATAGGTTTTGTGGTTTCAGTGAGGAATTAATTCTAAATTTTGAATACTCTTATGTGTGTTGGTGTTGTGGTTTGAGTGAGGAATGAATTCTAAATTTGGAATAATCATATGGGTGTTATTGCATTTCATATAACATGTAGGCTTTTTCACTTATGGGTGTTATTTAATTTGAATTTCAAAATTTCAAAATTTATAAATTTCTAAATTCTAGAATGAATTCTAAATTTTGAATACTTTGGATGGGGATTTTGTATTGGTGTTGTTGCAGGTCTGGAGAGGGGTTCTTGTCTTGTTGCAGGTCTGGAGAGGGGAGAGGGGCTGCTGCTGTGGAGCTAAGCAATTGTATACCAACGTTTTCAAAACCGTTGGTATAGATATTATAATATAAGTATACCAATGGTTTGTTATAACTGTTGGTATAGGTTTATACCAATGGTTATAACAAAACCATTGGTACGGCCTTATGACTTGCCATATGGCCTCTATACCAACGGTTTCTAACCGTTGGTATATGTGTAACACACATATACCAATGGTTTTCAAACCGTTGGTATATGTTATATTTTAACACACATATACCAACGATTTGTAGAAAACCGTTGGCATACCTTCTATTTTGACACCTATACCAACTGTTTTCACAGAACCGTTGGTATAGGACTATTGTCATGCCTTACTTGGCCACGATTGAGGCAACCGTTGGTATAATATATACCAACGGTTTCCAGGCCTTTACCAATGGTTTACAACCGTTGGTAAAGTGTAAAATTCCAGTAGTGAAACTCCCAAACCACCTTCTCCCAATTCATCCTTTTGAGAGCTTCTACCATGATGTCTCCATTTCCTATGGTATAATACATCTCTAAATCAAAATAATGAGATACTCTAGAAAAATACATTACTAAAAGTTTGATTGAAACTAGAAAAAGATGTGTCATAATTTATAAATGTCATTTAGATGAAAAATCTGACAAAAAAGAGATTTTGACCCCAACAAATTAGGGAATGGTCATCTATAGCTAGCTCCAGATCATGTATTCAATAGTTATTCTAATGAGTTCACTATTGAAATGACCCATAATTGACCAATTGATTCTTATAAATCATGAAAAATTTATAAAACACAAATGGATCTCAATTAATCTCAAAGATATTTTCTAAATTATTTACTATGAAAAATGTGATGGATGTATGAATTTTTTCAACTACTAAAATGTTGATCCAAATTGATTAATACACCTCAATTTCACTCCCTTCTTCATCAATATTATTATTGGAATTAAAAATAATTATAAATCTCTAATGAATCATCTATAATAACCATCCAATAAATCATAAATTTTATTCTCGAACACAATATTTGTGCCAAAATAATATTTTACCACTATAAATTTCTCTAGGTCCATATAAATCCCAACCAATGGTATCACATACACAAGAAACAACACTTCCTAAATGAATAATTGAATCTTTATGAGCATGGAATAAAGACAATTCACCCAAATAATAATCAATAAAATATCAAGGTTCTCAACATGTAACTCTAGGGTTTATAACTATACCATTATAATATCAATGAATAAAAAAACAAAATATTATAGTTACCAATGAAAATTATAGTTTTTAAGAGACATTAACATCATTATAGAATTCACCAATCTAAATGGAATCCAAATAACTTTTATAATTACCTACACCTAATTTCCAACCATATTATATCTTTTATCCAAACATATTATTCATGATATAACAACCATATATCAATCTTATTGAACTATCAAATATTTTTAAAATGATTAAATTGATCATATGAAGGTTTTGAGTTAAAAAATCACTTTTCTGGGCTTATAACCAAAAACATTGGTGGATCCGATAGATCATTCACATATTTTTTACGATGTAAACTCCATGACCAATTAAATCCCCCCTAGAATATTTAAATAAGATACACTGAAAACTGAAGAGGATATTTTCACATTAAATTTATAATTATTTTATATTTGATCTAGATAAAGAATACTTCATCTGAGAATCTTTCATTGAAGATGTTTTTGAACATCCAAAACCATTTTTTGATTTACTTCATTCCAAGGGAGGATCCAAGTATAGAATCCCTATAGTGGTGATCCCCATGTGCTCATATGATCTATAAAAATTCATTGATGGAACGTCATGATTTAGTGTGGCAGATCAATCATCCTAGGTTGTTCATCATGATCACTAAAAAATCAATCAGGACAAAAGGGTTCTTTTTAATATTCTCATTCTTGAGAGGAGGAGAGAATGAAAAATTCATGGGATAAGTATACTACGCACCAAGATTATCAATTCTAAAATTTTCAATTAAAACAATTCAATAGATATAACAATCAATTAATAGAGCTAGGGTTTATGCTAAAATATTATTTAATTGAGTATTGGAACCTAAATAATATAATAATCATTATAAAACCACAAGAAATATAATAATAATAATATTATTATTTTATGGAATGTTCCAACTATTGAAATGACAAAAAATTATGTTACTGGATTATAAAATAATATTTCTCAACAAACACAATCTTTGCTGATCAAACTCCACACTATTTAGTGAATACCTGGATAAATATTTTATTCATAAATAAATACTCTATTCACAAGCTAGAAAATAAATATTTATTAAATATTGAATAAAAAATTAAAAAATATTATATTCACAATAATTAAATTCAAAATGAATTTAATCAAGATCAATGGAAAAACTTACTATGTGACCCCCTAGGATACTTTCTCATTGGCATGAAGTATGCTTTCATACTATCCAAGATTACTATCTAGAAATATGTCATGGAACCCAGGACATATAACATAACATCACAACATTAATAAACACATATAAATTCTCACTATAAAATATAATCATTTTCTTAAAAAATATCATCAATAAAGATTCACATCTATTTCATCAATCTATATACATGATATTCCTTTCTTTGACTATCTAAAATAAACATTTCATTACACAATGGTCATGGAATTTAATAGAATGGATCCATTTCATTCAAATGGGTGATATATCATCTTCCATAAATATTTAACTGACAAATCCCTAAAATAATTATTAATTAATAGCACTTCACTCATGACACACCAAATGTATTAAACTTCCCCATAGACTATTATTGTCATTGATTGTGAAATAAATCTAAGTGTGCAACTCAGAACATGAATTAATAATAATATAAAAGTATAATTTTCATTACACATGCTCATATATAGTAATATCCTATGACACATAAACCTTCTAAATTTCTACTCATGGGTATGTTAACGTAATCTATTATATTTAAGATTACCAAGTGTGAACATCATGAGTAGAACTCTCATCTTCTAATGAGTACTCTCACCTGACATTCAAAAATCTAAGTGTCCTATCATAGTATGTTATATTATTATAGACCAAAATTTAAGAATATCATCAGAGTTTCAATTTTATCATTATATTTGTAAATTTATATTTCCTTATCAATTTGAAAAATAATCTAAAACATTATTACATTCATATTATCCAGAATATTGAAAAATGTTTAATAATATTTTTTACTAATATTAAAATATTTGAATATACATGTAATCTAATGTTTAAATAGTTGGGTCTAGAAAACCAAATGTAACAGACACCCAGTTAGACTAGTTTCAACTACCTTTGATTGTTAGTCTTTTAGACCATGAATGAGGATCATGTTTCTTCTAAGTTAGAGCTTTAGATAATGGATGGGCTACATTGTCTTCCATGTATATTATGGTCATTGTATATTCTTCTCTTGGAGAAAAATCTCTCGAGAGATAATACTTAGGATATATATTCTTTATTCACTGATGTGACCTTCAATCCTTTGCAAGGTACACTACTGAAATATTATCACAATACAGGTTGAAATGATCTTTACTAATAGGTACCATGCCAGGCTCTTGAATGAAATGGCATATCCATAATACTTCATTAGCTTCCTCATAAGCTATAATATACTCAGAAACATCTGTAGAATCTACAACCATAACCTACATTGATCCCTTCTATCTCATGACACCACTATTCAGAGTAAAATTATATCCCGTTTTCAATTTCAAACAATATAGATATGTTTGGAAACTATCAACTTCTTATCCACTTATGAATAGGGCGTCATCTTCTCCATAGACTGAGAACATTTCCTTAATGCACCTCATATACTTATGTATAGTATTTACTTGTATCCAATGGTGGTGACTGAGGTTGTCTTGATATATTGCTACCATACTCATGTTATAGGAAACATATTTCCTTGTACATAGAATACCATATATTAATACCCTAACAACTAACACATATAAAAAATTTAAAATCATCATTCATTCTTCATATGTCTAAGGACATATTTTCGAAGAAAGAGAAATTTTATGTTACATTGGAAACAATCTCATCTTGGATTGTTCCATACTAAATCACTTCAGTATCGTGACAATATATATACCTTGACTTAGATTGAGATATCTCTTGGATCCATAATGATGGATCTTGATCTCCAAAATATATTTTTCCATGCCTAATTGCTTTATAGAGAAGAATTTATTTAACCAACCCTTAATCGATTGTAATATTGGTGTTTCATTTATAATAAGTAATATTTAATTAATATATAGTATTAGTAAAATGAATTCAATCCAACTAAACCACATATATTAAAAAAGATCACATTAATTATTTATGAAACTAAATTCCTTTATGGATTCATCAAATTAAATATTCCATGTCCTAGAAGCTTTGTTTAGTCTATAAATAGATCTTTACAATTTTTATTTCTTGTTGGAATATTTTTTATTCACAAACACTTTAGTTTGTGTCATATTTAAATCTTATTAAATCTACTTATTAAGGAAGGTTGTTTTGACAAACATTGAATAAAATCACATAGTTGTGGAAAGTCACAATGGAAAGTATAATTCTAATGGATTTCAACATTGAAATTAGTGAAAAGGTTTTTTCGTAGTCTATTTCTTGATTAATTTTAAACCCTATTGAAACCATTAATTCATTATAAGTATGGAATTTTCCATCCATATCCAATTTATTCTTAAATACCCATTTACAAAAAATGTGATTTATATCCACTAGAGGATGTGTCAATATCTAGACATGGTTTTGGTACATGGAATTTATTTCATAATTTATGGTATCTTTCCACTTGGAAATGTATATTCCACTTACTAATTACTTATAGGTTATAATATCATTATTATTAATTAATAATGGATCACAATATAAGGTTAATAGAAAACCATATCATTAATGTTCTCTGACCAATCTTGTACTCTTATATATTTCTTTTTTATCAGAAACTTCTTCTTCTATAGGGCTTTGTTGAATCAATTCTTATTCAAAATCATGTGTATCTTGAGCCTCAAAATCATCACATTCTACCTATATCCCACTATTTATTTTAGATATGTGATCTATTCAATAAAGGGGTTGTTTTCTAACCACAACATCCTTTTTGTGGGCTCATATAAGTAATATTATATAGTTTTCTTTAAGATTCTCTATAAAGATACTCTAAATGGCGTAGGGTGAATGTTTATTCCATAAATTTCCTAAAAAAACTCTTCACACTCCATGAATGTATATAATACATTGTGCTTTTATCTCCATTCCAATGTTGATATGGAATTCCAATTACTGCTTTAGTTGGAACATGGTATCGTATGTATTCTGATTTTTGTAATACATATCATGAGAAGTATATTGGAATTCTCACATGACTCATCTGTGATGTCACCATGTCCAAAATGGTTTAGTTAATTCATTTTCTTACATTGTTCCAATGAGGCATATATATCTGAGTGAGTTAAAATATAATACAAAAATCCAGTAGATAATCAATGAAGACTTTATTAAGATATTCTCCACTATTTTCAGAAAAGATTTTATTAATATTCTCACCAAAATAATTCTCAACTTCATTCTTTTTTTCCTTGAATATATCAAGGGAACCCAACTTATACCTCATTAATTAGACATATCAATACCAGCTAAAATAATTAGTAAAACATATAAAGTATGAGTATCCATCCCTTTCTTCATCTATAAATGGTCAACAACCATCGGTATGAACAAATTTAGAAATATATTAACCTTTTTCCACTAAATAGGGAATCAATAACTTTTCCATGTGGACATGTGTGACAAAAAATAAGGGGTTTTAGTTCAAAAGTATCTAAATATACCCCATGATGTAATTTATTCAAATTAAATTCATTTAAATGATGTAACTGGTCATTCTAATCTTGAGTGTTGTATGGGTCATGTGAGTTAGTTTTTTACCAAATTCCATAACATGGTTCAAGTAATCCAACACATGAAGACCATAATTTAATTATTCCTTACAAAAAAATTATATCCTTATAAAATAAGATATTTGTATTCTAATATTTGAAAATAAATTATTTTTTATCAAACCTTGATATAAAAATAGTGTTTTTGGTAACATATTGCACAAAACAGTAGTTTTTGAAAACAAATATCATTCCAATTGGCAACGTGAGGTGGTAGTCCCTGATTGAAACAGTAGTCAGTCTGGCTAATTTGGTTTCTCATAGATTTCCCTATGCTTGATCAATTTTAAATAATCAACTCGTTACCTGTATTAGAATACAATTGTGAGTTCTACATGTTTTATATAATAACTAATTTGTAAAAATAGATAAATTACACTTGAAAACAAATTCACTTGAATATTCCCCTTTCTTCATTTCGTGAGGGTAGTTTTTCTTCCAATCACCATTATTGATACATGAGAAATAAAAAAAAATATTATTTCTTTGAATGTCCCTTTATTATTATATTATTGGAAGGGTATTATGGAAATTTTTTAGGCTTAGTGGTCTTTACCCAACCTTCCATTTTTTTCACCATAGGGACGAACAACTTTTTGTGCTTTTTCTCTTTATCTGTTTGGTGAAGTAATGTGGGATAATCTAGAAGGTACTTATCAATGTTGTTTTTATTTAAATTAAAAACACAGTTATTGAAAATATGAGGAAGTAATGAAATAATGAGATTGGTGCACAGTTATTTTGTAAATTTAAACCTAATAACCTTTGGGTTCTCAATGCAGACAATGATTTTAACTTTGTGATGCCCAACTGGATCAGCTTCTCTATGATTTATCTACAAAAGAACCTTGTATTTCTCAAACTATTCTTATCTATATCTCTCTTAGTATAATCCATTGATATACTTGATTATGATATAAGCATCCATGTTTTCATGAGAATTCATGAGTTCACTAGACATGGATGATAGCATTAGACACAAAATGTTTGCCACATTACTCGTTTATTTATCCTAGGTTGTAAAATCTTCATAATTTTCCTATTTTATAGGAAGATCAGGCAGTGAGGATTCAAGAACATAAGATTTATATTCGTAGACGAACACAACCCAAATTCATATAAACCATTCATGTATGTTAGTTCCATTAAAGAGATGGTGTTTTTCCAAATTTTTATTGCACGAATAATGTGGATAACAAACATTCCATTTTCTTACATTTTAAAGGGGTTGAATATTAGTAATTTTCTCAATTATAAATTATATGATAAATAATCATAAGTATTAATTTATTTATTTATATTTCTATTTTATCAATTCTTAGTGTACCTTGGCATTGAATATTGACTGATCTATCACACAAGACATTCTAGTGGAAAGGATCCATATTTTCCTACACTGTGATCTATAATATGGTCATGTAAACCATAAAAGGTATTTAGGTATGCGTTCATTCCAACTAAAAATTGGAATCTCCTTAAACAGTTCAGTGGAATCCCCAATCATGAAATGATCAATTATATTTCCTCAACACTTTCCTATAAATATGTATTTAATAGACTATGGTTGTTAAATTCAATAAAAATTTTGTTAAATTTATCCATAATCTTAGTTCAGACTCCCCAATAATTAAAATTTCCCGCGATTACGGTCAAAACTAAAACATTAACTATGGTTTCATCTTAAATTAGATGATGGAAGGATTAATGACTTAATATTAACTTCAATTATTTTTTTATTATATGTAAATATTTCTTATCTTATCCTTTACATGTCTTGTTAATATTAATTTTATTTTATTAAGTGATTAACCATGTTTTGATAAAAAGTTTCTAGATAATCAATTTACTTAAATTATTTCTTTCAAATTTACTGGATTTATTTATATTATCATTGACTTACATCCTTAAAATAAATAATTCATAACAGATAAATAAATAAATAAATAAATCTATCATTATATTATCTAAGGGGTAATATATTGACCATAAAAAATCAACCTCTTTCCTAGCACAAAACGCATTTTTTTGGTCTTTGAATGATTTTAGACATTCCACCATTACACATGTGTATCTCCTGGGTTGGAATCATCTCAGTTCCATCTTTAACTAACTCTATATGCCTTGGGATACTTCAACAGTTACTTATATTTATACATAACATATAGGAATAGGGAACCTATGTATTGGAAATGGGGAGTTACAAAATTAGACTTGGACATGATGGTCATACATAATAAAGGTAGGAGGGATGACATATTGGCCATAATATTTATATTATTTTTATTTAATAAAAAAACCATGAAATACATTAAATCAAACCAACACAAACAAAGGTCTTGGTCAGGATAATGAACGGTTATACCAATGAAAAAACATATAAAAGTATAAGGTTTAGAATTCATTTCAATTCACTATTTATAATTAAGATGATTGTGTTTTTATTAATTAATTCCTTAATTCCATGTTTTCTTAATGAAAACTTGAATTATCTTATAGAAACCTATCATAAATGAATTCATTTAAAATAAATGACATGACCAATAACTAAAGATAATTACATTAAATTAATTAAACTTTTATTAATTCTTCAAAACCAGTATTACAAAGTTAAATAGATATGGTTCAAACAGTGGATTTAAATTGAATTGATATTATGAATTATTTAAATGGAATTAAATTCAATCCATTATCGGAAGAATAAAATATGTGTAGTTACGAGCTACACATAATGTACCTCATTTTTTGTGTAACTAGGATAAACACTTGGGGATCCAGCATGTACATCTGCTAGGATACACAATGTGTACTCACCAGCTACACACCAGGTATTACTCTTACTGTGTGTTTTTATAATCCACTGAAGGATTCATCATGTTCTTTGGACGTGGGTCCACACAACATGTACTACTGCTACACATTGTGTGTTCCACTAGAAGTGTGACTGCATAACTCACTAGATTACTCAGCATGTAACATGGATGATAGAAATAATGAGCTACATGCCATGTATGCCTACTAAATATCAAGAATTTATTTAATGTTCCATGTTATCAGTATCTTATTATTCTGACCAAGTATTTGACCATAGTTTTTGGGCTAATTTCACCACTAAACTATGTAGACTACATGACATGTATAGTAGCTACATGCTATGTATCAAACAATTTTTGTGCGAAGTTGTCCTAGTCTACACATGATGTGTAATAAATACATAAAATGCAGTTACTTCATTGAATGTCATGTATCTCGGGACACATCTTCATGAATTTTACTTATATACATTGAATATTGTCCAACTAGAGGTCTTTTAACCTAGTCATTCCATCCAAAATTTTTAGCACTTCATGATGAAATATATAGACATTATTTATGTGTTCCTAGTAATTTAATAAAATAAAACCATGAATGATGTCAATTAATTATATAAAAATATGTTAATAAAATTCACATTATGGGACGAATATTATGGAAATGAAATATCTAACAACTATTACCCAAATAGATTAATAATCAAATAAATAATTATAAAATTATAATTGAACCTCCCTCTCATTCCATTTGAAGGTTCAAATAACAACAGAACTTCCATGGTGGTCATATAAATAATTGTTTTCTTTGGGATCTGAAGTAACTTTTTCATATTTTACATGACATAAACACCATGAATAATGGGATATTTCCACATAATATTGACAAAAGAGAACCCAAAACTCAGAGAGGATATTTTCACATTAAATTTCTAATAAATTATTATTATATATGGAGAAGACCTAGTACGAGGATCCTTCTTCAACTAATTTTTTGATCTTCTAAAACCCTTTTCAAATTAACTTTTTCATGTATGGAGGATCTAAGTGCAGGAACCCTCTATTGGTGATCCTCTGCCAAGCCTTATGGATTTTAAATTTTTATTAATTTTTCCAATTTTTAATAGGGTCGAGGGGTAACCATTGTATACCTCATAATCCCATATGCACTTTGGCCTAATATATCATCGTGAAGGACCCAAATATATGACACCACAAGAATATTTCCCACTAACATATTTAATAACATTTCACCAGTAGAGTCGCCAAACAGCCCCATTGATCCCCCATAATTAGTCACTACGGGCCTTAAATTCCACCCGCCTAAAGCGGCCCATTAGTCGAAACCATTCTAATTCATATATAATGGGAAACTCATCAATATAATGTCTATAAATCACAAAAATATTAGGTAGTCAAGGACTGAATCCTTATTTATTAAAGATTATAGGGTGGCCTAAACCACTATGCTATGATCCAAACTACAACTATAATATTTAAACAAACAACGATGTTATATCCAGTGCTAGAACATCAAATCAGTAAAGTTATGTTATTCATATTGATCTTTAAAATATACATCAGACATGAAGGATTGTCTCTTGATCTTCTTGATCATTATAGGATGAGAGAAGGGGGAATTTGTGAGATAATTCTATTTTATGCTATAATTCTCAATTCATGATTTTTTAATTATCCCTACACAATGAACATAACCATCTATTTATAGAGTTAAGTTTTAAATTATGTATCTAACCAAAATGAATATAATAATATTCATCAAACCCCATTCCATGTAATAATAATATTGATAATATTATTATTATTTTATAGGGTTCGCTTACTGGCACAATGATAAAAATTATTTTACTGGCTTGTAAATTAATACTTTTCATCAGACATGATCTTATTATGATCTAAATACTCCTATTTAATATAATACCCAAATAAGTATTTTATTCATAAATGAAAACTTTATCCAAAAATTAGGGAATATATATTTATTAAATATTCAATAAATAAAATAAAATTTATTTATTAACAATGCAGTGGATAAATATTTATTTAATTTATATGATCAATAAAACGTGAAAAGTTATTCCTCACTCTTGAGAATAATATGTATTAAAATAATTAAATTCAAATATAATTTAATTCAGATCAATAGAAATACTTAGTTTGTGAACCTCTTGTATTATTTTTCATTAGAATTAGTAGGGCTTACATAATATCCAAGATTACTATGTAGAAACCATTCAAGGAACCTAGGATAATAAACCTAATATATCAATTTAAAAACCAACATATAAAAACTCAAAATTTAATATAATATCCTTTTCATAATATATCACCAAACATGATGCACATTTATGTTCTCAACATATATTCTTGATAGGCCATGCTTTGGATATCTGAAAAAAAACACATTGTCACACCATGGCCCGGTAATTTAATGTTACATTTACATATCAATCAAAGGGTTGGGTGTCAAATTCAAAAAATATGGAAGGTAAAAGTCCTTCTTCCAATTATTAATTAACAATACAACACTCGTGATATGCCCAATCCATCCAACTACTCTATGAACAATTTTAATCATATTTTATGTAATATATTTAAAGAAATGTTTGATAAAATGCATTAATAATAATATTAAAGTCTATGTATCATTACACACACTCACAGATACAAAAATATTTTGAAACAAAAACATATAGATTTCATACTGGGGGTATGTTATTGTAATCTCCCATCCTATAGATTACTATGTGTGAACTTCATGAGGATAAGTCTCATATTTTTATGAATACTTTCACCAAATAGTCATCATTCTTTGTCTCCTATCATTTTACGTTACCAGAACACAAAAATATATTTAAGAATATCATCATGTAATTTCAAGGTTCTAGTCATAGAGGGGAGCTTCTATAGCCATATCAGTTAAACATATACTCTATGACATTATTATATAAAATTCATGTGGAAAAATAAAAAAAATTTAATATTTAGTTTTATTCAAATTAAAATAATGGAATATATATTTAATTTGTGGTAAAACTTTTTAGTTCTAGAACACCAAATCCAACATCATATACCCTAGGAAAAGGATATCAGTTAATTACAATAACATGGAATAAATTTTGGTTATCCACAAAAAATATCAATCTATCATCACCCATCTTGGTGACCAAAATAAGAGAATCCTAATTACATATACTGGAATATAAAAAACCCTTTACCACGAGAACCTCAAGCTACACCTTTAGATCTCTATACAACATCAACACCATATGAGAACACTATATTAAGATAGGTTAAGAAATAATCATTATAACACCAAAATATTTTAGTTTATATGACATTAAATAAATAATATTTTCAAAAGTATGTACCACATGAAATAATGATCTTAAAAACTTTATAATATTATTACTCAAATTTGACTACTAGAACCTAGCTGTTGACCTAACATGCATTAAAAAGAGTAACCAAATTTTGAAGAATATGAAAACAGTTCCGAATAAAAAGTTATTAATTATTTCTTATGGAATAACTATAGGATTTTTAATTATAATAATTAAATCATATATGGTTAAATATGATTAAAATATTTAAAGGGTATCTTTTCAATAAAAGTGTGTTTTCTTTATATTTTATATCTTTTATTTAAATGATTAATTTATCTTTTTATAGTTTTAAATTTATTAGAAATCGACTTTTTTATATGTAAAAAAATGAATAAACATTGATACATTAATTATCATTTTTTTAGAAATGAAGAATAAATAAATTAATGGTAAAAATAGATATTTTTCAGAAAACTATTTTTAAGTGAATATTGTATTTTTAAATTATAATATTAAATTAATAATTATTTATTATATTTTTTTATGAAATATATTGATAATTTATTCAAAAGAATAGTTAATCATCTTTTAACTGTTTTTACTAATAAAGGAATGGTAATAAAGTCATTTAATGCTTACAAAGTTATTTTTTCTGAAAAATGATTTGTTTGTGTTTTGTGCAAATATATTAGAATTATTTTCATTCACATTTATAAATTTTATTTTTTATTAAATGAAATTAATTTTTATATTAAATTATCAATATTATTTTTTGATTATTTTCTTAGATATGTCTGAAATAGTTGATTTCTAGCTGAATATGGAATTTACTAATTTTACAAATACATTAAAATTTATAAATACATTACTATATAGGAATGAAATAAAAATACATTGAAATATTTTATAGAAAAAAAAATATTTTTTATGATTAAAATAAATCATTTAAAATACTATTTTTATTTTTGAAATTCATTCCTAACATCTTGGATCATAGTTTATATTTTAATCTAATAAATAACTATTTTTGTATCTTTTTATTCAATTGAGTTTTTTTTGCGAAATTGTTTTTTTATTAAAATATATTTAATATAAATTTATGTTGTTCAATACAAAAAAAATCTTCGGGACTGTTTCTATAATTGATTTTTGTGTAAATATAATTTAGGATTCAAAATTAATTTTTCTAAAATATATTTCACTGCATTTTGTGAATCTATAATAAAATTAACTTATAAAAATTATCGAAATGGAATTTTCTAAAAATGATTCAAAATTATAAATCCTTATATTCAAATAAATTAATAATTCTTATTTCATTTTTTGTTAAAAAAAATAAGTCATTGGCCTTAATAACATTTAAATTAGGGTCAAAATGTTTAATCAAGAAATAAGTCACGAAATATAAAAAGATCATCATTAATAGAGAGGTATCAGATCTCATGACCAATTTTTTTCCAATGGTAATTATAAATTTAGGTTCAACTTCATTTAAAAATTTCATTCGATTATATATTAAAAATATTTATTTATATGAGTGTAACTCCTCTCACTTATAAAAGAATCCTCCCCAACTTCTTCATAATCTTTGAGAACTATAACGAGACCAAGATATTCCCAAATACCTCCCTATATAACCTTAAAACATACTAGATATCATAGTATCAGAAAAAGATCAATCCTAAAATTCATAATGTGTAATAGAAAGGAATATTTACAATATGGAGGAAGAAGTATTAACTGAATTAACTCAAGATTATTTCTCCTTATAACGACATAAAATATATTCCAGCCATCCTAACATAATTTAATCATCATTTTTAATATAATTAAATGTTTTTATGATGATGTGACAACTATTATATACCTTTTTCCATCTTATGGGAAATGAAAACATCGCTTGTATGTACGTGTCCAGTACCACCTCCATAATGTTCTTTATATCATCATCACCACCTCACATGATTGGTTGTATAGATATAATAAATATATATGATATTTATGAAATTATTATGATTATGGAAATATAATATATTTTTTACCATTTTACCATTACATCTTATTGATTATGATAATTTTTCTCATGACTGTGTGTTGACTACCACCTCGATGAATTGATTGATTCATTTTTCATTTTTATCACTGATGTCAAGTCGTAAAGATATATTTAATGAATATATGTTATATGTATAATTTTAATATTATTGTTTAAATGTAATAATTTATCTAATTTATTTCCTTTTGATCCATTAGAATAATGAAAATGTTTTTCATGCATATTTAGAGACTATCGTCTAAATGAAATGAAATGATTTATTCTTCCTGACTGAATTAAATAGATGGTGGTAAAGTATACTAACTTTATAAAAAATATAATTATAAAATGTTTATTATTATAAATATAATAGATTCATGACCCTTTTACTATGGACAATGAACCTTTACCCATGGAAACTTAGACGTCTATCACACCCATACTAGTTTTGAGTTAATGAAAACCTAATTTACAATGGAAGGTGGTCACTGGGACTTTTTAGTTGATATCTTAGAAATAAAATTGGTTGATTGGATGGATGTTTGGCTCATCACATCCTTTTTTTGGAATTATTACCTACACTATGACTCTATTATAGATTTAAAATGTATTGATGAATCCTTCCCAAATCCCTGTGTGTGATTGGTTAACCATATTCTATTGACATGATCGAGAACATATGAATAACTTAAATATCTAGTTGTTCCTCACCCTTATTTTATTAATTTTTTATTCTTCTCATTATATCCTGCTAATTGGTCTCTCATTATTTTGGTCAATGGGGTGGTTTGTATTTTGGATATGGGATTGACCATCAGAGAGGCATCCTGTATATATTGTGAAAACTGGAATTATCACCCACATAGTTCGATGAAATGTGTAATGGGGAAATAAAATTGGGTTTAGACCTCAAGTAAGAATCCTTTGTATCCTGTTAAAGAGAAGAATTATATCCCACATAGTTCTATGGAAGGGAATTGGATTACACCTCAATAATAGAGTCACACAACGAAGGAACTTTCATCATGCAGATTAGATGATCATTATAGATCTCTAAGACCATGTGAGTCATTCTCAATGATATAAAAAAGAGATAATATAATATCAATCACATTTCATGGAAGTTTACAATGTGATTCTAAGGTTTGGTTGTGGATTACACCTAGGAGGATTCGCATGTTTTAGGAACCAAGAGGAGGATATTGACTAGTAGGGATTTAGAGGAATTGTTGGGCCTTAAACCTAAGATTATTCACTTTTTTATAACCATATAGAGGATCTTGACTCATAGTGATTTGGATGAAAGATTAGATCTTACACCAAGTAATATTCCCATGTTTTTGGAACCATTAGTATATTATCTTCTCATGGTGATTTATTGGTTTTGTTGGGGATTAAACCTTGGATAATTATTATGTATCTTGAATAATGAATAGTATCTCGACTAATATGTAACTAATTAATTGGCTGAGGATTACACCTTGGAGGATTCCCATGTTTCTAGAATCATGTGGAGGATCTCAACTCATGGTGATTTAGAGGTTTGGATTGGGATTACACATAGGAGGATTCCAATATTTCATGAACCAAGAGAAGGATATCCACTAATGGTGATTTAGATGTTTAGTTGGGTCTTACACCTTTGGGGATTCTCATATTTCTCCCCCCTGTCAACTCAAAAGAAGAGGAAGGAAGATTATTAAGATTGAGGCCTACACCTATTAAGAGTCCTAGACCCAGGGGATTATTTTATCTTTATGTGCATACAAAATGAATTCATTCTCATATATGGGACCTGGGTTAATTATTCCATAAATCAAGTGAGGGATAGTGATGATTATTTTTCTATGTGAGGTATACAAAATATCTCATCCCAAGATATGGGGTTAGTGGAGATGTTTATCCCAAGTGAGGGCTATAAATGGAGGATAACCCAGGTGTGAGGAATAGATAATGTGATTATACCAAGAGAGAGGGATAAAAAAGGTACTTGGACAAATTAATTGGTCTTGTGAAGGTGGTGAGCCCATGTGGGGGATATATTCCCTATGAGTGTTTTCCGTACAGGATACTCCACATAGGTTCTCCAATATGACCACATCTTTAAATCTACTCTCTGTAGGTGCTCCGCATAGGCTACTCCATTAAAGATACTCTTCATAGGTTTTTCCGGATATGTGTATCATGAATATAATTAAATTTATTAAAAGCTAGTAACTCAAATAACCATCTGTTTGATTGATTCCATCTAATTTTAAAGCATGATATGCTAGACGATGCTCTTGAGGACATGGGTAAAATACATAGGCAAGAAGATCTTTGAGATGTTTATATCTATTCTAGTCTCTTTAAACAAGGTTCCAAATCACTGCTAGAAATTTAGGATATATCCACAGACCTATATCCATGGTTTTATAGATCCATGTCTATATATTTTTTATCTCCATGGTTTAGTTAAACCTCCATGGGTATATCAATTTTATATCTCGTCTGTCATTTTTTCCCAATCTATATCAGGCTCCTCCTTCTCCCCTAATCTGTACCCCTATCACCATGCTGCCCTCCTTCCTAATGACCTATCTCATAGCTGCACCCTCCTCCATGAATACCTCTCTCATCGTGGATCCCTCCTCCCCGACAACCTCTCTCACCATGATGCCCTCCTCTCCAACGCTTCTCTCACAGTGGCTCCCTCCTCCCCGAAGGCCTCTCTCACAGCGGCACCCTCCTCCCTGAAGAACTCTCTCATCACGGTGCCGTCCTCCCTAATGACTTTTGTCACCACAATTATTTACTCTCTATTGCTTCCAATCAACGCCGCCATCTATAGTATTTTATTGGTTAATTTATGATTTCAATTGCACTCATGTAGTCACAATAGATCATTATAGGATAAACAATCATGAATTCAATCACACACTTCTCTTCTAAAGATATGTTCCACTAAATTTGTACTTTTTATACCAAATGATCATGATTTATTCATCACTAGAAAACATAACCAAAACCAAAAAATTGGGAATGTATATATCATTCAAATATACATTTGCTATATTTTCCTTCTGATACCATTTTATCTTATTCTATGACCATTGAGGAACTTATTCTAATGTTTGATACTTATGATGATTTTTTTGTTCAGAACACTCCGTTTCATTATGAAAAACTAAAAAATATATATGTGTTGGAAGATATTTTCGGATATGGATATCATTGTTTATGGGTCTCAGAAGTCCCCTCTCTTTGTACCCTAGTGGCACAGTGGGCATCCTTGTGTCTATATCAATCACACCAAAAACAATATCTGTTAAAAAATTAATATTATGATTGAAAAAATATTGCCTATTTTTTGGTTTTTCTCTCTCTAAAATTCATTTTCTATGTAAAATTAATATTGGATTTGTCTAATTTTTTTCCAATAATAACACCTAATATTTTTTGTCATTCATACATTTCTAATAGCTTTATATTCAGGCTATTAAGATTATCCCAATTTCACTTTCCTCCAGATATTTTAGGCCCATGTTCTAGAATAAGGTGTGGTTTTATACTCTATTTTATCAACTTACATATTATATTTCCCTTTTTTTATGTTGAAACACCTTTGTAATGGAAATACTCACTTTTTCAAAATCTCATGGGATACTTCAACTAGAAATTGATTCTGTTAGTGGCCAAATTTCATGTTAGGTGTAATGATTCATTGTCATTCATTACACTTACATCACCAAACACTAACTTCAACATCATGTTCTTCATACCTCATGACCTATTATTTTATAGTATTGGCCAAACCAGCATTGATTCAAAATGGTTCATCCACATTGATCTTGAGATCCACTCCATTTCTATGTTACCAAAAATTCCAATTTTTAATTTTTCAATCTATGATAACATTTCTAATCTCTCAACCTCTTATTTTTTTAGTGAATTTGGTTAGGAAATAATACATTTTCTTTCACGGTTTTATCCCTTTATTTGTGATGTTATTTAAGGGATACATCAAAAAATAATTTCAGATCAACTCTCCCCAATAAATCTTTTTTATTATAATCCCTATTTCCAATTAATGTTATATCGGTAACATTTATTAATCCATCTTAGAAATGGTACCTAAAACTATCAACTTTTCTACTTTAGACTCATCTGAACTTTCATATTCATGAGACAAAATATTTTTCCTCTTGATGAATTTCAATTTCAGTCATCTCCTGTTAAAATCACTTTTAATAAAAAAATATTCCTGAACACCTCATCATCATAATCTTGAAGGTTTTTAAAACTCTTAGCAATGAGTTTCCTACCTTGACACATCGAAACCAATCAACTAGAATATTTTGTCTGAATTTTCATCTTCCTCTATTTGGGTTTTTGGAAAAAATAATATCATATATTTTACCACATATTCTTCTGAAAAAACTCTAATAAATAATGTGTCCATTTCCTTGAATATGACATCCTATGATTTTTTATTTTCTCTTGTATCATTATCATTATTTCTTATTTTATATGTGGCATGTGTGCTTTGAACGATATAAATAAATACAAATTTTGAATCCTTATCTTCATGTATAGACACTTTGGAATTAAACCAACATTGATGTCCCATTGTGATTCAATTCAGGATCTTGGTTTCAATAATATATTCCCCTAGAACATTTATGTCCTCATTAAAAGCATTAATATGATTTAAGAATGCATCAAAGGTTTTGGTCAAACTCACCCTTATATTTTCGTATTTATTCAATGTTACATGAAACATTACGTAAACCAGAAGAAAGAACTCCTTTAGTAAAATAATCATTTATGAGTATACGAGCCTACACATAGACTCAATATGATGATCTTCTTCTACTTCCAATCATATAAATCTCACATGGTTGTTTATAGTAATTATTCTTTGATACTGTAGTGTATCAGTTCAACTTCTCAAAATTTTGCCCTAATGAATTTTTAGAACATTGTCGTTCATTTTTCCAATTTTATATTCTCTAAATCCCACATGAATATCATTTCCATAAATGTTATTGAAACCCCCATGATTCGAGATGTCATATATGTTATCATAAAAACTCAAAATCACTAACATAGATTCAAAGTTGGATTTTTCATTGTGATATGACAAAAACCATCATGGTTGGTAAAATAGTAATTAAAATGGAATAGAATGAGTTTTTAAAAATGGAAAATGTCTCATATTAACATTATTATTAAATTGGAATCATCCCATTAAACATTATAATCAATTAATTCTTATTCCACTTTAACCTTCGGTAATATAAAACCTCACCGAACTTCTAAATTTTTTTATAAAATGGTAATATCACACTCTTCTATCAAGATCATTGGATATAATTTATTATAAAGGGGAGGGGTTTCTATTTATTTTATCAAATTATATTACAACAACAGTTTCTAGGGACCAATATTTTGGTTTTGGTATAGGGGATACTCATATTTTTATGATTTTGTATATTCTATGTATAACTCACTTATCTTGGGTTTGGTGTTTTAGGTTTGAATTGAGGGTAGTTGATGTTGTATGTTTAAGATTATTTTGAATTACACATTGTTATTTTTGTCATGCCTTTAATGTTATAATGTTTTCTTACTTTAACTCTTTCTTTAAAATCATGATATCCTTATACCAATATATTATAATGAAATGATGAATATATTTACTAACAATACTATGTTTTATCCTATGGGAAATTGGAAGTATTTTTGAAAAACTATTGAAGAACTAAAATCTAGAATGATGAGGAAGTGTATGAAAAGATGACATTTTAACTAGATTATTTATTATACTATATTCAGTTATTATTTATTGAATATATTATGAAATGTTTCATTTATGATATTATGTTGAATCATCTGTGTAACATGAATTGATATAATAATGGTAATATAATGTAAATAAAAAATAAATACATGAAATATATATTCAATAAAAATAAAATGTTTCTATAAGGATCTATCTCTTGAGATGAATTTGAAGGCTGCTTCGTGCTTATAATGACAGTTCCATCATTTAATTTTAAAATGTTTATTTTATATGAGGTATAATTATCATATTTATGTGATACTATGATCTTTTATTGGTCACTTGAGAATATCCATTACTTTTCAATACTTCTTTCTCCCTTAAGATGATGTCCTTCAGTTTTGGGTTGGGTAGAGAGAAGTATGAGGGATGAAGAGAGATCCAAATATTTTTTTAGGTAATTCCATTATATGTATCTTAGGATGAGGTGTTTTATACATTAAGAGATATGTTGGAATGTTTATGAGAGGGTTGGGTATTTCTTAGTGATGGGATTCATGATAGATTATGGTTTTGATTTAGGCATTGGATTTGATGTGTTGGATAGAAGTTTGAATAGGGTTTCATTAATATCATACCTTATGGGTTGAGAAAACCATTTTATTTTATTTCTTCCCTCTTTATTCTTTGGGTGTCATATGAGGTATGTATATACTCATACCTAACTAGGAATTTCCCATACATTTAATTTTTTTTATATATGGTAGAAATATTGGATTTGAATTTTGTGGACCTGGTATTAGTGGAGCTTAGCAGTTCATGGTGGTGTTGAACATGTTTTGTGGTCAGATCCAAGTAACATGAGCCAATCTCTACCATTCAATTTCATTTATAGTTGGGTTTTGGTTCAGGCCTCTTTTTCTTTTATGTTAGGGAAATTATTTTTCCCCTTATAATTTTGTATTACCTTTATATTCATTGATGTAATTTCTATAGGCTTTTTCATGTAATGATTATTATATAGAGGGGGTGAAGGTGGGGGCAGTGGGGGTGCAGGTGGGGGGGGGGGGATTTGGGGTGAAGAGGGTAGGGGATCAGTGTGTAGGGGGTAGTGGGGGTGAAGGGGATAGGGGGAAGTGTGTAGGGTCAGGGAGGGGGGTAGGGGGGTGTGTGTAGGGGATTTGGAAGGGGCATTGGTAATGGGGGTGTATGGGGAGGAGTGTCTAGGGGTGTCCTAGAGGGGGTCCTGGAGGGAGGGTGGGGGTGTCCATGGGGGTGGGGTGGGGGTGTCTAGGGGGAGTCTAGGATGGGGGTGTCCAGGGGGAGTGGGAGGGGTGTCAAGGAAAGGTGTTCAGGGGGGTAAGGGTGTTGGGGTCATTGTGCAGGTGGTTGTCCAGGGGGTGTCCATGGGGTAGGGGGAAGTGTGAAGGTGGTGTGGGGGTGCATGGTGAGAGGGGGAATGGGGTAGACAGGGGGGATGGGGGTGTAGGGGGGAATTTGGGTTGAGGGGTGGGCGTCAATGTGTAGGGGGGTATTGGGGGTGAAGGGGCCAGGGGGTAGTGTGTAGGGGGAATGGGGAATTGAGGGGGCAGAGGGTGTGGGGGTGCAAGGGGAGGGAGTGTCCAGGAGGGGGTGTTTAGGAGGGGGTGTCCAGGTGGGAGGGAGGGGGTGTCTAAGTGTGGGGTGTCTAGGGGGAGGGGGAGGGGTGTCTAGGATGGGGGTGTCCAAGGGGGAGGGTAGTAGTGTCCAGGAGGGGGGTGTCAAGGATTTGGGTGTCTTTGAGGGGTACGAGATATGGGGTTGTGTGCATGGGGGAAGGGAGTGCAAGGGGTGTCCACAAGGTGTCTAATGGGTGCCTTAGAATTGGGGGTAGTTTGCAAGGGGTTTGGGGTTGCAGGGGGAGGGGGTAGGGGTTGGAGATGGGAGGGGGAGGGGGTGCAGGGGGAGGGGGGCTATCTAGAAGGGCAGGGGTTTCCAAGGGGTGAGGGTGGAAATGTGTAGGGGGAGGGAGGGGGAAAGGGGTGTGGGGTGTAGGGGTATGGGGCTGTCTAGAAGGAGATCAAGGGGCTTGTCTTGGGGGTGTCTATGGGGGAGGGGGTGTCTGGGGGGGGGTCAGGAGGGGGTGTCTAGGAGGGAGGGGGAGGGGTGTATAGGAGGGAGAGAGATGTCCATGAGGGAGGGGGCATCCATGGGGAGGGTGTGGGGTTCATGATGGGGGTGTACAGGAGGGGGTGTCCACGAGGGAGGGTGTCCTGGAGGGAGGGGGAACCCAGGGGGTGTCTAGTGGGGGTGTCTAGTGGGGGTGTCCAGGAGGGTGTCCATGAGGGTGGGGGTCCCGGAAGATGGGTTGTCCAAGTATGATGGGGAGGGTGTTTAAGAGGGAGGGGGTTTCCAAGAGTGGGGGGGGGGGTTATGGTTATTGTATACCATTTTTTTGAAGTACATTAGTAACCATTTGTTGTTTTTTTAATCAAATTGAATTAGCATACACCTTGCTTGCAGAATTTATGATTTTGAGTTTACTCTTGAGGGTGAAATATTTGATCTTCTGGACATTTCTCTGTATCATGGTTGAATAGTTGATCCATAGGTATTCACTTTGGAATCCTATACCTTTATATATTTTTTATAAAAAATATTTTATACGTCCCCTCAGTTTACAATTTTCCCTTTTCAATTTTCATCTCCCCTTTTCTTAATATGCATGTCTGCATGTATATGAATGTGTGGGGGTGTCCGGGGGGTGTCTAGGGGTGTATGGGGGTGTTTAGGATAATGGGGGTGTCCATGGGGTTTTCTAGGGGGAGGCAGTGTCCAAGGGGTGTCTAGGGGGTGTCTAGTGGGAGGGGGTGTCCAGGGGGGTGTCTTAGTGGGGTGTCTAGGGGGTCTAGGGGGTCTCCAGGGGGGTTTGTAGGAGGGTCCAGGGGTGTCCAGTGGGGGTGTCCAAGGGTGTCCAGGGGGTTTTATGGGTGGAGGGGTGTCAAGGGGATGTCCAAGGGGGTGTCGGGGGGGGGGGGTCAAGGGGGGGGGGGGTGGTGTCCAAGGGGGGTGTCTAGGGGTGTTTAGAGGGGGTGTCTAAGGGGGGTGTCTAGGGGGATTTCTAGGGGAGGGGGTCCAAGGGGGGTCTAGGGGGTTTCTCCTCACCATCTGTAAACCCCTCATCTCCCACTTTTTCCATTTCTAGGGATCTTGATATCTCTACTAATTTTAAATATATTCTTAATTGCATGATTACTTTATTTTTGATATTATTTTATTTTCCTCCCCTCATATACGGTAGTTTCCCGCCTGATTAACAATTATTTTATTCTTGAAATAGACTCTGATCAAACTTACTATATTAATCTGTAATAATATAAAAATTAATATATCGTTATCAAGTTATCCTAGTCTTCCATATGGTTAAAATGTTATTGTTTCTGAATTTTAGTTACTTTATAGTGATTTGTGATGTGAAATGTTTTACTACTAAGAAACAACTTGAATTTCAACTCTAACATGGTGGAGGTGTTATATGAAAAATTTCTCTCCCTGGTTTTTGAATACTTAATCAATTAAAATAGTAATGTCAAAGTAATTTCACTATTTTTTTCATCCTAAAGGCTTTCTCTTTTCGATCATTTGTTTATTTTGATGACATGTATTGGTATGCAGGATAGGGAAGCATGATATGCAGAGAACCAGCAACAAAACATAGCTGATGCAATTGATTTTCTTCCCCGACATGCATATGGGATTAACATGAATATAAAATTAAGGAGGTAATGGTTATATTATTACATTTTTTCAAGACATTAGTTGTAACACCCCAAGATTTCAATAACTTACACTAACCGCAACTTCGAGTTCAAGCGCACCACGACTGACCAAACTAGTCGTTATGAATAGTAATACCCACTTTTGGAAATTTTATACATTTTATATTTCAAAATGGACTTAATTTTATGTATTCAGAATATCATAATTATCATAGGTTTAATTTTTGGTACTTTTCTGATAACATTCATATTTTGATGAATAGTGAAAATTACTAATTTTTAATTAAAAACAACTTTTTTAATAGAAATAACTATTAGTGATAAATTATTAATTTGAGTGGTCTTAAAGTATAATTAGATTATATTTTTACCATTTAATCTAATTTTGGTCATTTGACTTAATTTCATATATAAACTGGACAGAAGCAAGTGTCAATCTTTTGATAGTTATTATTTCTTAAAACCACGCCTTTTGTTTTTGACAACGGGAATTAATTTTAAATTAATTTCTGTCACTTATATGTTTTGAATTTTGAAAAACGGATTCCATATTTAGAATCATGAGGACCAAATTGTGTAAATGGGTATCTTTTATTTTTAGACATTTTGAATAACTACTTCGGTAAATATTTTATTTAATATCGTTAAAAGGGTAAATCCGGTAAATAAGGGTAGAAAATAATATTATAATAATATTAAATTACCCTAAAACGTGTACTAACCCTATTTGTTGATACCTTTATGACCATGATCATCTTTGTGTCGATTTTGGGACCTCATGGAGCAACTTGTAAGTGATAATGACAATTTATATTAATTAAGTTAATATAAATACAAAAATGACAGAAGCATATATCTTTTAGAAAAAATATTTTTACATAGGGTAATATATGTTATATTTTTGACTATAAATATTCATTAGAAATATAAAAATATTTCCTACATAATGTATTTTATTTATAATTTTTAGACATTGAATAATTAAATTTATTTAGGACACAATAATGATGCAATATTTTCCTTATTAATGAAAGAATCAAATAATTGTAATTATAAAAGTTAAAAATAAATATAATTTTAATGTTTTTATGACATAAAAAAATTTTATTGGTTAATATTAAATTTTAGTATTACTTAAATGAATTTTGTTTTATTTAATAAAGTTGTTAAAATTTAGAAAAAATCAATTATTAAATAGTGTCAAAATTGACATAAAGTAGTTTTTTAAAAAATATTATAATATTAATTGATATTCTATTCCTAAAAATATAATAGGAAAAAGGACTTATATAATTATATTTGTATCACTAATGGACCACTTGGGGGTCTCTTGGAATTATATAGTAAGTTTATTAACTATATTATATAAAAATACAAAGAGACTTGGTAAATGTCAAACTATTTAATTAAGTGTAAAATAAAAAAGATAAAGTTAATATAGTGACCCAAACATGTCTAAAACCTATTGGTTGAGTAAGTTTAGACCTATAACCACATTAAACATTAAATAATCCAATTTTTGGCCATTAGAAACTGAATATTAATTTATTATAAAATAATATTTCTAGCTTTTCCAAAGGTGCCCTCGCCCCTCTTATAAAAGGTCACACCCCCTTCTCTCTAATTCATACCATCAAAGCCTTTTGGATCGGCAAACCCAAGACCAAATATCCTCTAAAATTATCTCACTTAAACCTAGCAGACTTATTTTGATCATAAAGCTATCCTAAGGGTCCCTTTTGATCAAATAAAATGGAAGAACACGAAGAAGAGGTAATGATTTCACCACCCTCTTTCATGTTCCTTTCTTCTTCCACTTCTTATTTCATTGTTATTTTCATTATAAAATAATTACTCCAGTATATTATATATAATTTGATGTTATTATAAATATGTTACATCCATATTAAGTATTATATCCATCCTTTGAATGACATGTCACCATATGTGCGTACGTACGGCTTACTGTCTCCACGTCGTGGTGTAATAGTTATTCAAAACATTATTATTTGGATGAGTATAATAATGATGATTAATTGAAGTAAATAATAAATATAAAATTATAATGATTCTTTATATATGATATACCATCAAATTATATAATATTTTAATATAAAAAAAATGATATTGTCGCTAGTGCGTACGTACGGATTACCGTTTCCAAGAACTTGATGAGAATCATCCCCCATCGTATCAATTCAAGACTAATTTTCATTTGATGATTAAAAATAATTTATAAGGACTTGATATAATTCTGGATATTAATAAGATAAAACATATTCAAAACAAACACTACTTATGTAACAAATCATATAAAATAAAATAAGTAAGTTAACACCCGAAACGACGATAATACTAAGATATTATTAACAAAGCAATGTTAAAAGATCATATATGATATCATATTAATGTATATGATTATTATATAATTTAATAACAATTATTTCAGCATTATACATGAGGTTAACCCACCATAGAACAAGGAAAAGTACAAGGTAAGGGGTTTCTTATCTCAATTTTAATTTCATGATATTTCCATTGTTCACTACTTATTTATTGCATGTGGTGTGTGTATTTCCCATGACTGTATTCATTGTGTAATATACCTCAATTTATAGATATTTACATCATCATTGTATGATCCATATTTCATGGGATTTTTTTTGTAAGTCACCAAATTGCTATGGGAATTACAAATTTCAATATCCACTCATTCAACTTTACGCATACTTCGTTGATTATTTTACTACAAGATTATGTGTAGAATCATTATTAATTTGCTTATTCCATAATTTCCACTCCCCTTTATGTGAATATACTTTTGATACACATAATCATTTCATTGATAAATTCTCATGTCATCGATATGAACTTGATAAGAGTAATTTTAACTCAATCTCCATTTGTTGAGTTAAATATCCAATTCATTGGTGTTTTTTTACAAGAATATGTGTGAATGTCCTCTGATTGATTTACACTGAATATCCAATAATATTTAGTGTATTTATATTTTTTACAATAATTATTTCGTTGATTTATCAGTAACCTAAGTATACAGTCTTTATAAGAGATTTCATCCCAATTTACATTCCAGTGAGAGTTATTTGTTATTATACACCAATTCACTTTTATATGGTGTTTGTAATGTTCTTTGATATAGTATACCAGGAATACCTTTATTCTCATGATATTATAAAGTTTTTATTTCCTCAATTATTTGTATTTAAGTTTCTCTATTTTCGTTAGGAACTGTAACCAAAATATCATTTTAAATGTTTTAAATATTTATTATTCTAAATATTTCTCATTAATGTCCATGTATTAAAAATGTTTTTAAGGATTTTTTTATATGGACATTAAAGATTTAAAATTAAAATTCCTTTTAAAATTTTCAAAGTAGTATGGGACACTTTCATTTAAAAATCTATTTTTAAACATGTTCTTGACAAATAGTGTGTCTTTTAAATGTTTTCAAGAAAAAGGGGGATATTTCTCTCAAATAGTTTTGATGATTATTTTCAACTATGTCAATATAATTCGTTATTATTTATTGAGGTTAATATGTTACAATACAATCTTCCATATTGTATTGACTGAGTTATGTTTGACTATGGATGTGCTATTTTATACCATTCTTGGTTTGTGGATAAAGTATTGACATTTCGTATGATAGTTTTAATATGAATGTTTATGTTATGTTACAAACTATTATATGAGGAATGCACTAGACGAAGTAAGTGATGGGTGGATCCCACTATAGCTCCTCAATGCATCGGTAGGTCTCAAGAGACAATCTAGTTTCTTGGCATAAGGCCTTGAAAAAATCTTATTTGTAGTCTAGGCACAAGGCCTTGAGTATGTGGTTATAATAGTCTGGCATTATGCATTTCATCATTATTAAAGTGGTTATTGATATTGTATGTGATTATTCAACTAGTATATAATCCATGTGAATAAGTAAATGGAATTATTTGATTTTATCTTTTCTATATTATACTGATGTTCAAGTCTAAAAGGCTTTTGTTTTATTCTTATACACTGCCTTAAATGTTTATGCTTATTTATGAAACTTTCTACTATAATGTTATCCTTACTGAGCATCTAAGCTCACCCCTTTCTATGTTATATTTTTTCCAGTATATAAAGAAGTATATTATGACAGAATTTCAGGGATAGTCTATGGGGTCTCAGTGTTGTCTATGGAAACAATGTTGTTGTAGGTTTCCATTTTATAATGCAATGTAAGTCTTATGAATGTATCTAGTATTTCCAAGGCTACTAAACTAATCAATCTTTTGAGACTTGATATTTTGTGATCATGCCAATGTTATGTAATAATCCACTGAATTTGAGTATCTAGGGTCATGGCGTTATAGTTGGTATCAGAAGAAGTTTAGTAGAAACCTTGGAAACTAGATTAAGATAAACTCTGATTAAAGCACGTAGACCTAAGATAGAATTTGAGAATTAGTATAGAAGAACTTCCTAAAATATTGGTATTGTATAGATATTGTGAGTTTTCAATGAAATACATCCCTGTCTAGATATGAGTGGGTAGAGGTGGCTTTGGCACAGATGTACCTAGGTGTATAACCTGAAAACACCGCTTTGAGCTAGACTCGAACGGGAACTGGTACACGACAACGAGCCTTGCTGCACTATTGGTTATAAAACTACTAGGGGATATAATTAGGATAATTTTCATTTTCTTTACAAACCTATTCGAGGTATTTTAATATAAGATGAGAATAAATGGCCTTGGTTAATCCAAATGTGTTTCAAATTGTAAATATGGTGTCATGATATTCTCTAAATGATTTTATGAATGCTGTTACTCACACAATGCTTTCTGGTTTTAGTCAATCGCTGGATTCCAAGGAAGTCATAGTAACTTTGAGAATGATGTACAAGGTGGGAAAGGTGGTGGAAATGAGTAACAAAATGGAATGTTGATAGGCGTAAAAGATATCGTGTTCATTACAAATCAGTTTTCGAAAACTATGATCAACAACATATATATTGACAAACTCCAAGACTCAACAATGAAGAGAAAAGTGATGAATGATAAGAGCTCCAGCAGTGGATGCCATGGAGAAAAGAATCCTCAATTTCTATAATGATGGAAATGTGGAAGGAGACATCCAGGAAAGTGTCTCAATGGAACAAAGAAATGATTTACATGTCAGAAAGAAGGACATAAAGTGAAGAATTGCTGAGGAAAAATGAAGTGTACTATAGAAAAAAATAAAAATGGTCCCAAGAATCTATTTATAGTCATTTTCAATAAATGTAGGGGACCTGGCCATTACCTGAGTGAATTCCCTATTCTGTAGGATAGTTTCTTGGTCAAAGAAGAAGTTATTTGAAAATAAATGGTTGGAGAAATGTTTAATTGTATTAGTGCTCCTTATTGATTGGATTACTTTGGAATAATTTTCTCTTATATTTTTAACCCTATAGTTTGTCATGTGAAAGTGATATTTGAGGAAGACCTATCTTTTATCTTGTGGATATAGTTGTAAATAACCATTTGGTTTTATATGATCATTGGGTTTGATGCAATTATAGGTTATTATATTTTGGGATGAAAATGCAATGTATGATATAACATTTGTGGTTAAATTATGTTATGGTTATTTTGAGGAATTTATCTCATTTTGGTAATGTTATAAAATATAGTTTTTTAAAAAGGACAACACATAGACTGTGTAACAACCCATCACGTCGGACAAAGCTGTGGGAATCGAACCCACAACCAGAGTGCGATTTGGATTTATCACCTACCACTGGACTATGTGAAGTCCCTGGTTTGTGTGACTAATTATTTTTAGTAAAATTATTTTATTGATCAATAATAAGTTGATTTTTGATCTTATGTCTTATCAAATGAATACCCTTATAGTAGGAAAATGATTTTCTGATTAGGTGATAAATGTTATTTTGGAAGACATTCACTTTTTTTGGGAACAATATATGCCTAAGGAAAATAGAGTACTCTGGGATTCCATTTGAGGAGTAATGGGGGATTTTTATCTATGCTTTTATTATGGATTTCTAGTGATTTGGGTTATTTATGGAAATGATTGACCTATAATAGATATATGTGATTAGGTTAATTACATTTAAGTATGTGACTTTAAGAGTAATTGAGGTCATTTGGAGATACAATTTAATGTGGAAGACTACCTGACCAAATTCATCTAAGTTTTGGGTTTCAATATTAGTTTGGATTATATTGAAGGATTTTAAGGACAATTGTTTATTGAATTGTATTTATTTAACTTTGGGGCATTGATGGTTTAATTTTAGAAATTAAGATTAGTGTTTCTTTCTCTATAGGAATATCCTTTTGGGGGATCATCCGGCCTTGTACTAACAATTTTGTTTTTAATTAATCTCTAATGACTAAGTAAACATATAGTTTATCTTTGGTAGATCATGCGATTCTCTAGAATATTATTCTAGCTCTTACGGTGTGAACAAGTCTTCTAGAATACTCCTCATTTAAATAAAAGAGTTTGTGGTAGAAATTTATTAAATACATAAACTCTACTTAAAAAGTAAGTATATCTCTTTATGTTCTTATTCAATCTCATAAATAAATTCCTCATCTTTATTTAACTTAAAACAAAAAAATGTAGTCCGTTTACTTTCTAATTGGGAAACTAATTACCTTCAATCCCATCACAAGTTTGGGTTTTCTTGTTGGTAACTTTATTTTGATATTTTTTACTATCCCTCTCCATTATAACTTGACACTTAGTTTATCATCCATATCCATGTTTTCCTACATGGAATCCTAATATGGGTTATTTTGGGTGACATTTGTACTTGTCTTTCTTTCTTTTAAAGTGATAGTTTTATTGACTCATTTCTGATGTGGTAATTTCCATTATAATTCCCAAGACCAATTTTTAAAATTGCGAGGAGACAATTTATTGAAGTAGGGAAGAATGTAACACCCCAAGATTTTAATAACTTACACTACCCGCAACTTCGAGTTCAAGCGCACCACGATTTATTAAACTAGCCATTATGAATAGTAATACCCAATTTTTTAAATTTTATACATTTTATCTTTCTAAAAAGAATTAATTTTTGGATTTAGAATATCAAAATTAGATTAGGGTAAATTTTTGGCACTTTTCTGATAACTTTCATATTATGATGAATAGTGAAACTTACTAAATTTTAATTAAAAAAACTTTTTTAATAAAAATAAATAATAGTAATAAATTATGAATTTGAGTGGTTTTAAAGTATAATTAGATTATATTTTTACCATTTAATCAAATTTTGGACATTGGACAAAATTTCACATTTAAACTGGACATTAGAAAGTGTGAATCTTTTGATAGTTATTATTTCTTAAGTACACGCTTTTTTGTTTTGACAATGGGAAGTAATTTTAAAGTAATTTCTGCCACTTTTGGGTTTTGAATTTTGAAAAATGGATTCAATATTTATAATCAGGAGGTCCAAATTGTGTAAATGTTTATCTTTTACTTTTAGACATTTTGATACTTACTTCGGTAAATATTTTATTTACCATGGTAAAAAGGGAAAATCTGGTAAATTAGGGTAAAAATAATATTATAATAATCTTAAATTACCCTAAAACGTGTCCTAACCCTATTGGTTGATAAAATTTAGACCATGTTAATATTTGGGTCATTTTTGGGACCCCATGGAGCCACTTGTAAGTGATAATGACACATTATATTAATTAAGTTAAAGTAAATACAAAAATGACAAAGGCATATATCTATTAGAAAAACAATTTTTATATTGGGTTATATATGTTATATTTTAGACTACAAATATTAATTATAAATATAATATTATTTCATACATAATGGGATTTTATTTACAATTTTTATACATTTAATAATTAAATTTACTTATGACATAATAATGATGCAGTATTTTCCTTATTAATGAAAGAATCAAATAATTGGTATTATAAATGTTGAAATAAATATAATTTTAATGTTTTTATGACATAAAAAAATTTTATTGGTTAATATGACTTGTTATTATTACTTAAATAATTTTTTTTATAATTAATAAAGTTGTTAGGACTTTAAAAAAATCAATTATTAAATAGTGTCAAAATTGATATAAAGGAGTTTTTAAAACAAATATTATATTATTAATTGATATTCTATTCCTATAAATCTTAGGATTATCCAAAGGACTTATATAATGATAGGTGTATCATTAATGGACCACTTGGGGGTATCTTGGTTGTATATAGTATGTTTATTAACTATATAATATAAAAATACAAAGAGACATGTTAAATGTCAAACTATTTAACTAAGAGTTAAATAAAAAAGACAAAGTTAATATAGTGAACAAAACCTATATACAACCTATTGGTTGAGTGGTTTTCGACCTATCCCCACCTTAACCTTCAAATAATACACTTTGGAGCCATTAGAAACCGAATATGAATTTATTATAAAATAAAATTTCTAGCTTTTCCAAAGGTGCCCCTCACCCCTCTTTAAAAGGGCACTCACCCTTCTCTCTAATTAACACCTTCAAAACCTTTTGGGTCGGCCAAACCCTGACCAAATATCCTCTCTATTTATCTAAATGCAACCTAGAGGAATTATTTGGATCATAAAGACAACCCAAGGATCCCTTTTGATCAAATCAAAAGGAAGAACCCGAAGAAGAGGTAATGTTTTCACCACCCTCTTTCATGTTCCTTTCTTCTTACACTTCTTCTTTATTTGTTATTTCCATTCAAAAATAATTACTCCAGTATCTTATATATACTATGATGTTATTATAAATATGGTACAACCATATTCAGTATTCTATCCCTCCTTTTAATTACATTTCACCATACGTGTGTATGTACAGCTTACCGTCTCCACGTCGTGGTGTTATTGTTATTCAAAACATTTTTATTTGGATGGGTATGATAATGATGTGTAATTGAAGTAAATAATAAAGATAACATTATAATTATTCTTTATATATTATATACGATCCAATTATATATTATTTTAATATCAAAAGAATGATATTGTTGCTCGTGCGTACGTACAGATTACCGTCTCTACGAACGTGATGAGAATCATTCCCCATCGTATCCATTCAAGAATAATTTTAATTTGACGATTAAAAATAATTTTTAAGGACTTTATATAATTATAGATATAAATTAGATAAAACTTATCCATAACAAACACGACTTATGTAAAAAAAACATATAAAATAAAACGATTAAGTTAACACCCGAAACAACGATAATACTAAGATATTATTAACAAAGAAATGTTAAAAGATAATATATGATATCATATTAATGTATATGATTCTTTTATAATTTAATAACAATTATTTAACCATTATAAAGTAGTTTAACATACCATAGACCAAGGAAAAATACAAGGTAAGGGGTTTCTTATCTCAATTTTAATTCTGTGAGATTTCCATTATTCACCACTTATTTATTGCATGTGGTGTGTGTACTGCCCATGATTATATTAATTGTGTAATATAATTTAGTCTATAGATATTTAGATCATAATTTTGTGATCCATATTTCATGGGATGTTTGTTTTGTAAGTTACCAAATTTGTAAGGGAATTGCAAATTTTAACTTCCACTCATTCAGCTTTACGCATACTTCGTTGATTATTTTACTCCAAGATTATGTGTGGAATCACTATTAATTTTCTTATGTCATAATATACACTCCTCTTTCTATGAATATTCTTTTGATACAAATAATCACTCCATTGATTAATTCTCAAGTCATCGATATGAACTTGATAAGAGTAATTTTTACTCAATCTCCATTTGTTGAGTTAAATATCCAACTCATTGGTGTTGTTTTTAAAAGAATATGTGTGAATGTCCTATAATTGATTGACACTAAATATACAATCATATTGAGTGTATTTATATTTTTCACACATAATTATGTCATTGATTTATCCATAACCTAAGGATACAGTCTTTATAAGAGATGTCATCTCAATTTACATTCCAGTGAGAGTTATTTGTTGTTATACACCCATTCACTTTTATATGGTGTATATAATGTACTTTGAGATAGTATATCATGAATTCCTTTATTATCATGATGTTATAATTTTTTTATTACCTCAATTATTTTTATTTATGTGTCTCTCTTTTGGTTAAGTACTCTAACTAAAATATGATTTTGAATGTATTAAAGATTTATTATTCTATATCATTATCATTAATGCCCATGTTTTAAAAATGGTTTTAAAGATTTATTTATATGGACATTAAAGTTTTAAAATTAAAATTCCTTTTAAAATTTTCAATGTGTTATGGGACACTTTGATTCAAAAATCTATTTTTAAATGGATTCTTGACAAATAATGTGTCTTTTAAATGTTTTCAAGAAAAAGGGGGATATTTCTCTCAAATAGTATTGATGATTATATTCATCTATGTCAATATCATTCATTATTCTCAATTTAGGTTAATCTGTTACAATATAATCTTCCATGTTGTATTGAATGAGTTATGTTTGACTATGGATGTGCTATTTTTATACCATTCGTGGTTTGTGGATAAGGTATTGATATTTATTATGCTATTTTTAATACGAATGTTTATGTTATTTTTCAAGCATTTATATGAGGAGAGAATTGGATTTAGTAAGTTTCGGGTGGATCCCATTATAGCTCCTCAATGCATCGGTAGGTCTCATGAGACAAACTAGTGTCTTGGCACAAGGCCTTGAAAAAATCTTATTCGTAGTCTTGGTACAAGGCGTTGACTATGTGGTTATGATTGTCTAGTGTTATGTATTCCATCATTATGAAAGTGGTTATTGATATTTCATGTGATTATTTGACTAGTATAATATCCATTTGAATAAGTAAATGGTATTATTTGATTTTATCTTTTCCATTTTATGCTGAAGTTCAAGTCTAAAAGCCTTTTGTTTTATTATTATACATTGAATTAAACGTTTATGCTTCTTTATGAATGTTTTTTCTATAATGTTATCCTTACAGAGCATCTGAGTTCACCACATTCTGTGGTATATTTTTTCCATGATGAAAAGAAGTATATTATGACTGACCTGCAGGGATAGTCTATGGGGTCTCAGTGTTGTCTATGGAAACAATGTTGTTGTATTTTTCCATTTTATGATGTAATGTAAGACTTATGAATGTATCTAGTGTTTCCAGGGCTACTAAAATAATTGATTTTTCGAGACATGATCTTTTGTGATTATGCCAATGTTATGTAATAATGAACTGACTCTGGGTAACTGGGGTCGGGGCGTTACATTAATAACCATTTGTTATGTTTTTAATGAAATTGACTTTTCATACACCATGCTTGCTGAATTGATGGTTTTGATTTTACTACTGAGTGTGAAATATTTGATATTTTGGACATTACTCTATATCATGTTTGGATATTTGGTCCCTAGTTATGCACTTTTGAATCTTGTACCTTTATATTTTTTTTAGAAAAAATATTTTATACATTATCTCAGTTTATAGATTTTCATTTTCATTTTTCATTTTTCCTTTTCTTAATATGCATGTTTTCACATATATGCATGCATGGGGGTATCCAGGGGGTGTCTAGGGGGTGTTCAGGGGGTGTTTAGGGGGTTTCTTCAGGGGAGTGGTGACCAAGGGGGTGTTGAGGCAGGTGTCTATGGTGGAGGGGGAGTCCAGGGGGTGCCTAGGGGGTGTCCATGTGGGTGTCTAGGGGGTGTCTATGGCTGATTGTGTGCTGTCTAAGTGGTTTGTCCTATAGGTAATGTCCATGGGGTGTCCAGAGGGGTGTCCAGGGGGAGGGGGTGTCTAGGGGTGGTGTCCAGTGGGGGTGTCTAGGGGGTGTCCTTGGGGTTTCCAAGGGGTGTCTAGGGGTGTCTCCTCACCATTTGTAAAGCCCTCCTCTCCCACATTATCCATTTCTAAGGATCTTGATTTCTCTTGTGATTTGAAATAACTTCTTAATTTTGTGATTAATTTATTTTTGAAGTTATATTGTTTTCCTCCCATCAGATATGGTAGTTTTCACCTAATTAACCATGATTGTATTCTTGAATTGGCCTATGATAAAACGTATTATATTAATCTTGAAGAATATGAAAATCAATATATCGCTATCGAGTTGGCCTAGTCTTGTGTATGGTGAAAATGTTACTATTTCTACATCTTAATTACATTTTGGTAATTTGTGGTAGGAAATGTTCTACTACTAAGAAACAACTTGAACTCATACTCCGATGTGGTGGAGGTGTCATAAGAAAAATATCTCTCCCTGGTTGTAGTACACTTAATCGATTCAAATAGTAATGTCAAAGTAATTTCCCTATTTTTGGATTCCTGATGGATTTTCATTTTAGGCAATATGTTTATTTGGATGACTTGTATTGGTGTGCAAGATAGGGATGCATTATATGTAAATAACCAGCAAAATAATATAGCCCATGCTTGCAAAATTGATGATTTTGAGTTTACTCTTAAGTGGCCAATATTCGATATTCTTGACATTTCCCTCTATCATGGTTGTATAGTTGATCCTAGGTATGCACATTATAATCCGGTAGCTTTATATTTTTTAGAAAAAATATTTTATACATTATCACAGTTTACAGTTTTCCTTTTTAAATTTTCTTCTTTTCTTTTCTTAATATGCATGTTTTCACATACATGCATGCTGGGGGTGTCCAAGGGGTGTCCAAGGGGGTTTCCAGGGGGTGTCCAGGTGGTGGGGGTGTCCGAGGGGTTGTCTAGGAGGGAGTGGTTGTCCATGAGGTGTCCAAGGGTGGTGTTCAGGGGGTGTCTAGGGGATGTCCAAGGGGTGTCCAAGGGGTGTCCAGTGGGGGTGTCCAGGGGGGTCTAGTGGGGGGTGTCCATTGGGGGGTATACAGGGGTGTCCAGGGGGTGTCCATGGGTATCCAGGTAGTGTCTAGGGGGAGGGGTGTCTAGGGGGTGTCCAGGGTGTGTCCAGGGGGTTTCTAGGGGTGTTCAAGGGGTGTCGAGGGGGTGTATAGGGGGTGTTGAGTGGGGGGTTTCCGGGGGTGTCCATAGGGGGTGTCCTAGTGGGTGGGGGTGTCCAAGGGATGTGTCAATGGGGGTGGCCATGGGGTGTCCAGGGGGTGTCTTGGGGGTGTCCAGTGGGGGGTGTCCAGGTGGGTGTCTAGGGGGAGGGGGTGTCCAGGGTGTGTCCAAGGGGGTGTTTGGGGGTGTCTGGGGGTGTCTAGCGATGTCCAGGTGGGGTCCAGGGGGTGTCCAATGGGGGTGTTCAGGGGGGTGACTAGGTGGTTTTTAGGGGGAGGGGTGACCAGGGGTGTAGGGGGGGTTTTCCAGGGAGAGGTTGGGGTGTTCTAGAGGGGAGGGTGTGGGGTTCTCTCTAGAGGGGAGGGAGGGGTTGTAGGGGGAGTGGGTCGGTGTTGGAGTGTTTTTTATGAAATTCAATGCCCTATAGCAAGAGTTTTAAACTGTGGATACAGGAATGTAGCCATAGTTTCAAACTGTGGCTATAGTCCCTATGTGGCATATGGTTCTGTCGCGGTTTCAAACCATATCTATAGCCTTATATCTATGGTTTGAACCATGGATAGAGGCCTTTAGATACAGTTTGAACCCTAGCTTTATCCCTATAGCTGTGGTTTGAAATCATGAATGTACACATTAACCTATGGCCACACTAATTCTAGCCTCAAACCATGGAACCATGGATATAACTTATATCCATTCTTTTTGACATTAGCCACAGTTTCAAACCGTGGCTATAACTATAATTTCTAAGTTTGATTTTTCCTATTTATTGGAATATTTAAAACCCTGGGATAATGTGTTTCTCCATGAAGGTGCTCTATGTATGTTATCCACATAGGTTATCTATATAGGTGATCTAGATAGGTTCTCTGTGTAGGTTATCTACATAGGTGATCCATGCTGTTCATCCACACATGTGTTTTTCAAAGGTGATTCAGGGAGTAAATTCCAAACATCTGAATTCCATAAATTTTGAACCATATTTCTCTTTGGGATATTTATACATTCAAATTTAGTCCTATAAAGAAATATAAAACCCATGAATATCACCATAATGGGGAAATTTTCTATGTAACCTCCATCCATTGGTGTAAGAGTAATCTTGTGGCACATGGAGATCCAATCACTTCATCATCTAGAAAATTTAATGGAGTGAATTTTTATATTCAATAAAAATTCACACCTATAAATTTATATTCATTAAAAATGAAAATAATATCAATCAAACCAAAGTTATGGTAGAATTTTTGCATTCATAAATAATCTATTGGGATTTGGATCTATCTCAAAAATGGCAAGACGTATTCTAAAATTTGGATCTCATCTCAAATATTTAGGGTGTCATGAAGAGGAGAATGTTGGAACAATTATTTTTGGATGCCATGAAGAACAATTTACTCAATGTGTTTTGAGTTTCTAAGATGATTGATCAAATTTAAAGGCATGAATATCCTTAATTATGAAATATATAGATTCTATAAATGAAAAATGGTTGGAATGAACATTGATTTGTGGTCAGATCCAAGATAGGATATCTAGATATCCTTATATATCCTATAATAGTAGGAATAAATCCACATGTTGTTCAATTATAGGTATTGTTACATATATCATGATCATACATAGAGGCCACAAAATTTCAACATAAGTTCATTGATGAAGAAGTAAATGATGAAATATCCTACATAGATCTAGCACATATGTATTAGAGGAGATACCATCTCTTGGCCATGGATAGGGACTAAAGATTCCTGGGGATGCTCCATGGATCTTAATCTCATGAAAAAAACATAAGGCCATAGTGGGAAGGCTTCTAAATTTAGTTTATGTTCTTTTATGATAGACCACACATGATGTTGTTTTTATTTATGAAAATGAGGTCTTGGTACCCTTAAAAAATCTTGAGGGAAAAAATACATGGTTTATTTTTTTCTAGGTCAATGGACCAATAGAGAATAGGTTGATTTTTTTATTTCACTGAATGATGGTTCATGTGAGCTTGATATCTTTTTATTTTTACACTAATATTTTCAGAAACTATTAATGTGGATTCCTAGGGGGAGGAACACATATTATACAGAAGTCTCCATTTGCGGTTTTTTATACTAAAAAGTATTATACCTTTTTTATTGTGTTTAATAATGATGTTGTTCTTAGGTTTTTTGGTTTTCTTGATTAGCTAGAAAAAATTTTACTTTTTTACAAGGTCCCCAAAGTGTGGTTTTAACCCAATGAGTAATAAGTCTCTTTCTATTAAATGTTAATATTCTTGCAATCTAGAATAATATAGGCCAGGTTTTTCTCAAAGATCATTGACCATTAAATTTAGTATCTTGTACAGAAATTGAAAATATAATGCTCAATGTGAATGAAGGGTCCCAAATCCAATATATAATATATCTTATAAATACAATGAATATTTTTTAAGGACATAAAATCTTTAAACTTGGTGGTGTGTGTCCCAATTATGTTTTTGTAGTTAAAACAAATATGGGAACCAAACATGAATAGAATTACAAGAGGTCCTCACATCGAACAAACATTTCTGAGATAATTTCTAGACATTGAGTGGTCATGATTCTTGGACAAAGTGGTGTATAGAAGTTTTGAGAAATAGAAGCTTGACATAAGTCTTCAAGATCCCTAATTCAGAGGCACACCCAAATATAAAGGGGTCAATAATATAATGTAATGTATTTATTTTAATGTGGGAACAATACATGAATGTGTAACTTGAATGGTACTTGAATATCCCAAATAGTTGGGTTATAATAAGGTGTAAATCATAACCAATGAATATATGAATGCATTTTAATTGGATGCTAGAAAGAATATAATAACCACTAGTAATGGTTGAAAAGATAATGTCACACCCATTAAACGGATAGAGAATGAAGTTTAGGTGAACTTATTCTCTAAGACTAAAATATCCCCTAGGGGTTACATCACATGCTCAATGGAAAACATAGTTTCTCACCATAAAATTCGAGAGGGGCCCCATCAGATAAATCAATACTGGATACCAAAATTTTCATAAAAGTGAGAACCAACCAAATAAATTGACTCAAGGTTAAGGGGTTCCAAGAGGAGTATATAAAATCATTTAGTTTTTTTGTGTTTAGTTAAAAATAATATATATGAAGTGGGTTCATGTAAAACATGAATGTTCAATAAGGGTTTGATAATGCTAAAGGTTATTCCACTCTATATTGGACACATTCTTATGTATAAGAGATACAACCAAAAAAATTATTGATTTGGGGTTTATAGTATTTAAAATGGGTATATAAAGCTCTAAAATTTATGGTCATATACATTCAAAAAATTGTTTTTTAATGTTTATGGTTACATAGTTTGGAACAAATTTTTATGGTGTTTAAGGTCACACAACTTGGACTAGATGTTTGGAGTTGTGCTTGGGATAGAAAATTTGGACATCATTATATATCTCATTGGATTTAGAATCATTCCACACGTAGTTCTAGAGACGTAAAGGTATACCACATATATCTTACTTATATGCAGGTAAATGGGAATTTTATTTGAACCATTGGGATGAAAATGATAGAATACATGTAAAAACCTCTTGCATAGATCTAGATCATATGCAGAAGGTGGGGTATTAATATTTATATACAAAAATGGGTTTTGTTCTTTATATTTCTACAATGATCTAACTATCATGTAGGGAAGAATGGTTCTATAGGAAATGACCCTCCCTTAGTATTTTATAGTAATAAAGGATGGACTTTTACTATATAGATTATTATTTTGTGGTCGGGATAGTAACTATGTAGTTTAATGTCATATAGTTTGGACATGGTTGATCTGTAGTTTATAGTATCTATTTATGAACATGTAATATTTAATTTCAAATAATATAACTTAGACTATATTTCACATCTTTGAGTTAAACATACATCTCTATTGTACAAGTTAGAGCAAATCTCAAGGTCCTCTAAGCTCGCATGTGTCATGCTTAGTGTAAGAAATAAGAGAAAAAACATAAAATCAATTAAACCACATGAGGATGAATTTTATGGAAAGTGTGAGGGACTTCATTTTAATAAATGATATAATCTATACAAGGATTTGTCTCTCATGGAGGTACATGGATGAAAGATATAAAAATTCATGACAGGGCTTGAAATAGAATATTCATGCATCACTATGTATCCCTCAGTATAGAAATAAAGTCACATGTAGTTATATTGAAGGTTACCTTACAATGATATAACATGTAAGGAATTAAATATAGAAAATTCAAAAGGAATGGATAGACCTATGGGGATCCAATTCTAGTGTAAGAACCTCACCAAAGAGGAAAAGGATTGTGATTTATCTCGATTCAAGAGTTTAAGGCATAATTATGTATCTCATTAATGGGAATTAAGTCATATGTAGTTCTAAAAAGTGGTGTGGTAGGAGACTGACACTAGGAGTGTAGGTACTCTCAAGAAAGGGAAACATGAACATGAAATTTTACATCAACAATAAGGATGTTTACTATGTAGTTTAGCATCTTGCTATGGGGATATTTGACATAGTTAAATGTCATATGGTGAGGATGATGAACACATTGTTTAACATTTTATAGTGAGAAAGATGAATATTAGTTTAACATCATATGGTGAGGGTGATGAATATATAGTTTAACATCATGTGGTGAGGAATAGTTCTTGAACAGTTTGATGTCATGTAACTAGGTCAAGGTAAATGAACATGAAGATTATGAAGAGAAACTTTATAATGTACTTGTAATTATTGGGGTGTTTTTATACAAGGGAAATTATAATACTTGTATAATCATATAGAAAAATTACTATATACAAGGAGATCATGCATATATCTAAATCATAAGTATGGAAGGTGAGTCTCAGAGACTAGACCACTCTTTACTATTTAAGGTCATCCACGGTGGACCAATTGGAGGATCATTAATAGTAGTTGTAGATTATGATGAAATAAAACATAAAAATATTAATTATCCCACTGACGATATGAAAAATGTTATGTAAATCATGTCTTTATATATCTAAATCGAAGACTAAATACTAGATAGAGTCGAATGACCATTAGTAATGGTGGAAAAGTAATTCCATGCTCAATTGATGAATTGGGCATGGGGTTCGAGCAGGCATTTCTTCTAAGGTGAAAATTTATCATAGGGGTTACATCACCAGCATAGAACTAAACTATGATATTCACTATCATTTCATAGAGGTTTCCCTTTGGATCAATCAATACACATTACCAAAATTTCTATGAAATAGTGAACCACGTGGATTAATTAACTCAATGATTTTTTTATACATAAAAAGTTATAATGTTTTTTGTGCGGATAAATTTGTGTTCAAAATATTTAATAAAATTCCAAGTATATACCATAAAATGATAAATATTATATTTTGGTAGGAGGAATGAACTATAGAAAATGGAATGTTCATTTAAAACTTGCAAAAGATAAATCTGGATCATAAGAAGTAATTCAGTCATCTTGGTTAATAATTAAGTTCATTTTTTGAGTGATATATTTGAAAAATCTATGTCATTTGAGCTTTACTGTAGGTCATGTAGTTTTACATCATTTGATTAGGAAAAATGGTTCACCCTATACTTTTATATATTATGATAAGGATGTTAGACATGAAGTTTAATGTTTTATGGTGAGAATGAATGGTTTCTATTGTTTAGGGTCTTATTTCTTTCCCCAATGGTAAGGACGATAAGGTTTTACCATTTATTAATAATATAACTAATTGGAATGTATGACTTAAGGTTTGAATACTAGTGAATATAGTTTCACCCATGGGGAATAAATTTCAGGTTTTATAAAAACATAGGGTCAAGGTATAACTCTGTATTCCATGAAATCAAAAATCAAGTTGTATGTAGTTCTAAACAGGGATTTAGTTAGAGACTGATGTTATAAGTTGGTCCCCTCATACAAGGGACAAATAATCCAATTGTTTTAATTTATGTGATAGGTATGTGAACTGTTCAATTTAACATCTTACGATGAGTATGTTATTCTGTAGTTTAACATCATATGTTAAGGATGTCATTCATTCCTTATACGGTCATTTGATGAAACAGTTTTTTTATGAATTTTAAGTCATGAGACTAGTACCTTGGAGTCTTGTAGTTTAGGGTCATATGATTGGGGCCTTGGTGTCTTGTTTTTTAGGGTCATAAGAATAGGACCTTGGAAATAACTCATCATTCATGGTGATATTTTGGTGGAGTGAGAATAAATCACATTCATATAGAATGAGTCTCATGATTCTATAACTCTACTAGACCTTAATCTACTTTCTTTTGGATAAAATAATTTTTGATGAGTCATTTTTCAATTATATTTCACAAAAAATGTTGTAAGGAGTAATAATTGGGGTGATCATTCATGACTGCATCCACATGTCTCTTTATACATTTAAGATCAAAAAGGTTGTGATCTAATGAGTATTTGAGGTATGTATCCACATACTCATACTTAAAGGTATATATCATACATTATCAATATCTGAGATATGAATATCCTAGAGTCTTTGGAACCTACTGGGTGTTCTACTCAGGTTGTCTGGATGTCTGATGCAAATATATTGGTGGAACTTGATCCAATATCACAACATTTATCTTCTTATGAATCCATTCTTGAAGAGAAATAACCCGATCATTTTATTTCCTAAAAATCTATACTAGGGGTAGTATTTTTTATTTCTTCTCAAATATACATTTTTAGGCCACTTAATCCATGGATGTAAAATCTAACTATTTCCCACTATATATGAAAAAAATGATGGGTCTTTCTCCAGTTTGAAGGAATACAATTATTTTTTATTTCATTAATAGATGGTTGATAACACTACTCCCTTTTTAATTTAAATATTCTTATGTTAGTATGAGAACATGTATAATGTCACTATAAAGTAGGAAATTACTTAATCACTATCAATTCAGGGTTAGAAGATAAATCATTGGATGAGCTGGATACTGATGAAGTCGCCCATAGATTTGGAAACTCTTACTCTCCTAGAAGCTTGATTGTAACTACAGTGGATGAAAAACATCCATAATTCACCTTAATATAGGGTGAAAAATATGGAAATACCCAACCCCAGCCTATTTGGATAGGGAACATTAAAATAATAGAATTACCTCATCCTTGGGGGTTAGGGTTAGGTCAAACAGGGTCCTGAATTCACATGGGGATGGGGTAAAATTTTTGAAAATACCCCCATCCCTATAGGATGAGGTACTTTTCTACAAGGATGACCTCTTTAAGAGGATTCTAGTATTACATCATAGTGGAATGATCAATGAATAATCTACATAATTACTTAATAGTGATCCTCATTATCTTTCTTCAACTGAGTGATCTATTCTTTAGTAAAGATGTTCTTTTTATCCTCAAAGTGAGGACATGTAGAAAAATTATTAACAAACGTTACTTTATAAATTTTAGGATGGTGGATGATGATGAGAGCCTCAATGTGGACCCCAAATAATAGATATTGTTTTCTAATTAGGAACATTACCCCTCAAACATTCAATTTGATGCAATAATAGAGTCAATGATTATTTTTGTGAAGGTATATAGGGTATAGTTGAGCCCTTCTTCATTAATGCTTGAATAAGAGGTATAGAAAACCTAATAAGTCTTGGAAGATTATAGGAATATAAAATCATCCTTTTCAAGAGTGTGATAATCCAAACTAGATGATATGTCTTTCTAACTAGTTGATACCATGTTGATAGATAAATAGTAGAACTAGGTTCCTATTTAGTTGAATATCAAGTTTTGTAGGTCGGTTTATATTTGCACATTTAGAAAGCAGATTATCATTTACTCATTTGGTAGGATGTTTCCTATTGGTCCATTTTATGGGATGGTTCCCATTCAATTTTTGGGGGGATGGTTCCCATTTTATCATTTTGTGAGATGGCTCCTATTGGGCCATTTAGTGGGATGGATCTCTTTTTCTCTTTTAGGGAGATAGTTCCCATAACCATTCTTTTCTTTATTTAGGGATAATTGTTGAATAATATGACAGATGAAACTTTTGATTATCCAATTAATCCTGATAATTTTTACTATTTTTGTAGCAAATCTTTGATGAGGAATCATTATAGGATTGTATAGCCCAACATATGATGGTAGGGGTATTAATTTGGGTGTCGATTCTTCCATGCTTCATCTAGCTTCTTGATTTCTAGAAGAACAATCTGGTTATCTTCCAAATAAATGATGATGTACATATGAACTGAAAATTTATTGTATTAATAAATTTTAATTATCATAATTTCATGGTCATATTGAATCCTTCAATTCATCTTTAAAGTGATGGTGGAAATTTCGTATCTTTTTTGGATTACAAATCTATGTGGTGCTTCTTGATAATATTTTTCCTTCGTTATATAAATAGAATCCTTTCTATGTTGTGCTATAGATTTAAACTCTCAGAAAACACCATGTTGTGTCAACGGAATAAGTGTTATTGATAACTCATCCTGATAGTTTTCTACACTGATCTCTAGTAACTTCCCATGATAATTTCTTGCATAGAATATTTCCAACCCTACCATCTTGAAAAAAAATCCATGACTCTCATTTTTTTACTACATGAAATTACAGAGGTTAAGGATAACCATTTTCATCTGTGTAGAGCTGATGGTTATGTAATGAATGTGTCCAAACTAATCAAATTTTCCATAATTTAATGGTTTTCATAATTACTTAATCCATTAGTAATGGAATTTACTAATGTGAGACACGCAATAGGAAGAATAGATTTCCTGAAATTGAAATTTAGAATCATGATGCATTCTAGATGAATTGATCATAATGGAGGTGATTTCATGGTTAAAAATGATTCGAATTCCCCCATTCTTATGGAAAGGGTTTTACAATATAATTTTATATCACTAAGGCTACGTGAAAATATGGTTGAAGTTTCTAGCTATAGATAGCCTATAATTAGACTCAAAGCACTATTAGGATGCACTGATGGGACTTAATGGCCTTAAATATAGTAGGAATATAGACCATATCTACATTTTAGTGGTTTACTACCCCCAGTAGTCTACCCATCTATATTCTTGAATCTCGATGGTGAGGAAAGGTACAAATTCCATTTTAGTTTCTTTTGAAGCTGTGTTTTCACATTAGTGATAATTACCACGATCTATAGGTCCCTCTTGAGAAGCTTCTATGTTGTATCCATTATGTAGTTTATGTCAGCCTCAACTTCCCAGAGATAGGTAAGGAATGGGTTGTTGCACTCTAGGGATAATCTCAAATCTATTGGATATATCTATAGGCTCTACTTGCTTCTTTATAATATATAATTGATAAGAAAGCCTATGGGGGTTCATAATTTAGATAAATTCATGAGTTTTATGTAGTGTTGGTATAGAGATATTTCACAAATACCTCCTCACTAGGGTATTCACCATCTAGCAGTAGTGGTTCTTCATTAAATATTGTGTATGTCGAGGCTATGAGTCCATGGTATTTATAGTAGTTATGGAATTTTTTGATATGTATAATGGTTTTTCATAGTGTCATGAGATGGCTTGGGGTTATTTCCTAATATTCTAACGATTTATTGATTTATTTCCACTTTTTGCGTTTCCATTTGGATTGTATAAACCATAAATTTCACTAGAATTGAAGCACAAACAAGACACTCATCAGTGAAACATGATATATAAGAGTTCATGGTCGATCGATCATCTTCGCATTTATAAGAGTTAATAATGGTCCTTTTTCTTATGTGATAGTCTTAACATTATTAAAGGATTCATTTCAGGTTCACCATTTTTGTTTCTGAAGGAATCTCTAATGAATTTTACACCTACACTAATTTTGAGTTTATTTATACCTAATTTCCAAATGAAGGAGGTCACTGGAACTTTTCAATTTACATATTAGAAAATACATTGGTCGAGAGGATGGGAGGTCAGTATCATCACACATTTCTCAAGGGAATTATTTCTTACTTTGAGACTCTCTTGTATATTTAATATGACTTGTTGAATCCTTATCAAATGTCAATGGGTAATTGGTTACCCATGTGCTGATGAATTGATTGATACCATATGTCTATGTAATCCTCTTGAGGTTCCCCAAAAATATCATATTAGTTTTATTATTCTTGGGTTTAAATCCAACTTTTTTGTCTCTCTGGAGTTTATTATCATCCAGGGGAAGTTGGTTTTTTGGAGTTGGTATTGAACCACAATGAGGAATCCTATGTATCCTATGAAAATAGTATTCAAAATCCATATAGTTTGATGAAATGGGTAAAGGGGAAATGAAATTTGATTCATATATCAATGGGGAATTCTACATGTCCTACAGAAGATATGAATCCTAGCCAATATAGTTTGATGGAATGGTTGGGAATTACACCTAAATAAAAAGTACCATAATTATGGAACATTCATAATTATGATTGGATAATCATCCAAGACCTCTAAGAAAGTGTGAGTCTTGCTCGGTGTGAGAATAAAGATATAGTACAATATTTTTCACATTTCATGAGATTATAATATGTGGTTTGATAGTTTGGTTGGGGATTACACCGAGGAGAATGTCCATGTTTGTAGAAAAATGAAGAGGATCTTGGAACATAATGATTTAGACGTATATTTGGGGCTTACACGTTGGAGGATTCCCATTTTTGTTGAACCATGAGGAGGATATCGACTCATGGTGATTTGGAGGATTGGTTAGATTTTACACTTGGGATGGTTCTCATGTTTCTAAAACCATGAGGTGTATCTTGACTCATGGTGATTTGGAGGTTTGGTTGGGGCTTAAAACATGGATGATTCCCGTGTATCTTGAACCATGAGTGTTATCTTGACTATTTGGTAATGGAATTTTTTGTTGGGATTTATATCTATGAGAATCCCCAGGTTTCTAGAACCTGGAGGAGGATCTCGAATCATAATGATTTAGAGGTTCTATCATATTACATGAACTATGAGGATAATCCTAACACATGGTGGTTTACATGTTTGGTTGGGGCTTACAACTTGAAGTATTCCCATATTTCTCCCCCAACTATTCATTATATAAGGAAGGATGATTGTTAAGATTAGGTCTTACAACTGTTAGGATGACCATACCTAGAGAATTATTTGAAAATTATATAGTTAAATAATGAATTGATTCCTAGATATAGGAACTGGGTGAATAATTTCATATCCCTAGTGAGGGTAGTGAATAATCTTATCCCAAGTGATGCCTAGAAAATGAGGTTATCCCCAGTTAAAGGTCTTGAGAAGGTGTTTTGAGAATGTGACAGCTAGAAAGGGAGCTTATACAAAGTGGGAGGGCTTGTAAATGTGGTTATCCCAATATATATGGCTATAAAAGATACATAGCCCATGTTTTAGGGACAGAGTAGGTTTTTAACCATGTTAGAGCTATCTTACCTGCATAGGTACTCTATGAAGGCTACTCTGCATAGGTGCTCCACACAAACTACTCTATAAAGGATGCTCTATGAAGGTGATATATGAATGTACTATATACAGGTTCTCCTTGAAGGTGCTTCATTAGATCTACTCCATGAAGGTTTTTTCATGAAGTTCATTGATGTTTTAAACCTTCAATAACTTGATTACCCTTCATTTTGAATGATTCCCTTTTAATTTAAAACATTGTAAACTACCTAAGGGTATTAAGGACTTGGATTACCGACTTGGGAGAGATGTGTTTCAAGATATCACTAGTTCTTCTATCCTCTTCAAATAAAGAGTTCAAAGGTCTTGTTTATAGGAAAATTCTAGATCCTAGGTGAATTTAGTTCTCTGTGTAGGTGATTCCCCTATGTTCTTCACCCGGGTTCTCCATAAAGGTTATCTACATGGTTTCTATGTATGTGGTGTCCTTTTAGTTTTTACATGTAGGTCCCCCATATAGGTTCTTCACATAATTTATATACATATTTTCTCTAAAAGATTTCACCGAAAAATAAATTCCAAATAATTGATAGTTGTATCTTTTGAATCGTAAGTCTATTTGGGCACCATGATCAGTTAAATTTAAGCATACGAAATGGAATAAACCCCTATAACACCACCATAATGGGAATATTTTATGAGTAATATCTATCCTATGGTTTGTGATTAATATTGTAGAACATAGTTATCGATTCAACTTCTTCATGTGGAAAATTTTGTGTCCTAAATTTTCTGATGCTAAAAACACTGAAGTTAATTTGGTTATTATGGACCAAATGACCAAAAATATTTCATGTAAACTTAATCGACTTGGAAACTAAATAAATAAAGGTCATAAATGAAATTAGAGGAATAATCGTAAATGAATAAACATGAAATACATGTTAATGAAATTTTACAATAAATAAAATTTTATTATTCTATAAAGAAAAGGGTATATATAGAGACTCGAGTCATGCGGTAATGGATATCCCATATTAATTTTCATTATTGGAGAATTATTCCATTTTAACCACATATTTTATATTTTTTGGTGTATAAAATAACATATGGGTGTATTTTCACTTTAATTTAATAAAATTTTAGTGTTTTTAAAATCCATTTCATGATCTCTACTTCAATATTCTTTTCATCTAAATGTTACCAAAGATGTAATTAATTTTTTATTATTACTTTGTTTTAAAATTTTTCATTAAAAATGTTTCTCTTCAATGTATTTTTTTTATAAAAATGTTTCAATAATATCATTCTCTATATTTAAATGAATTTTTAAAATCAATTATAACTATTATTATCTTTTTACAAAGGGGTATTTCCACAAAAGTGAAAATGAATGTTTTTTTAACATTTACTACATGACGAACTTTTCTTGTCCTTATAGTTTTTAATCATTATAACGTTTACATTACAATTTTCATGGTTTTTAAAAATAGATAATATTTCCCACTGTTTTGGGTATTTTTATGTTTTGTATTTTTTCAAAAATAAGATATTTATTCTCATTTTTGTGAGATAACTAAATGTAGTTTTACTTTGGGAGTAAATAAAAATTTTATGAGTTTTAGGATTTAAGTTAAGGGACCAATGTGTTTTATTCTTGTTATAATTCTTATTAATTATATATAATGATGGGTGTGTTCGATATAACCCTCCATTTAATTAGATAATGATTTATTGTCCATGGGATATGATTTTAGAATTTACTAGTGTTGGTAAAAAATCCCTCAAGGTATCATTGAAATTTTTTTGAGGTTATTGTGTTTGTTGACAATGCGGGCCTCCATGTAGTGTTTGTTGACAAAGTAGACCACAATGTTCAATTTGTTGACGAAGGGGATTTATATGGTGAGTTGTTGAGTTCATGAGATGTATTTGACATCCCATGGTTGAAAGAAGAACCTCAAAAAATAATGGATGATGTGTTCATGTTACAAAAAGAGCAGATACAAGGTGGTGCCATTTTCTAGTGTTTGCAAAACATTTGGGCCTCAAAATTGAAAAATGGAGAAAAGTGTTTTTTGATAAGGGACTTGTATGACGATGTCTTAGAGGCTTGTTATGTTTCATGCCATATGTTTTTCAAGATCAGAACATTAAAATATTCCAAAGGAAAGAGGGGCACAGATGTTTTGGTTTGGGCGTGCAAGGTGACTAGGGAAACTGAGGCTTAAGCTGCTGGACTTGCGTGCTGGGAGGAGACTTGCATGTGGCACTCAGTGTGGTAGAAATTTCTCTAAAGTGGGGGAAACTGCTCCTCATTTTTGGAGAAGGTCATCACTTAGAGAAAATTAGAGCTCCAATCACATAGGTGGTTTGGGCGTGCAAGTGGTGGTGTTAATGTGCAAGTATAAGGTTACTCAGATGTTGCGTTCCAGTTGATAGTTGCATGCCAATATTAGATTGGGAGTAAAAGGGTGTGCATCACCCAAGTTTTTTGTTGAATAAGGGAGTGTTGTGTGAGGGGTTTTGTGACACTTGTGTGCAAGTCTTGGAGAAGCATGTCGGTTGATAGTTGCACGCCAATATTGGTTTGGGCATAAAAAGGTGTGAGTCATCCAAGTTCTGAGTTGGGGAAGGGAGTGTTGCAAAAGTAGTTAGGTGAAACTTTCACACTAGGATTAAATAAGCATTCCAATCATTCTAGGCATGCGTTGGTGTTGTATTATTTCCATGTACCTCCATTGGAAAGTGAAATTCATCTTCGGGTGAAAGTTGGACTTCAATAGAGCATCTACATACAGTGAAAGATGCATTCATTTGTGATAATGAGGGGACCTAAAAGTCTTCAAACAGTGAGTGGATCCATTCTAGATCCATGATCAAAGAAAGAGGAAGAATGTGATCTTCTCCACAGATAGTGATCCATAGAGAGAAAAATATGGAGTGAACCTTGGGAATGTTGTGAGTTATCCCTAAACATTGTAAAGGTAGTGAGCCTGGGAATATGAGTGATCTATCCCAAAAACATTAAATTGGTAGTAAGATTTAGTGGATTTGGTACAGTGGAACATTGTCATTTTTATGTTCCCTAGACGTAGCCCAGTGAGGGTTTACCAAGTAAAAATATTTGTGTCTTCCTACTTGCTTCCCAATATTACATCCAAATCATCATTATCAGATAAATAATGAAATAACAAGATAAGTGTTAACAGCATAAGAGAAAACAAAGTGACCATTATAATATAGTGGTCAAGATCCAATGGGATAGGAATAATTTTTAAAATAGAATATCCATACCCTGATTCACCCTCCTCTTAGGGTATCTAGGCCCTTTTTGGTCCAAAAAACTAGGTGACTTTTTTTTATTATGAGTTTCTGTTGGAATTAAATGGTTATGTTCTTCCATTATGAGTTTTTCAAAACCTAAACCCTTTATGAGATATGGAATCATTTCTTTTTTTTTCTTGATTTTTTTATTTTACCTTGTATTGATGATTTCAGGGGTTAGGAGTCACTTAAGGTGACATTCAAGGTGAATGGGTTGGCCTGTATCTTGAAAAACTACAGGCTATACACTATCAGCGCATGAAAACTTGTGTCATGCCATTAAATTGTACGGTCTTTGGATTTTCCCCCTACCATGACTTATTTACAACCTGAATGAAATTTAGGCTATAAAGTTGCCCAGTGTATTTTTTATTTTTTTATTTATCATTTTCTGTTGGTGGTTTTAAAAAAAATCACAGGCCCTCCCTTCAGCCATAGTGCACAGTGATCACCCTCTCCTTTGGGTTTATTGTCTTCATGGAGTATATCTAATTTTCTTATACACTAAATTGAATTATTTCAGTTTCTTTGGAATGTTAGAGGTATCACTTTGATCATGCATCCAATTTTTCTCAATTTCATCTATAATTTCATTTTCTCACACCATTTATGTGTGTTTTTCAAATTTTCTGGGAAACCTTTAGATTTTAAATTTTATACTAGTAGGTCCCTAATCAATGGATAATATTGGATGAGTGGAAAACCATTAATATGAGATATGGTTTTATAAGTTATCACTCTAGTTATCCTAATATTATTATTATGTTCATGGTGTGGTCATTATGACATTACTGTGCATTGAACCCTGAAAACATAATTAAATATCATGAACATGTACAATACATTAAATTGAACATCTCAATGGGCCACTAATATCACATTGTAGAGTAGGGTGGGATTTTATCCACATGTAGAGTTTTAAAATCCTTTATGATAAACTAGTAAAATCAAATAGGTGACCCAATGGGTTCGATAGACATAAAATATGACTATAGGTGTGTAACTGGGATGTTACCCCCCAACATTGATGCATTTTATTTGGTAGATAATGTTTTTAAACTTTATGTGATAAACCTATTTGTGTTTTGACTAGACTTATAGATCTTTGATAATGATTTGTATTATTAGGGAGTTCCCCAAAGTCTCGTGACATTGTTTATTTTGAGATACTGGTTATGATCAAATTAAAGGAAGGGTAAGTTTCTTTCCATCAGATCTCATCATGGATAATTGAAGTGGAAATTGATGTGGGTGACCCATGGTTTTCCCGAGGGTGAGACATATGGTGTATTAGAATTTAAAAAAAAATACTGAAATTCCTATAGGATTAAATGAAAAAAAATGTTTCGAATGAAAAGGGTGATACCACTTGGGTTCAATGATGATTCCTAATACATAAAATATTGTGGCTGAAATCCACTGGGTTTGGATGTGATGCCTAATTACTTAATTTCCTAGGATCATCCTCTTAGGAATCAATAGTGTTTCCAGATGTCTTGGAATTAGAATGTTGATTCCTCTTGGTTTCATTGATTAAAACATATTATTTATATTGCCTTTAGATGATTCTTCCTTGGGTTCAATAGTGATTCCGGATAACATAGAATGCATTGGGCGAGCCCCTTGGGATCAGTAGTATTACCTAATTGCCTATAATGTCTTAGGGTAAATTCTCAGGGGTGTGGATTTTACTCTAGATATAATATTATTTAAAAATTCATTTGGAGTAAACCAAAGAAGGTATGGTTGATCATTGGTGTTAATTTTAAACCAAAGCATCGATGGTGGTTTATTTATTTATTTTTTTCCCTTTATGTTATTTTTCGCATCATCATGAAATTTATTAGATCACATTAGATATTTTTATAGATACCATTGGTGGTGGCCTACTGAGTTTCACTCACACACTACTTAGTCCTTTGGTTGGTACCCAAGAAAACTCTTCATGGTTATAGGAAATGATTAGGGAAAACATACTAATGTTGATGAATGTTTTGGATACTAAGATGGAACATGAGTTTTTGGAAACATTCTTAGACATATGAACTTTTTTAGTGTTTTCTATAAATCTATCCATTGTTATTTTCGGATTTATGTATATGACCTACTACTAATGTATGACTTTCCTAACATGTAGTTTACAATTATTTTGATATAGTATGGTTTATTATGATTATTTATTTTCATTTTCCTTTATTTCATCATACTTCCTATTTATCTATATGTTCTATCTGATTTATTTACTATTTACACTATTCTTTAACTCTAATAAATGGGTTATAATCACCCCAAAATACAATATTATACCCCCACTACTATTCAATAACCTCAGGTGTATATAGTTGAACACCTAAGATATAGTGGAAATTGTAGGTTTGGTCATTGATCAATAACCTCAGACTGAGGGACATTACAAATTAGTATCAAAGGTAATTCCCTTGTATAACTATTTAGGTAGGGTGGAAATGAGTTAATGAATTTTAGAATTATGTTATATAATGTGTTTCTAGGAATGTATACCACACATGTGAGGTAATTCAATGTTTCCGTGGATGGGGTTGTTGTTCATGTTGTTCTCTTTTACTTGTGGATTATTTCATCTTGAGTGATGCACATGATTTAGAGATTTATTATTTATGGGAATTCATCTATTTGTGGGTATGTAAAGAGTGTGTTTTCATTTATCATATTATGATCATAAGGATTCAAATGTCATTTTTATGTTTTTTTATTATATTTTTACCAAGACTATGACCTAGGATGGTTATTTAATATGTCTTAACCCATTTATATAGTGATTCATGTATAATTATATGGTATAAACTTACTAAAATAGAACTATAAATTGATAAAATACATGTTATGTAGTCACTGAACTTTATTTTTATCAGGAATAATCAACATAAAATTCCAATAACAACTTATAAAGTGTTTTATTCAATAACTTGGAATTGAAATTATATTAAACTAATCCTAATTTGTTAAATGTTTTGGTTAAAGAAAATAGTTAAAAATGTATTGCATGATCACTTTTCAAAATTATTATATCTCATCATCTAAATAAAATAGAATGTGAAAATTATAAATCATTTTCCACTATAACATATATTAGACTTTTCATTTAACTCAGCCCCTTATTATGTTAATTTCTAAATAATTTAAAATGAGATGTGAAATTTATAATCCTATATGTATATACTGTGTACCTTAGGTGTAAATGATTATTTTCCTATGTATAGGTAGTTGGGGTGTCAAAAGAACTGAGTTATGAGATCCGTGTGATATAACAAATAGGCAATAACAGGGGTTTCTATTGTTATTTTTTCCCCTAAGTTGTGACATTCTTGAATTTTGATTTGAAATTTCTTCTGATGAGGGAAATAGTGTAAATGAATCAATATTGAAAATTGGTAAATAAATGGTTATGAGAACATTATGGTGACATGTTTAAGATAGTGGGATACTATGCTTGTTTTGACAATATGGACCCTTGTAGGATTATGCCAAACCTGGGAGTTCGTAGAGTGGATAAGACATGAACCTGTGTGTGTGAAAATTGTTTTATAGGGCTTGAATAGAGTGATGAGGCACGTTTTCCATCATATAATTTCCTCTATTACATAGTGATATGAGTTAGGGATAACCCTGGAGTGGGTATTTTTCTTACATATTAGATGACTGATATATATACAGGTGTATGGGGACCCAAGATAGGATGAGTTTGTTTTTATGTTTTCTTATGATTTTGAGATTTGGATCAAGATATTTTTGATCCAAACATTGTGACAAAGTAAAATGAAATTACCATCTATTGTGGGAGATGTATGCAATGTATAAGGGTAAAACAAGGAAATAGTTTTCCCAATCTTGAAGATTACTCAGATATGAGAACCATGGTAGATTCTTTCTAATAAAATTGATGCAAGGTAATTCTATCCAATATTTATGATTCATATATAGATTCCTCATATATTATGGGTGTATATTCTAAACCTATATGTGGTGATCTGCATGTGGTTTTTCAATAGGCAGGATTAGATATATTACTAACTCTTTTTACATGGTTATTCTAGATGTTTAGATAAAAAAGTAGATTTTGGGTAGATTTTTTTGGTTTTAATGGAATTCTAAGATAACTTGTGATCATGTGTCTGGTCTTGGCATAGGCGAGATACCCTGGGCTTGATCAAAAAAAGGGGTTTCAAGTGAGATACTTTGGATATATTATTTTACATACCATGGATAAATTTTAAAAGAGATAATTTTTTACCATGTACTAAGTGAGTGGATTTTATTTATCCTACCTTGTAGGTGGGGTCAGAACAGGATAATATTAGTCCTTTTTATGTAATATTGGCATTTTATTTGATGTAGAGGACCTTTAATTCCATGTAATACTCACCAATTGTTAGTTTTTATGAAATACCATGGGTGGGGAGTTAAGTTTGTAAGATATGTGACTCTTGAGGTATGGTTATAATAACGTATGAATATTATTAGTGTCCTATTTTAATGTTATTAATAGTTGTGTGGACATTTTGGAACGTATGTGTTCAGTCCCAAGAGACCATTTAGTGTAATAAAATTGTGAGGTTCAAGTATGTTTTGTTGGGGTCTAGGACTCCATTATTTTTTCCAACCTTATGGAGTGAGGAAATGGGTTTTTACTGGGATCAGTGGATGTTCAGATGTGAAATTATGATTGAAAGGTGAGATATAACTTGTTCTTTCGTGGAATTTAATGATCATGCATACTCTTGAGGCTATGACATATGATGTTCTACACAAGAGAGTGTTTGGGGTTTGACATAGTGCAGGTTATCATGGAGAGTGGATACATTAGGGTATGAAAAATGTGTGAGATGATGTCTTTATAGATAATGAAATGGAAATTATGTCATGAATAATTTTAAGTAGAGATAGTTGACTCATATGGAGTGTGAGTTGTGAAATTTTGGAAAAAGTGAGATGCATTATGATGATCGTTGCATCTTGTGAATCCTTGAGGGGTCAAGTGACTCAGGGTGATGAATATAGTACCACTAGAGTGCATCATCTATGGTGAGTTATGAATATATGTGAATTTGAAACTATAGAGAGTCTATTTTGGTCTCATAGGAGGAAATTTGTGATTCTCATAGTGAGGAGAAAGGCCATGGACCTTGAGATGGATCCATCAGGATAGGGTGTTAAGGAACCTGAGGCGCATTAGAAGTATAAATGTTACATAATTTAAAATATTGAGTATAGATTCATTTTAAAAACACTAAATCCATAAATCCTCCTACCCATATTTCTAAGGGACTCCTTTTAATTCAATTTTGGCATGAAGAATAAAAACAAACGAAAACATAAATGGTATATATTCTTTTGAAATTGATGATTTGATTATCTCACTATCAGTATGTCATGGCTCAAATATTCCAAATAAGAATCCTATAGATAATACACATGTCCACCACATATATTTTTTCATCAATATATGATTCTCAAGTATTGGCATGGGAAATAAAAGAAATTTAAAATGTCCCTTTGATCACATGAAGAATGGAGACTCAATTGAGAAAATGAGATCAATCTAAAATTGTTCTTTCTTAATATTCACTCTATGAAAGCTTAATATGATAGGATATGATATCTCATCTCTCTAAACTCAATCTAATGGTGTATATTACTATTCTTGTGTCTATAAATCAATTATATACTTATGTTATACTTTCTAAAACTTCATTTTTGATCCCTGTAATGTTATAATATTCTTTTTAGACCATCAACAACACTTACAAATTAATTAAACATATCATAAATGTCACAAATATTATAGGACATAGTTGTAAAAATTTAACCTATTAAGTAATAAAATATGAACAATTAACGTGTATTGTATACTCCATATATAAATTTAAAAACCTTGAACATTTTATGTTTGTTTGAAAAATTATATCTTCTCATATTCACTTTTATGATCAATTAACTTGTCAATATATTGAGAAAAAAAATAAATAATCATTATTCTAAATAGGTATAATAAAATTGAATTATTTTAACTTTTGATTGATCACTTGTGGACATTTATAGGTTCCATCATATGGGCCCACTTTATCCTAAACTCTAATTAATCCAAATAGGTGGAAATAGTGGATACACTTACCATGTGACCCTCTAGGGCCTTATCTTGATAATAGTGAATCTAAACTATAGACCAAGAGTAGTGTCCTGAAATATATCATAAGAACTATGTAGATAAGTAATGTCATATATATAACTACCTTCTACAAACACATTTTGAGTAATATAATATATTTCTCTCATGAAATATCATAAAGAATGATGCACACTAATTTTAGTATGATCTTTGTCCATTATATATTTTCAGACTTTACTAGATGGAATTACCTTATTATGTTATGGCCATGTATTTAATTAATGTACTACCATCCTTTTCAACCTAGTCCCATGAGATACCTCTTATTCAAATCAGAAGTGAAAATTCTACCTTTATCATTAAACCAATATCATACCACCAATAATGCATCCAACAAAAGATACCTCCCCACAAAAAATATGATATGGTATTAGAATATCATCAAAGTATGTGATCAAATGGTACACATTGACAATAATATTAAGTTAATTGACCAATACACATTTTTATAGATTCGAACAATCAATGAAACCCAAAACATGTGGTGTTACTATTATAATGTTAGTCCTCATGATGTCATGTACTTGAGACGAATAAGTGCAAACTACATGAGAAGAAGTCTCAATGATTATGAGCCCCCAACACCTAATAGTCATACATCATATGTATCTCAATAGATTGAGGTATATATACTATAGGATATATAATTAATATTACTTTCATACTATCTTAGAGTTATAATTATACATAGAAACTGCTCTACTATTTTTATATGATAAATAATCTCAGGAAATTACCATATAAATTCTATATGAAAAAGTATCAACACTATTATTATAAGGATAAAATATTTATATGATAAATAGTATATATTTATTGGTAATAAAATCACATCAAATTTTTTTTCTAGGGAACCCACTCACAACACACCCACCATGAATAGATAAAACTACTAGCAATTCTCAACCCGCTAGATTTCACAAGCATATCATGATTTTGCTAAGATATAGATCTATTCAAGGGGTCTCCCATAACTACTATTCTTACCATGACATCACCTCTTTGATTTAAATACCTAAAGAAATGAAAAAAATAAAGTATATATTTTTTCCTCTGGTGTAACCATGGCTCCTTGTCACGCACCACTTCCACAGTATTATCATAGTATATTATAATAGGGTATTCACTAGTTGGTATAATTACTATCCTTGAAACTAATATAAATATCCAAACTACTTAATTTTCATTATATAATTATTCTATATACATGTATTCTATTATAGAATTGTTGGTTATGGATTTAATTGAGATTCTACAACTCACTACACCACCATTCACAAAAAATTCATAACCTGTTTTTTATTTCATATCATCTTGACATATATGAAATATAATTAGTGTATCCCCTCACAACTAGTTTCACATATCCTTCACACAGCAAGAACATATCATTTTTACATCTTAATTACTTTAGAATTGTTTTTAAAATTATATAACATAAATATCATAGATTATATTGATATATTACCACCATTCTAATAAAAAGGAAATGTTAAACCTAGAATATAACATGGAATACCAGATAGATCCCACTTCTGGAGCATAAGGGATTCTACTCGTTCTTTCAATATCCTCATATTTTGTGGAAATATATTCTTATAGAGATTAATTCCATACTGAATTGGAAATAATCATCCCCTGTATTGGTCCATATTATACATTTTGATTACCATGTTAATATATATATTTTGACATAGACAATGTAACCTCTGATATGTATCATGATAGATATTTATCCCTAGAATATAGGCTTCTTCACATATGTTTTTTAGGCAGAAGCATTCATTAATCCATTTCTTCACTGATAGTAAGACCAGCACTTTGTTTCCCATTGAGAACATTTCTTCAATAGATAATACGAGGAAAACGATGGAACTCCCACTAACATTATTATAGAAACATGTATTACTTTCATTCTAAATGAATCCTAATTTTATTATGTTGTCGTTAAAATAAAAAATCTAGAATCATGATGCCTACTTCCATCCATAAATGTATATTTTTAGATTTTATAATTTTTTGTTAATAACCCATTTAGGTTGTGTCATGTAGATGTATTAAACCAAATTACCCATTCAAAAAAGTAGTTTTGACATCCATTTAATAAATATCATTATCAATGAAGTATTATATTTCTAGTGATATTATAATGAATATGAAAATTTAGAATAGATATAAGGTTTAATCATAGTTTATGATTTGAGATAACATGAAACCCTTCACAACTAAACATGATTTATAGGTACTAACTTGACTATATATTCCAATATTTTCCTACAATACCCATTAAAACCCAATAGGTTTTACATAATCTAGTGGTTCTTCAAAAATCCCAGCATTATTTTAGTATATATCTCCATTTTAGAATTCATGGATTCCTTCCATTTTGCATAAGCCTTTCCATTTACCACTTCCTCATTTGTTAGATTTTCATAATTCTTCAAGGAGTAATGTGTCTTTAGAATCAATGATAAGAAAACTCTATCTATCATGTTCTATAACCTCCCAGGAAGACCAATGTAGTATAATTTTCTAAAGAATATCTTCCTATACCATGACCACATGTGGATAATTTTCCAGTTCTAAATCCTTTGCATATAGGGTATTAACTAGATCAAATTCAATAATTCTCCCACTATTTACATTGTAAATGTATTCCCTTTCTATATATTTATCATTTAATTCTACATTCACCTTTCCATATACATTTTTATATAGGTAATATTTTTTAGTCTCCTTGGGATCACCTATAGTGATACACATCATGCTTTGAGAAGCTATTTTTTTACTAATAATATTCTTGAAAAACACTTTGCATCCCTATATATGTATATATGGTAGAATAGGCTTCATTATACTACAAATATCATATGTAATCCCATATTCTATGTTATTTGGTTCTCAATTTAGTTTATGTGCTATAATCTATAGTGTATATGCTAAAAAGGATAATGGTAGAGTTTTATGACTCATCATCAATCTGGATATGTCAATAAGGGTCTAATTCCCTCTTTCATTAACATCACTCCATTGAGTTTGATGTATAAGAGCGATTTTGGAAACTATACCACAATCATTTATATGGTTTATTAAAACATGGTTATGATATTATCTACCACAGTCTGAGTTAATTTTCTTAATCTTCTTTCCTAGCTGAATTTTTTTACTTTATTATGATATTACATAAACATGATAATGGAATAGGACTTAAACCTTATTAAGTGTATATACATGTATCAATTATATTCATCATTAAAAATAATGAATTATAAAGAATCACCCATTTCCTATAATGTAAATGTACCATATACATAAATAGGAACCAATTTTAATGGTTCTTTGGATCTTTCTCCTTTCACATTGAAAGGATATTTAGTCAGTTTCCTTATAAACTAACATGTCAAGAATCCAATGGTTTTAACTTAATAGTGTCTAAATAACCTACTTGATGTAGAATTATTGAACACATATTGTTTATATGACTTAGCCTAATATTCTATAATATGTTAGGATATGAGTCATCCTCAATAGATTTGTCATTAATTTCCAAAACAATCTTTCCTAGTCAATGTATATACATTCCATTGTTATAGTATTCCATACCATTACATAGGTTTACCTTATACAAAAGATAATATTTATTTCAAAACTAGATATAAAATCCCATATTTTCTAAACATGACATTGAGATTATATTTCTAGTAATAGATAGTGCATAATAACAATTATTTATCAATATAACTATTTCACTTAAAAATATAAAATGATAATATCCCACTTCCAATGTTACCATTGTATCATTATTTAATGCTCAAGTATCCACCTTATATTATACAATAATCTTTAATCTAATTAGAATAGTTGAATAAAAATTTGTGAACCACATGTAGTATCCAATAGCCAACTTGTATATATAGACATATTTCATTCAATGACAAATATACCTAAAGCAGAAGATTCCCATATCTTCTTCTTCCAAGCTATGAAATTATTCTACCAATGTAAATTCTTCTCACATGTAATGAAGAATGTTGCTACTCATTTCTCTCTATATTTATCTTTAGTTTATTGAAATGGTGGTGCATCAATGTCTTAAACTGGGACATATCCTTCATCACTTTTCCGTTCCTTTCTTATCTTAAACAACATAGGAATTAAATAGTTGAAATTATTCAGATCCTTATTTTCATTATAATTTAAATCCAACAAATATATGAGTGACTTATTTGTGTTTTACATATTATAATTAAAAATGAAATTTGAGAAGCTATTTGGTAACGATGAAAGAATGATATCAGTTCCTTATTCTTGTTCCAACATAAACTTAATAGACTCATGTATCTTAATCTACCTGGTCATCTACACTATATGGGTTCTTAACCGATTCGCTTCTAACACTCTATATCTATAAAATTAATAGGATATTTGATGACCCTCATCATAATGGGAGGCAAAAATCCCGGAAAATTTGATATTTTTGTCCCAAGAATGGTTCCATGAAAAAAATTGAAATTTATCATATAATATGATCATTGATAATTTTTCTGAAAACATTTTTGTTTTGAGAATAGGGTTTTCACATGAGGATAGGAGTTCGATGGAAATATGAGCCATTTAAATTTTCAAGGAATATTTGATAATTAATTAATTAATTATTAATTTATTCATGCATATTTTTTGGCAGTATCTTTTATAAAGAACTTTGTATTCAGATTATATTTTCATATTTGAGTCTATAATGGGTGGGGTCTAGGATATTCATAACCTTTCATTGGGTGTTGGGACAATTTTCTTTTTCTTTTTTAATTTTTTCTTCCATTTTCATTATTCCTTTCTCCTTTTGATGTGTCATGTATGCAGGTCCCCCCACTATTTGGGTATATCTCATAAATGAGATAGATATAAATATGATAGGGGTAAAGGAAGAAGAGGCGGTGTCATAGTGGAGCTTGTGTCACGTTAGATCGTATTGTGGAAGCTGCAGATTGTACATCAATGTGACGCTTTGGTGGTTTCTCCTGAAGGTAGGAATATTTTTTGTTTTATGTTGAAAATCCATTTAGATTTGTATTTTTCATTTTTAAGTCATTATTTAAGTTTTTAAGACCCCTTGGGGGTCAATCGTGATGTTTCCCAGAAATATTGGGTGTCTCAAGTTACTTGGATGGTTTCTCGCTTAAGGATTCCCATCTACAGAGCATGTAGCACGGAGAAAAATTCTTTTTGTACATCTTGTTCAAGTTAGATGATTTTATAGAGACTAAATTTCATTTACCGGGGATACATGCCTTACAGTGGAATTTTTGGGTGTGGTTGAGTACTCATCCAGACTCTTCGTGCAGGGTTATATGGAAATGTAGGGTATTTGACTAGTTACCATGTCTAGTGTATACCATTTAGGTGAGCATTACAAAGGGGTGTACATGGATGGGTATATGGGTGGGGCCCCATGTGGGGGTACACACTATGTACTGTTGGAACACTCTGTGTACTCAGGTATTTTACAAACCGAGTGGTTCTGGGTTATACGGGCAGGTACCCACATAGGGGTACTCTCTATGTATAGGGCCAATACGTCATATACATTGGGAACGTAAAAACTGAGTGCCTTGTGAAATACATCTATGGAAGAATTTTGGGATACACATCATGTATCCAGGGTAAAAATCAAGTTCTATTTCCCGCCTAGACCTATTTTTCCTGTTTTTACCCTAATGTCAGAATTATACCTGTAAGTAGTCAATTGTAAGTGTCTTTTCATTTATATCACAATGGTGGAATCCATTCAAATATTAGAGTTTTTCATGATTTGTTTTTAGATTTTTTTTTATTTTATTAAAATTATTTCAATTATTTTTGGTTTTTATATCCTCATGGTGTTTGGGTTTTGAGTTGCAAGGCTCGGGTGTGGTTTGTAAGCTTGTTAGTTGGCATGGATTGTGGGTTCTAACCAGTGTTATTTGTTGTTAGTTCATATGGATCCTAGAATTCAATATTTATTAATATCTATAAATACATCTTGGGATTCCCCTATGTTTTGGGATTGGTTTCTCGAGGCTAGAGAAATTGATTTTTAGCTCATGGTTTTGAGGAGAACAGAGCTATTGGATCCATTGGGTTTGGTTTTTTTTAGGGGACAGTAGTTACGGCTGGCTTCTGTTGAGTTGAAAATTTAAGTATGATGGTCTCTCAAGGATTACCTAGTGGGTAGTTGTTGGTCATGTGATCAATAGTTATTGTAGTCATATATTAAGGATTCTTGAGTGGCATGGCATTTATTTGGATTCCTTTGAGGGTGTGTTAGTAACCATGGATGGGTTGCTTAATGGGAATTCTAGATGTGGTTTTTAATGAGGGATTTTCTTTATGTTTTGGCTTGTATTAAGGAGACATTCTATAGGGGTTTTTTATTTTAGGTTTTCATGAGGACCACTATGAATTCCCTTATTTTTGGACTTATTCTTTTCCATTCCCCTTTGGTTGTATTGTTAATCAAGGATAAGTTAGAGGTTTTTGTGGTCCATTTGGGATATTTTAGTATTTGGAAAACCTATTGATTTTTGATGATCTAGAGTAACCCCATATTGGGTTTCCTATTATTTTGGTGGCCTGTTATCCATTTCAGGATGTTTTTGAAGGTGTTCCCCAAGAGCATGGGTGTAGTAGGGGAGTATCTAGTTAAACATCACTTTATATTGCAGCCCTGTGGGCCATGTGAACCCTAAGTATTGGTTTTTTGTGAGGAAGTTCACGGAGAACCGATGGTGGGTGTTTTTTTTGATTCTATGATCTAGGGTAGTGAGATAGGCCTCATTATTTTTGGGCTAGAAAGGTTTGGAGTTTCTATTTTAGCAGTTTTTATGGTTGGTTTAAGGTTGGATTGTCCCATGTTGGGTTATAATTTGTGAAAAATATTTTAGGTAGTTTATTATCACGAATTTGGTTTGGGGAGGAGAACCATGGGATATTTTTGGATAGAGATTTTCCCATGAGATTTGATCTGCTTCTCAACTCTAATTTTAGTTAGATATGGTTTGATGGGATTAGGGATATAATGAATGATCTGGATGGGGGAACTACCCCTTGATTAAGGGTTCTCACTGGATAGGGGTGGATTTATTTTTCATGAATGTTTTTGTGATCAGGACCTAGTGTGTGGATCATATATAGAAGTGCCTATTTTGAGTACATTTAGGTGGATCTTATACGGTGGTGTATCTATCAATACCATGTGGTGGAGACTGATTCATTATATAAGACTTCCTAGACATGATAGACCTCTGACGTGTTAAGGGGAGTTTATGTTTCCATTTCTTATCATTCCATTAAAGTCCTTATTCCTGATAGATATTCTTTGCAATTTGGATTCTTATGGTTATTCCAAGTGATCTGGAATTCAAGCCTTCTGCATTTAGATATCTTGGGTATTTAGGGTAGATCTTGAAGACACATTGGTTTTAATGTGGTTGGGTGATTTTCTTTTTATAATCCTATAGAAGTGGTTAGAGTGGGGGTAGATTTACCTCTAGTGTCACTGTATAACCTATGGTTGGTTTTTTCCTTATTTTTTCACCTTATTATGTATTTTTTTATTTTATGTCATCTATGAATTGTTTATATAAGAACCCAGAACAAAATTTTTGTTATAGATCTTGATTTTTGGTTATTTTTTAGAAAAAACAAAGAAATGGGGTTTTCTATGTACATATAGTTTATTCAGTTGCTGCATACAGCTGCGTACTGGTCATGTAGTGACATTGAAGACTGCCTAATTCATGGGGCGATTAAGGCTACTACACAATGTATATATTTAATGAACACACCATGTAGTTTTATTTAAATTTTATATATTAGAGCGGGGTCACGTCTCATGTCCAGAACTAACTTATTCTTCCCACGTTTTGTACAAGAGCACTCAAGAATGATGAAAGAATATTGAACCCTCATTTCTTTTTCTGAGCTTCGATTGAGACACCGTCAGGTGAGTTAGAATCCCATAGGTGAGTTCTCAATTTTCTTATATCATTTCTTCTTGGTTCATCCTTTCTCATGGGTTATTCAAGGATCATAATTTTTCATATTTTTGAAGATCTACGTCGTTCTAGAATGATTCAAGGGCCAACATTCAATTATATCAATTGTACAACATCAAGGTAGGTGGTTTGTGCCTTTTCATTGTGTTTCCTTGGATTATATATGCTTAAAGGTCCACCTACCCATGTTTAGGGTATTGCTTGATTTGTAATTTAACATGGTTTATCACCTTCTATGGTTTATTAAATTGAAAAGGGTAGTTTCTTATGAATAAGGTAAGTTACCTTGTTTATGGAACACCCCATGGGTGTGTTTCCCTTGTTTGTTTGTTTAGGGATGCTTGGTCAAGGATGCCTATTAGCGTTGACTTGTTTTCCATGACTTGTCTTGTTAGGATGAAGTTTTTGCTTATATGAAATTCTTGTGATATTCTTTGAAAATGGTTAGCCAATTAGTATTTATAGATTACATGATCTAATTTGATTGGGTTTTCATGCTATTTTTCCAATGGACTGTTAGAGCCTTAGACCAAGAAGACTGATGGGATATCCAGATTATTTACATAGGACCGTGATATCTTTGGTGTAGATGATTGACCCAGGGGTATATACCATGAAGGCTACCCTGTTTGTCTATTAAAATTGATTTATGTTATGTTTACCCATGGGTATTGACCCTAATATCTTTCTAGGTGGTCATTTATAATTTATTAATTCTATGTTGACTCAGGGGTATTGACCTTGAGTGATTCCTTGGTTATCATTTGTAATTGTTCGATACTAAGTGGAACCAAGGGGGTTATACCCTGAGAAATTTTGAAAGTGTCATTATTTAATGAATTGGTTCTATGTTAGACCAAGGGGGTTAGATTGTGAGAGCTTTCCCATAGGGTCGTTTGTGAAAAATTGAGTGAATGTGATGAGTCTTCCAAACCAAATCCCAAGATTGGACTTGGTCATACTTAATTGATTAAATGGTCTTCTATGACATCTCTATTGTTACAATGTATTGGGGATAAAGTGATTAGGATAGATCTTTGGGACTTACATTATTCAATGGATTGACTAATTGATAAATGTAAATGAATTTAATTGAAAATTGTAGGATTTTTTACTTTTGAGTACCTCCTAGTTTTTAACTTCATTTTTTTTATTAATTGTTATATTTATTCACTAACAGTTAGGAAAAGATATTTTTCTAGTTTCCTACTAGGGTTCGTCTCACGCCCTATTTGGGTCCTGATTTTGGAACTACACAGATTATATGATTGTAGGTATAAACAAGGTAAAGAACCCATCTTCATCTTATACTTGATTGTTGTTGGAGATGGAGATCATAGGACCAAGATGAGGCTTATGATGTTACGGGAGTTTACTTGATTATTTGTACATTAGTTTCTGTATTTATTTCTAGCATTGTGATTTATTTGGATGTTTTTTAGATATATGTTCCATGCATCATTATATACATGATATGGTTTTAGTTGTTTTATTACTATCAGTCTTCTGCTGTTTACTTCTGTTGTATGGTATTAATGCTTCTACTATTGTTACTATTTGTTTTATATTGTGTTTACATTTTAAATTTGGGAATAGTTTCCCCACTATCTCATACAAGGTCCTCGCTTTTAGTCGGCAACCTCTGGCATTTGTGTAAATTCACTTGAGGCCATGTGGCCAATCGGGTACGGGGCACCTTTGGGTGGCACCCAGATCCAAGACATTATGAAGTGTTATCAAAGGAGTTTATTTTCTAATTTTCCTTATTATTTGGAGCCCATATAATAGGATAAAAATGAATAAGTAGTTGTTAGTATGTTTTTCTTGGGAGTAGCTAACCCGTGTATAGGGAAAATTTAGGTCACCTCGAATATTTCAATTTTTCTAGTTTTGTAATTGTGACAGTTGATTTGGTTTCACCATTGGGTGATTCAGTTGTTTTCTTCTGTTATGGTTGATATCATTGATGTTCTTTTTCTATTTCAACCTGATGGAGGAGGGTATTCCATCTCAGGCATAATATTTTCACTTTCTAAAGATCACATGTCATTCTATTTAGGGTGCATTACTAATTTCATATTGTTGTGATAGATGTTGTAATAGATATGCATGTTGTTGTGATAGATGTTGTGATAGAAATACCAATTATTTTAATAGGGTATTTGTATATGTAAAGTTTCATTTTGATGGATTCCAAGATTTGGTCCCTAATGTGTTTTGCGACCTCTTGGATTGTAATTTGATGGATCATGTTTGAACTTTAATAGAATTATGTTAATATGATATGATTAAGGTTTCCAAACATTGATTTATTGGGAGTATGGGATCTCACAGATTGGGACATGGTTTGACTTGGACAAATTTTATTTTTCTAAGCATTCAAGATAAGTTTTAGAGACTTAATTTTCATAAAACAAGACAAAACGGTGTGTGATGTTATGAACACAAACCATATGTTCTTTTTTCTAAAAGAACTCATTTTTCTTAAGTAAACACCATGTACAGTATGTAATTTCCATGTATTTGTTGACCATGGGACAAACTATGTGTCTAGAGACATGAGGTTGATAAATTTTTGGTAGACCACGCCATGTACTAGTAGTACATGTCGCGTTGTAAAACACCATGTATCTGGACAAATGACATGGTTGGATTAAACATAAGTTTTACATGCATTTTATAGATTATACATTACATTTGGTAATCTAATGTGTATCCAACCATGTTACTAATGACACTGGTGGATGGAACTTTGGTGGTACACAACATGTCCATAGTGTGCATGCCATGTAGTGTTACACCAGTAGAACAGTGTAGTTCAAGTCGTGTAGAAGTACTTGGGAATGAGGGATATTCAAGTACACACTATGTCTCATGAGGAACACTCAGTGTGTAAGGGTGTCACATTACCAGGTTGGTAGAGGTACACACCCATGTTAAGGATTAAGGGAACACACCATGTAGTGGTTCTACACATTGTGTAACCCTCTTTTGTAAAAAATTAATGATTTATTTATCCTATTCTATTGTAGAACATCTATGTTTCTATCCTTGATAATATTGAACTGAGTTGTGCACTTGACCTTACATTGTCATTCTAGAAAGATGTACTCCGGTTTTATGCCACGTACAAGGAAATGATCAGAAATTGTAAATGGTAGATCAGGGACTACCAGCAGATCCTCTCATTGTGCCCCTCTTGGCCCCAACTGTTATACCAGATGTAGTTTTAATTCATTGTTTTGTGAAGGTTTTATAAGGACCAGGATGAATTTTTAAGGAGCACCACATCCTTCCCTGACTATGGAAGTGTTGATGAGGGTGTTCTAATAGCAACATCCTCTCACTTTTTCATAGGATGGAGGACTACATGCTGTAAAGTCATGGTTGGAGGCCATTATTTCTATCTTCAAGCATCTATAGATGCCTCCTGAGTTGAGGGTGAAACTCATGACGTACATGCTATGTGATTACACCAAGACATGGTGGGGTGTTATCTCATAGTCGGGACTTCATTGGGATATGAATTTGGGAAGAGTTACAGCGGACCTTCTATGATTACTTCTACCCCGATACGTTGAGGGTTGATTAATAATGGGAGTTCATGAATTTGGAGTAGGGATCTCTTCCAATGATGGATTAAACTTCTCACTTTATAGAGCATCAGCACTACGCACCTGTTTTGGGAGGTGACGCGTTATCACTGGCTAAGTGATTTATGGATGGACTTAGGTACAACAACTGATCACATGTGAATGTTTTCAGGTTGACATTAGTGATTTCTATAGTAAAATAGGCACTGATTATAGAGTGGAATATGAGGGAGTTGGGACCTTCGAGCCATGGATGTTTAGCATCCAGGTTTGGTACTCCTTCATCTTATAGTAGGAAGCGCCACATGGAGCCTTCACACAGTGACTCTAGTAGAAGGGATGTATCTTAAGGTATCTAGGTGAGGTATTATTAGTGCTGGAAAAGTAAGAACATGATAAATCAATGGCCAAGAGATGTATTTGAGTGCTGATCTTGCGGCAAGATTATTCATCTTCATCATTTTTGAAGGATGTTCCCACCAGCAGCTAGTGAGAGGGGATTTGTTATGACTCCACATATTGGAGTGGGGACACCATTTCCTCATTAGTAAGAAAACATGAGTTTTTCATGACATTCAGGCCGAGGAGGTGGTCATGGTTGTGGTGGCCAGATGAAAGGTATTTAGTGAGACCATGGTGGATCAGCTTAGGGTCACCAGGCTGGGTCATGGTGTTGCGGTATAGGTCTGACTTTTGTAATGGAATAGACCTAGTAGGAGTCAGATTCAGAACCATCCATTGTTAGAGGTATGATTCTGGTGGCATCGGTTTTAGATTCAACACTTTTTGATATAGGGGATTCCTATAGTATTATATCTATTGTCATTTTGAGAGCCTTGGGATCTTCATCATTACTTCTGATGATGTTATGAGTCTAGAAACTCTATTGGGGATTAGAAAGGCCATTATACATCTGTGCTAGGAGTGCCCTCTTGAGGTCGGTGTGTGTAATGTCTTATGGTACCTCTATTCCTTTGAGATGAGAGGTTTTGATTTAATTCTCAATATGGACTGGTTGGTCTCTTTTTAAGACTTTTTTGACTTCTATGGCTATAGGGTGAGTTTCAGATCAAAAAAATGTGGGTATGTTCATCATAAGGGTGAATGGGGTGTCTAGGAAAGCAGAAATAGACCTGAGCTTCATGGGTTAGGAAAATTTGTATCCCATATTACTAGTTTATACCTGAATGACCAATGGACATCACAGATGGAATTTCCTCTAGTGCTGTATTGTTTCAGATGTGTCATTCTAGATGAATTATCATGTTTACCTGTAAAGAGAGTGGTGGATTTTTCTATTGTACATGTGCTAGGAGCAGCACCAGTGTCCGTTCATCTATATCGGATGGAAACTATAGAGTTATAGAAGCTCAATAAATAGTTAGCAGAGTTGCAGGTGAAGGGTTTCATCTGAACTAGTACTTCTCCATAGGGATCTCATGTCCTTTTTGTGAAGAATGTGGACAGCCCCCTCATAGTTTTTTTAAATCATTAGATGCTAAACTAGTTGATGATCATGAATACATATCCCTTTTGGAGGATTGATGATCTCTTTGATCAACTACAAGGAGACCAGGTGTTCTTGATGATTGACATGAGATCCAGTTCTCATTAGTTGCACGTTAGACCATCATATATTTCACTTATAGCCTTTTGGAGCAAGTATAGTCTATATGAGTATTTGGTTATTCCATTCAGTCTCAAAAATGCACCGACAGTTTTCATGTCATTGATATATCGATTGTTCCACCCTTAGATTCTTTTGTGTCAGTCTTCATGGAAAATATCTTGGTGTACTCTCACACCATACACATCCATGACATCCATCTTTAGATCATATTGAGTACACTGAGAGAGAATCAGTTATATGATATGCTCTCAAAATTTCACATTTGGATAGACCAGATTCGTTTCATGTGTCATGTTATATTAGAGAGTGGAGTATCAATAGACCCAGCGAAGGTGAGAGTGATAGTTTTTAGGGATTATCCAATGAACTACTTTGAGGTACGGAGTTTTTTGGGGCTGGCTTGTTACTATAGGCTTTTTATTCAGGACTTTTCACACTTAGCAGTGCCACTGACAGGCCTGACTAAGAAGTGTGTGATTTACTTGTGGAAAGATTCATGTGATTTAGCCTTTCAGTAGTTAAATGGGAGATTTAATTCGATGCCAAAACAAATTTTTCTAAATCCTAGAATGAATTACATCGTTTACTGTGATGCCTCAGGTATCAAGATGGGAGAAGTGATTATGTAGGGGGAAGGAGTCATTGCGTATAGGTCTTGATAGTTGAGGCCACATGAGAGGAATTACCTGACACATGATTTCTATTTAGCTGCAGTTGTGCATGATTTATGCTATTGGATACATTATCATTTGGGATAGAATTTTTTGGTATACAATGTCCACAAAATCCTCATGTATATCTTTACTTAATGGTATTATAATTTTAGATAGTGAAGTTATGTAGAGTGCCTTCAGTATTTTTAATTTGATCTTTCCAACATGCCTGGGAAAGGAAATGTAGTGGCTGATGTGTTTAGCAGGAGAACTCAGATACATGCAATTCAAAAGGTTGTTAGTGAGTGGTATATTATGTCTATGTTATCTGAGATGCATTTTGGGGTGCATAACAAATAGGGGTAGTCATTTCTTTCTTCTATGGATGTTACTTATATTCTACTGGATCGAGTGAGAATGATGAAGATATCAAATTTTTATGGCCTAATTGTCCGGCAGAGTGTGTCAGGAGAGGACACTACTCCTAGGTGGACCATAGGTGAGGATGATGTTTTGACTTTTTATGGGCATGTATGGGTGCCATCAGAAATACAGGAGGATATTTTGTGAGATTTTCTTGCCTTAGTATTGGATGCTCATCCTGATGTCACCAAGATGTATCGAGATCTACATTCTCTGTATTAGTGGCTATTCATGGAGAGAGATGTTTCTGGTTTTGTTATGAGATGTTCCACCTGTAAGTAGGTGAAGGCAGAGAATTAGTTACCAGAAGGGCTATTATAGCAGTTACCCATCCCTGAGTGGAATATGAATGATGTCGTGAGGAATTTTAGGACAGCTTTACCATGGTCGACTAGAGGAAATGATCTTTTATGGGTTGTTGTTAAAAGACTCACAGAGATTGCACATTTCCTACTGATCAAGGAAACCTTCAATGTTGATGGGAATGCAAATTTGTACATATTACAGATTGTACATTTTCATGGCATTCCCCACTCTAAATTTTCAGACAGGGATTCCCAGTTTACTTCTTCTTTATGGTATGTACTATAGAGGGCTTTGCATATATAAGTACTTCTATTTACAACATACCATCCATAGATAAATGACCAGTACGAGTGCATGATTCAAGCTTTGGAGGAAATGCTTTGAGCATTCATCATATATTTTAGGGAGCCTTGGGAGACACACATACACCTGGTGTAGTTTTCTTACAATAACAGTTTTTAAGAAATGATTCAGATGGAACCTTATGAGCCTTTGTACAGTAGGCCGTGCAGATCTCCCCTTTATTGGCAGGTGGTAGGAGATGTAGCTATGCTGGGACCTCATCATATCCAAGAGACCACTGAGCAAGTAGAGTTGATTTGGAAGAGGATGGCTACAACACAATCTCCTGAAGAAATCTTATGTTTATCGATAGAGATGATCTTCAGAGTTCATGGCCAAATATCAGTTTTTTCTACGTGTCACATAGAGGTTGGGACACCGAATGATTAGGAGAGAGGGGATGATTTCATCAAGATACATCAGCCTGTTTCATGTTTTGGAGAGAGTCGGGCTGGTTCCCTATTAGTTGTAGTTACCGAAGAGGTACTCAGCTATTCATGACATCATTCAAGTTTCTTATCTATGGAATTATGTTTCTGACTCATCTCATTTTTTTCAACTCAATGAGGTTGACTTGGAAGTCGATGCATCCTTTGAGAAGCAACCTATTCGGATTGTGGATCACAACATGAAGGTTCTCTATGGAAATTCCATTCCTCTAGTATGGGTGCTACTACAACACAAGAGAGTGCATAATGAGACTTGGTAGATGGAGACCGATATACAATCATAGTGTCCAGAGTTCTTCCCATATTTTTCTTCACCACCATTGGAAGGGAAATTTGAGGACAAATTGCTCTATGGGGGAAGTTTTTAAGATCCCAGATCTTTAGTTTAGGTATGTGTCTTTATTTTAGGTTTTTTTTAGAAAAAAGGAAGAAATGGGGTTTTTCTATGTACAAATTGTGTACTTATGAGTATATTCTGTGTACCCAGTAGTCATGTAAAGCCACGTACTGGCTGTGTAACAACCAAGTACATGGTCATGTAGTGACTTGGAAGACTGCTTAATTTGAGGGCCAGTTAAGGCTACTACACGTTGTGTACATTTAATGAACACGCTATCTAGTTTTATTTTTATTTGATATATAAAACCAGGGTCTTGTCTCATGTCTAGAATCAAATTATTCTTATCATGTTTCATATAGGAGGGCTTGGAAATGATGAACAAAGATCAAACCCCCATTTCTCTATCTATGCTCTGATTGAGACATCATTGGGTGGATTGGAATCCCACCATGTAGTTCTCAATTCCACCAGATCCATTCTTCTAGATTCTTCCTCTCTCATGGGTAATTAAAGGTTGTGTTTTTTTTCATCTTTTTGTATATCTACACCATTCTTGGCTAATTCAAGGGCTGAAGTTCAACTATATCGATCGTATGACATCAATGTAATTGGTTTGTTCCTTTCGTTGTGTTGTCTTGGATTATTTATACTTAAATTTTTTCCTACCCACATTTGGGGTACTGCAAGATTTTGAATTTAACTTTGTTTATCACCTTCTATTGTTTATTCAATGGATAAAGGTTAGTTTCTTATGTTTAAGGTTAGATACATTGTTTATGGGACACCCCAGGGGTGTTTTCCCTTATTTGTTTGTTTATGGCTGTTTGGTATAGTACGCCTATTAGGATTTTCTTATTTTCCATTCATTTTCTTATTAGGATGAATTTGTTGTTTATATAAAATGAATGAGATTTTATTTGTGAATGTTTAGACATGTAGTAGTTATAGATTACATGAGTTGATTTGATATGGTATGTGCACTATTTTTCCAATGGACTGTGAGATCCTTGGACAAGGAAGACAAAGGAAACTTCCAAATTATTTACAGAAGCCCATGAGAGCCTTTGTGTAGATGATTGAACTAGGCGTACTGATATTGAACGCTACCTAGGTTCTGGTTTATAATAGATTTATTCTATATTGGCCTAGGGGTATTGATCGTGAGAGCTTCCCATGTAGTTGTTTATAATTTAATGATGTTATGTTGAGTCAGGGGTATTGTCCATGAGATCTGTCTAGGTGGTCGCTTGTAATTGATCTATAATATGTGTATCCAAATGGGTTATACCATGAGAGTTTCCCAGAGGGTCATTATTTAATGAAATGGTCTTATGTAAGAATAAGGGTGTTATATTGTGAGAGCTTTCCCAAAGGGTCATTTGTGAATAATTTAATGATTGTGATGAGTCATCCAAGACAAATCACAAGATTGGAATTAGTCATACATTATTATTTAGATAGTCTTCCGAGACATATTCTTTTTTACCATGTGTGGATACCATGTTTAGGCTATATCTCAAAGGGTTTCATGATTCAATGGATCTAATAATTGATCAATGTAAATTAATGTAATTGAAAACTTCTTGATTATTTACTTTTTAGTATTTCTTAGTTTATTCAACAATTTTGTATAATAACTACTATATGTATTCACTGATAGTTAGGCATAGATCATTTGGTGGTTACCTATTGGGATTCATATCCCACCTTGTTTGGGTCATTCTTTCAGACCCAAACAGATTATATGAGTGTAGGTATAGACAAGGGAAAGCTCCCTTCTTCATCAGGTACATGATTGTTGTTGGAGATGGAGAGCATGGTACCAAGCTGAGGATTGTGATGTTGCTAAAGTTTAGTTGTTTCTTTGTACTTTGGTTTCTGTATTTCTTTACAGTATTGTGACCTATTTGACTATTTTCTTAGATACATATTTCAGGCATCCTTATACACATGATATGGTTTTAGTTGTTTTATTACTATCATTCTTCCATTGTTTACATATATTGTATGGTATTATTGCTTCCACTATTGTTACTATGTGTTCTCTATTGTGTTTATTTTTTCAATGAGGGAATAGTTTCCCCGCAATCACACCATAGGCACTCACTTCTAATCGGCTGCCTCTAGTGTTTTGGGAAATGCGCTTGAGGCCATGTAGCCAACCGGGTATGGGGGCACCTTGGGGTGGCACCCAGATCTGGGATGTTAATGTTTTGGATAGGATGGGAATATCATATATGCATTCACATGTTATGGTAGAATAATTTTAAGTTAATCATTAGGGGTATCCTATTGTGATTTATTTCTTACCCATGTATGTACACTCTTTGTGTTTACAGACCTGATTTCAGTATTCAATTTTTAACGCAGGGTGCATGATGGATGGGGTCGAGGCCAACTGAGGATTTATTTGGTAGAGCCACTAATTTAGAGTCTCATGATCAATCTAGTGAAACTTGAGTTTCATACATACTGAGTACTTCGTTTGGATCATTATTTGAATTTTAACTTGTTGTATTTATTTTTAGTCTGTTCATTTTTTATATGTGGTTGTCTTAGTGGGTGATTATGTTTTGTATGTTTTTCATGCTAGACTATATGTTATTTTATACTGCATTTAATTTATTATATCATGCTTTTTATTCAATTATATATTACGTGTACTCTACTGTTTATCTATATGTATTAATTTGGTTATTTCTTGATGTTATTTCACTATAACAAGAGGGTATAGTGTTCCCATGATAACGTGTATACCATCTTTGTTTGTCGGAAGACTATGGAATTTAGAGAGGTATACATTAGGCCTTGTGGTGTGCTAGATCGAGTGACATGTCAGGTCGTCCTGAGATGGTTTATTTAAACACAGTATCAGATGTTTTTGGTTATATGCTTTAGGGAGTTCGTAGATAGATGGTCGAGGAATGTGAGAGGACTTCTGATACATATTAAATAGGTGTTTCATGAACACCATTACTAATAAGAATTCCCAGTTTCTGATGTAAGGGATTTATATTCTTGGATACTGCTTTTATGGTTGTGTGATTTCAACTAGTGATGTGAACTTGAGTTTGGGGATTTAGGGTTTATTCGATTTTCCCATATCTTGTGAGTAAGAGGCTAGTGTTCATACATCATTCTAGTCACATTGGATTCACATTAAATATTAATGTTCATGTTTTTTACTATATATTTTCTTCAGATGATAGGTTGAGTGGATCATGGGGTGATAGGTTCACCAGTATTAGAGATGCAGTATTTTCATCGAGGGATGCATGGAGAGCCCTATATGTTAGAGTAGGCTATGAGTGCCCTGTTGGTGGCTCACTAAGGGATATCATTCCATAAAAATCATTAGTTTGGTCTAGATTTCCGCTGAGGTGGTGATTCCCATCATGTCTCCGGTTCATGTTCCTAGTGAGGGAACTTTCATTTCCACACATCAAGTCATGTGGTGGGGCCATGTGCAGACAATCATTGATGACTTGATAGAGTGTATTTGTTCTTCTTTTGTGGGGGATTTGAGGTCTTCCATCACCAGGGAGTGGTAGGCATGTGGATTCTTGGTTTTTGAGTAGTTGAGTGTTGTTAGTTCTCTCTGTCTAATGGCTAGTTTGAGAGGGCATGTTTGGTTGGTTTCTAAGCCATACTCATTTTTTGTTCTTTGGGTAGTGTAGTGGGAGCATGGTCATATGCTTGTGGTTTTGGATTGAAACTTTAGTGGTTTATCATGTCATTAGTGGGGATCCTTTATATTGAAGAAGAGTGTTGAGGGTGCTCTGTTTTGTTGGAAATGACCTGTTCAAGGAGAATGGATAGTGGTATTAGGTGTGTTATCCATGTTTTGTTAGTTCATAGCCCATGTGAGAATTTAGTGTTTCTTATTTTAGATTAGTTTATGTAAATACATATGGTTGGGAGTGTAGCATAGGATGTTAGAGGTCTTAGACATCCTTATAAGTGATTTTTTCCACCTATATCCATTTAATTGGGTAATATATATAGAATGGGTTGTTTGGTTTTCCTTTTGGGAAGTGGGGAGAAAATAAGGACATAGTTGTAGTAGGGATGATGATATTGGTCACTATTAGACATCTCTTGTGTTGTAGGAGACATGGGGAAAATATAGGAATGATCATTGGATGATAAAGATATCATTGTTTCTACTAATGTTTGGGTGAGATCATAGATGATGGGTATCCAATGAGGCTTCTCAGTGGGTGATAAATATTAATGGTTGAGAGTTTGTGATGACATATATCATCACAGGTTGTGAAACACATGGGAAATTTTATATTTTATTCCTAGATGTGTTTTGGGGGGAAATGGTAATTATTCCGATAATAATATATGGGATAATTATGCCAACCTCTCTATTGTTCCCAAAATAAGGTGTTTAACCTGGTATAGGATTTTGGTGGTAATACAAGTCATTTGAATTTTTGTATAATATTAAATATTAAATTAAATAAATATTAATTTATTTCGGTGTTTTCATTCAGTTTTATGTTTTAATTAGAGCATTATATTGAGATACATTATCCATATTTTAGTTTTGAATGTGTTTTTTTTTCTATGAGAGGAATAAACTTGCATCGGGCACCACAGTTGGGCCTAGGTCCCATTTCATTTTTTTATGTTTATTTTTTTACTTCCTTTTTTATTTTCCCCTTCCTCCTTAGGTTATCCTCATATAAAGCTCTCCCCATGTGGGTTTATATTAGATAATAGTGGGATAAGGAGAGAATATAGGTAGAGGGAGAGGAGGAAGTGCTACCTCTGAGCTCCGGTCATTCCGCACTGTTGTAAAATAGCTGCAGATTGAGGATCAGTGTGAAGAATACGGGGTTTCCACCTAGAGGTATTATTAATTTATGTTTTATGATAAAAATGCCTATATTGTAATTTTTATACAATTTTTAAATAATTTTATAGGTTGTTTGAGGTCCCTTATGGGTTGATCTAGTAGTTTTAAATTCTAATCGGGCATCTTGATCCAGGTTTAGGGTTTCCTATTCAAGGATTCTTATCTACACAATATGTGGTTTAGAGAACACACATCAGGTGTTTTTTGTATTATGTGAATATGATTTACTAGGGACTATATTACATGTACCAAGGTTATATACTGTGTAGTGGGATTTCAGGATGTGGTTGGGTACTCGGTTAGACACCTCATGTGGGGTAACTTAGCCTTGTAGGATACGTGGATAGTTCTCATGTTGGATTCATGGCATGTTGAACTACATGTCCAGGTGGTTTATATGGTTTGGTATATGGGTGGGGACCCCATTGAAGGACCCCTAAACACCTTAAGGGGGGGAGGGGTGAATCAGGGTTTCATCTATTTCTTTTCAAATGATAGATCTTTTTCTTATGTTGGTAGGAACCAGTTAAACATATATGAAGATGAAGTGTAGAAAACAATCACATGCAAAGCAATGACACATTAATTTTACATGGTTCACCACTAAGGGCTACAGCCAATGAGCATATGCTAACATTTTTCAACCATACCAAAAACCACTAATCTTATCAAGTTCTAGATTACAATTGTTTATCACATTCACTCTATGCTAAGCACACTTCATTTATAAGGTTTTAGTGATAGAAAACTGCATCCCTCAGTTCACTTCCACTCACTTCCCCTTACTCACTACATTGGAAGAATCTTCTCTTAGTTTATTGACTTGAAGTTTGCTCCAATGGTTTAACAATAAATCATGCATCTACAACTGTAAATGGATGTTTTGTTGAAGTGTCATTATCACCCACAAATGTATGTTACTTTCCCTCACACTGATAAGTTATGGTAATTAATTTTGAAAACTAATTAGGTCAATTATCAGGCTTCCTTTGGTGCTCCGCATACCACTTTGCCTCTTATACTTATTGAGTATCCGTTATGGTTCACTTCTCTCCTCCTTCATGTATAACTACTATTTTTGTGTACCATCCATCCCCACCCATACTGCCCTACTCTATCGTGTAATGCCCTGCTCCATGTACTGCCTCCACTAAACTCCTTCCAAAAATTACCCCTGCATTGCAGGATGCCTCTGCTCCGCATACAACCATTCTTTCTCCACATACTTCTTTTCTCTTCCATTAACTGAAATAGTGTTCTCCCCAAACCACACCCTCTTTCAAAAACTATTTTCTTTACAAGGATCATTCTCTCTACATATCAACTTCTCCTATGTGAACCACTTTGGACATCACTAGATTTATTCATGAACTTTTAATCATCATTCCAATAGCTTTATTGAAGGGGGTTACTACTCCTCATATAGGCACAAATGTATCCAAAAAATCCACTCAATCAGGATTTACCAAATCATTGATTTTGGTACAGCCTCTATTGTGTACTACTCATGTCCCACAAACCGCAGATATCCTACAACCCTCTAGCCTTCCACTCACCACATGCCTCCATCCACATACCTTCACTGTGCTCAAATTTATATTCCTTTAACCTCTCCACATACCTTTACCACTGCCTAGTACATGGTTGCAAACCATTCGTGGAACATGGAACATGGTCCATGTTTTGAGGAATGTGGATCCCTTATTGTTATTGTTTTTTCAGTTTTGGATACCGTTCACTCCGATGTAAGAAACCCTTATTTTAACAAAATAAAAAATTAGATTTTGAGGCCCACAAAATTACAAACACTGGGAAAGAGCGCCACCTTCAATAATTATTTGAGCCTCAATTATAAGATTTCATTCCTTGCTAACTATTGGGTCATCCATGTGCAGATTTACAATAAACACAAACTAGATTAAATTATAATCCAAAAACATCATTGGTTCCAACAATCTTCCCCTTTGGGGGTTTAAGGAATATCTAGATAAATTCACTAAAACACCAACCACATTAAAAAATAAATAACTCATGAAACAACTCATCCATCACTTTATGTCTACATGAGCAGTGATCAGTGTAGAAACAAGAGATAGATCATGAATTCTCCAATTATTTCATGATTAACATTCTAAATTATCCATCTATACATGGTGGGATCCATATAATACCCTTCCTCATGCTTCCTGGTCATTGTTCCAACCGCAATCCTAGTCAAAATTTCTTTGGAGTCTTGCATATTGAATTTATATAGAAGCTCACTTTCATACATTTCTTTTTAAATAAATGTGCAATCCTTCTTCTGAATCACCTATAACCATAAAAATTATGAGAGTTACCAATCATGGAAATTTCAAATTCTTATTTCATGTGATTGGAAACTTCATACACCGATCCATGACTACTTCCAATAAAAATAATATCATATTTGTATATTATTACCATAATTTGATAATTTTTATAATTATACACATACATATTGTGATCCAATCCTCCTCTTTTAAACCCAAGAGTTCTCAAATAAGGGTCCAACTAAGAGTACCATGCCCGTGGTGCCTGTTTCAGGCCATAGAGAGCTTTTTTCAATTTCTGAACCTTCAATTCATCATTGCAAATAAAGAAACCCATGAATTGTTCAATATAGAATTCTTCTTACAATAATCTATTTAAGAATGTTGCCTTGAGATCCATTTGATACACTTTATAACCTCTTTGTATTACCATGGCAAGAAATAGCATGATTGACTCCAGTCTCACTACTGGAGAAAATGTTTCCTCAACAATAGTACCTTAAATTTTTGAATATCCATTATAAACAAAGAAATACTTATTTCTAATCACATTTCCATGCTCATCAAATTTTTCCTTGAAAATCCACTTTGTACCAATCACATTGGGAACTATAAGTCTTTTTATAAGATCCTAAGTCAATTTTTTGTCAATTTGATCTAACTCTTCATTAATTTCTTTCACCCATGACTCATCCTTTGCAGCCTCTTCAAATGAAGATGGTTTCAAAAGTGATAGAAATATATATTGTTCATTATTTCTAATTCTACTTATTTATGTAGGTGCATTCGTATCCCTGATAATATTTAACTGGTCAATTTCCACTCTTCAATTTCTCCATTGTGGTTTGACTAAATTCTCTCCAGCTATGGATTCCTCTTATGATTATTCTTCTATGTCAACATCCTGATGTGATTCTAGAGAGTTTTTTACACCTTCCCCTACCTAGGTATTAGTATTTTTTCCATTCTCACATTCTTCCTCATCCTCTATCACATCATAATAAGAATTCCCTGAAGCATTCGTGTCTTTATCTTCGATGATCATAACATCAATGCATTCTACAATTCTTCTAAATTTATTATTGAAACTCTATTAGTATTATTTATTCATTTAGTATCAAAGAAATATTACTTCTTCTACATTGTCACTATACTTTCCTTGATTTCCTTCATTTTTCAGATGAAACATTTTCTTCTGAAAACACAAAAATATTTCAAAGAGGGATTCCTTCAATGAGAAAAATTCATATGGAGTCTTTTGATCACCCATATATAGCCCCATTAGATTTTTTAATATACACTACAGCTTGAAATACTTCTTCCCAGTAATGTTGACGATTACGACTCTCAGTCAGCCTAGTTCTAGCCATATTGTTTATCTGTTAATTCATGCACTCAATAACTCCATTTTTCATTGGATTTATCACTGCAGCCACCTCAGGTTGTATCCCATGCTTCTTCTAGGTAATTTTTAAATTCAATGGACATGTATTCCTCTCTATTATTAGACTATAAGACTTTGATATTCCACCCAATATCATTCTCAACAATTCATTGATAGGTTTTCATGCAATCAAGAACTTTCCCTTCTTGTGTACAATGATCTCACATGCCATTATACTCTAATCATTTATGAGAAGAATAATGTACCATTCTCCATGTGTCCAAGAAACAATTAGTGATCCACATACATATATATAGATGAGTTCAAGGAGATTATATGATCTTTTATTCTTTGGCTAGTAGGAACTACAAACCATAATTCCTTGCATGCAAGAATCATAGGTCTTTTGCCATTCTCACTTCATATTAGGGATATCCATGACTATATTTAGCATATTTATCTTTTCCATGTCCCGTTTCTTGATGTTTCCTAATCATTTATGCCAAAACGTTTTTTCCTATTCAATTATTTGGTAAGAAATTTTTCCTTTGTTATCAACCTAATATACGTTGCTATCTATTCTATAACCTTTCATGAAGGAATTCATGGACTTTCTTGTAACAACCCAAACCTTTGTTAATGAAAATTACTTTTGATCTAATTAAATGTATTATTATGTAAAATGGTTATATATAATATTAAATTACTTTGTTTTATGTTTTAATATTTCAAAATAATGTTTGGAATTTTTATCATTGCTAATATAGTTTTCGAACAGTGATCACATGATTAGTATATGTATAGATATTTAACAAATCCAATTTACTCAGTCAAAGGAAGTGATGGCCTCATCTAGTATAATTTATCCATACATAGCCCATTTGTTGGAGCTCAAAAAAGTGGTGGAATTACTAGGCTTCGCTCTTGACCAAGCCCAATCTGAGGTTCAACATGTTAAGATTGAATGGAACCACCTACGTGGGAAGTGGAAGTTGATAGAGATTACCACCCAAGCGATGTTATCTAAGCCTCTCCAAGAGTCTGTCACCATCATACACCTTACCCTTAGGTTTTATGTGGGTGTTATAAGTGTTTATGTAACAAGACCTTAGCTCTATGATTATGTGAGTTATTTTTTTATATAACGAGTAATAAACATTCATTTTATTATTGTTACTTTGTAAATAGTTTTTAAAGCACAAATAATATTAATAAATTAAGTAATATATTTTGATGAATTAATTGATATTTTAATTAAATAATCTTGTAATAAAATATTATTAGTAAATTAATTTTTATTTAATATAAATGATTGTATATTTTTTATGAATACAACTGTAATTTTTATTAAGGCTTTAATGTTGTTTTTGTCGAAACCCATGAATTTTTGATATATTTCGGTTTTTATTTTGAAAGTAAAAATTGAAATATTTAGAAAATTATTTAGAGAAAATTAATATCATTTTTGGAATTTGGACTTCAAAATTATCTAATGGTGATTTTTTCATAATTTTCTTGAGACAATCGATTTTTTAGGTAAAAATTAAATACCATTAAATTATATAATGTAATTTATGACTTCATAATTACCCAATAGTGATGTAATAAAATTCAATAAATGGTTTTTTCATTAAATATATGTTTTACCTCTAAAATAATATTACTTTAGAATTTTATTTATTAATTTGAAAAAGATTTAGTGGACCCTCCATGGCTTATAATATATTTTAGCTTTTTAAAATGATTTCATAAGAGTGTGACACACCTCCACAAAATAAAGAATAATATTTTAATAGTTTATAACAACATAATTATATAAAAAATTTTCCCTTCCCTTGGGAAGAAACTATGGGAAAAACCCATGGGATGTTTTGTGGCTTTGATTAGTTTAACGTGTAGTGTCTAAAACATAAATAACAAATAATTCCCTCAATTTTCTTATATAAACCCATCCAAGATCCCACTTCATCTTCACTCAAAGCATTCAGATATTGACAAAACTCTTCCCTCCTCTCTCTATAATATTTTCATGGTTCCCCAAGCTCCCAATAAGTCTCTCTCAATCTTCTCCCAAGCCTTCAGGATCACACTTCCAAGTAAAAGATTTCTTACTTTCTCTTTTTTTTCTAAAATTCACTATGTTGTTATACCATATTGTATTTTATTAAAAATTTTGAGGTATGATATCCCACCTCCACTATAACTCCCTACTTATTTTTTAATGATGATATACCTTTTTGTCTCTCATTAATGCCTCCCATGTACACCTGTTACCATGCCGAAATTCCATGAGGAATTTCTCTCCCCTCATTTACATTCAAGCAATTATTTTGTATTATAAATCTAGATTACATTAAATATGTTGGGAAATGTTTCTATATGAACGCTTACTTTCCATTTAATGTATATATTTTTAGAAACCCCTTTATCTCTCATCAAATATTTTTAAGAATTCTTATGTGATGCCATTATGCTACTGAAATTGCACCAGAATTATCTAAGCCAAAGTCATTATATAGTGAATACCATGCACATTTTTTCTATAAAGGGTATTCACCTTAGTGATCATTTAATTGTTTATTATATAGTTTCATCTATGTATTCCACATTCCTTTATAATGTAATAAATGATGATTTTTTACTGAATTTGTGTTATATGATATATGTGGTACACTTATGCATGAAATGAAATGATTAAAAATGGTGCACCCTAATAGAAATCCAATGCATTGGGTAAAGAGTGGTATCATGATATGTCAAGTGAAATTAGAGTTTAATCATGAAAATTCAATATCAATGAGAGTTTAATCATGCTCTATGTGCAATGGGCCTTGGATCGTGTTAATATCATGTTAAATATTGTTGCCACATTTCCAAGTTATCATAATCATGCTATATAATGACATTATGTTCATGATTCTCTTTTTCTCCAATGATATTCTTATTGCCTAACAAGTATTTTTTTTCTTTATGGTATTCATTGTTTACTCTCTTACTGGGATTTATAGCTCACCCTTTTATTAGGCATGTTCTCAGGTTATCCCATGCAATGCTAAGTATGAAGGAATGTTGTGGTTATGTAAAAGATGTTTTCAAGAAAGATGTTGTGTTTTATGTTCTAAGTTGTTATGTAATGTTCTTAATTTCCCAAGACACTAGACCTCTTGATCCCTAGAGTTTCCTTAAGTGAATTTTTATTTAAAAAATCATGTTTATGTTTGTAATTGATGAATGTTTTGTTATATTTCCTCTTATATAACAACCTTTCTGACTGAATTTCACAATAAGACCTGAGTCACAGTGTCGGCTCAAACTAAGCTGATTGTGATGTAGACTGTCCACATAAAAGAGTTCAGTTTTATTCAAGTCTCCATTATCTAGGTCAGTACTTCCACAACCTTTTATCTTCAAAGAACTATCATTACCAAACCTCACTATTCCATCAACATTTTTCTTGACATTCATTAATAGGTATGTATTACCCGTCATGTAGGATTTACATTTGGTATCAAGAATCAAGGTACTGTTGTTATTTTTAGATTTTATGGATACTTCTACAAGATTGTATTTTTCTATTTTACTATTTTCTATCCATTAGATATTTGGTTTAGTTTGTGACACTGATGGACTTTCAATTATCTCTTCTTTGTACATGGTTTCTTCATATTCAAATTCATCTTCCATAGGAACAATCCTATTTGTAAGATAAAAGTTGTATTATTGAAGAACATTACCTTGTATTTGACTTTGGTATAATGTTTTCATGCCATTATTATGCTTGTAATAAATAGATTTAGAGCCAATGTTAAAACAACAAAAACAATATCCATAATTTTTTTTCTGAAGGTAGTAGGATATGGATTTGTTCTCATTTGTTTAACTCTTATACCTCCCCCATTTAGATATCTCTTTGTATCTTCTAAAAATGACATTGTGTGACCCAGCTATTCATAAAAATGACACATCATGAGAGGAAATGTCTTCTTAGTTCTATTTTTTCTCATGCATTCTTCCTTGGGATGATTGTTTTACCACCTATCATTCCTGGATTCTAGAGGACTATATTATCTTCTCCTTTCATTTTCATTTATGGGCCTCTTTTTCAAAATATCAACTGACGTTTCAACATGATCAACTTTCATCTTTTCTTTATTATGATCTATATTTATTTTATTTGATGTTCTTACATGGAAACAGATTACACTATTTCTCATACAATTGGATCATTGACTACTAAGAATCTTCTCAACTCCACCAAAATGATGTTTTTCTCTCTCAAAAATCTCTGCATATGAGAACCTTCCAAATTTAATTTTCTTCTTTTATTATTTTGAAATTCATTCACTCTCAATCATAATCATAAGAGTAAAAACTTCTTATTCAATACCCTCAGTAGTCTTGGACATTTCTTCTAGTATTGAGGTGAGGTCATTGATGAAATTTTCCTTCTCTTCAATTATCATCTTCAGTTCCACTATATCATCTATGATTTCAAATACTTTAGACTATATGTTCACAAATTCTTCACTCATTCAATTTTATCATCAAGCTGATCAGCATATTCAGATGATTCTTCCACAATTTATTTCTACTTATTAAAACCCTTACATTTAACATTAAGCTTTCCAGCATCATATTTATGTTTATAATTGGGATCAATACTAGCTTTCAACTGATTATATCTAGTATTATCTTACGATGGTTCTGATTATTCAATAGTGGCCATCATGGAAGCATGTTTTCCATATTTAAATTTTGGATCCTCTTCCTCATAAAAATCATCATCTTCATCTTCTTCTTTATACAAAAAACTCTTTTTCTATAGTTTATTTTCAAATTTGATGTCACCAATTTCTAATAATCCTTTCTATGGATTTTCCATGATTGAATATTAGATATCTTTATCATCAAATTTTCTTCAGCACTGAGAGGTTATGTTCCCATCTTTTCCACAATGAAAGAAAGATAAGTGTTTTTTTCTTTCAAATTTTCCTTTTCCCTTGATGATATTCTTAGGAATTAGAGAAATAGTTTATTTTTCCACATTTTCTTCATCAACACTATCTCCCAAAACATTAAATTTTTCTAAGGATTTGAATTCCATTTGCATGTTCACATGAGTCATAGCTTCTTATGGTTTGATTCTCATTTCATATGTACATATATTTTTCATTAGATCATCCATAGAAAGTTTTGAGATATATATTTCCTTAAGGGAAGATGAATTTTCATTGTAAAGGAGTGGATGTATTCTAAATTTTTTAATTATTAGGTCAATGACATTGATTTCTTCACCCAGACTTCAAATTCCTCCTTCAAAATCAGTAATTTTATTGAAAAAGGAGTCTGCATTCTCATCAGGGTGCATCTTCATATCATCAAACTTGTTGTGTAGTACGTAATGTTTCGCCTCCTTTACATTGCGATCTCATTCATAAATATTCTTCAATATATACCACATTGACTTGGAATTTGTAAAATTAATTACCCTTAGATAAATATAATAAAAAAGTGATGTACTAAGAGCATTTTGTGCTTTTTCTTTAGCATTAAGAAATTTACTATCTATAGAATTCATTGACATTATTGTAAGATCAATGACTTTTATTCCCTGAAAATTATCAAATAATTCTTCCATTCCAAGAGATATTTCGTGAGATATCATCCTATTTTTCCATATCTGAAAATTACATCAATTAAAGTGGGGAACTCCTTGAACATTGATTGGATTCTCCAAGACAGTAGAAGAAAACTTCAACCCCAGTAACCATTACCCTATGATACCACTTGATTGAACTTCGAACACCCTAAGAGGGGAGAGGTGAATTCGGGTGCCAAATTTTTATTTTAAACTGATGGATCTTGTTCTCATGTTGGTAGGAACCTGTTTAACCTATATGAAGAGAACACGAAGAAAACTAACAATCCCATGAAAAGAAATAACACTGTAATTTTACATGGTTCGTTAATAAGTGATATGTCCCAGGAGCATAGGCTAACAGTTTTCCAGTTATACCAAAAAACCACTAATCTTCTCATGTTGTAGATGACATTAGTTTATCATAGTCACTCTATGTCAAGTTAACTTACTTTACAAGGTTTTATGGATAGCACACTATGTCCCTTAGATCAATTCCATAGACTCCCACTTGCTCACTACATTGGAAGAATCTTAACTCAGTTTATTAACTTTAAGGTCTCTTTAATGGTTTAACATTAAATCATGCATCCTCAACTGTAAATGGATTATCTATTGAAGTCTATTTATAACCCATAGATGTAATTTACCTTCACACACACTGATATGTTATGGTAATAAATTTCACAAATTAATGTGTTCAATTATCAGGCTTCCATGGGTGTTTCGCATACCACTTTTCCTCTTCCACATACTGAGTAGCGGGTATGGTTCGCAGCTCACCTCCTCCGCATACCACTACAATTTTAGCATACCATCTAGCCCCACCATGTACTTCCCTGCCTTTTCGCATAATTCCATGTTCTGTGTACTGCCTCTGCTAACCGCCTTCCACAAACAGTCCCTACATTACGAACCACCTTTTTTTCGCATACAACTATGCTTTCTCCCAGTACTTCTTTTTTCTACCTCGTAATACAAGAGATTCTTCTGAAAACCATCCCATCTTTTATGAACAATATTCCTTGCATAGATCTTTCTCTCTACGTACCATCTTCTCCTCTATAAACCACTTCAGACTTCATTGAATTTCTTCTTGAATTTTTAATCTCCAATCTAGTAGCATTAATTATGGGTATTTTTGCTCCATATATATGGACAAATAGATCTGAAAAATCTTTTAAATAAAGATTAACCAAGTATTTTATTTTAGTACATCCTCCACCATATACCACTCAGGTCCCACAAACTGCAGCAATCATGTGAACCTCTATCCTTCCGCGTACCACACACCTTTGTCCACATACCTTCTCTATGAACCTATTTCAGATCCTCAAACCACTCCGTATCCTATTTATAATGCCTGGTACATGGCCGATAACTATTACCATAACATGGTACATGGTCCATGTTACGAGGTATGCAATTCCCTTATTTTGCTGATTTTATTTCGTGTTTTGGATACTATTCACTCCTATTGTTAACCCTTCTTTTTCCAACATCAAACTCCCAATTTATAGGCCCAAAAAATTTAAAAAATAGGGAAACTGCTCCACCTTCAATAATTCTTTTAGCTTTAATTATAATACCACATTCTTGAAAAATCCCCGGTTATCCATGTGCATATTGACAACAAATAGAAACCAATCTCCATTATAAACAACAAACAGTCTTGGTTCCAACACCCATGTGTGGGTACAAACTGTGTACTGGAAGTAAACTCCATGTACACAGGTGTTTTAAATGTTGAGTGTTTTTGGGGCACCTTAGTGGGTACCATGTGGGGTTACACACCATGTACAGGGCCAACATAGTGTGTACTTTGGGAAAGTACACACTATGTATCCTATGGCACAAGGCTAGGGAGGAATCTTCAGATACACTCCATGTAACCAGGGTACATTCCATGAACTTTTCCCCAAATTTTCCTATTTTTATTTCTTTTCTACCTAAATTTTTATTGTGCTTGTTAGTAGTCCATTCCAAGCTTTATCTCTTTAAATCATGATGTTGGAATACTTTTAGAACTTTGAGTTTATCTGAATGGTGTTCTGGATTATGATAGTTTAGTAGGATGATTTCTGCATTATTTGGTTTTCGAAACCCCTTGGAGTTTGGGTTGTGATCTATGAGGCATGTTTGAGGGTTATGAGAATCATAGTTTTCATGGCTTGTGGGTACAATCCATTTTTTCAAGGTTCATTCATACATATCCCAGAAGGTGGGATTGAGTATTATCTATGAGGAGACCTTGGTTTTTCTGAAGATTACAAGGATGATTTCTCTATGTTAGATCAGCTGAGGTTTAGATCTTGTGTTTTAGGAGACCAATGATATTGGAGACTTTGTGCTGGGTTGACACTGTGGAATAGAAGTAATAGTCATGTGTCATTGAGCTATTGAGATGAGCCTTTGGGACTCTCATAGATTCCCTAGTGGGATGGTTGCTAATCATGTGATCAATAGTTTCTATAGTTGGATGTTGAGGATGCCTATATGGCATGGTGTTTCCTTTTCTAACCTTGCAGGTGAGTTGGAAACCATGGGTGGATTGTTTACCAAGAAGGATATCTATGTTTTCTCATGTTAAGGATTTCCCCATGGTTTTTCTTATGCTAATGAGAACTTGTGTAGGATTTATGGCTTTGAGGTGGTCATGAGGATTTTTAATAATTCCTCGGTTAGAAGGATTATAATTTTGGATTCCTCTTTAAGTGTTTTATTGATTAAGGGTAAGTTGGAGTCCACTGTGGGCCATTTTTTATGTTTCAAAAATATGCATGTCTTGTAATTTTAGATGAACTATAGGAAACCCTTGTTGGGTTTCCTACTTTTAATGCCACCTTTTTTCCATTTCAGTATGTTTATGTGGGTGTGGGTAGAGAGAATAGGTGATGTAGGGTAGTCCCATGTTAGACATTACTTTATTTCATATCCCTAGGGGCCATTTTAGCCCTGAGTTTTGGTTTATCTCTGAGGCGGATTGTGGGGAGACTATAGTGGCTGTTTTGGTTGGATGTTAAGATCACAGGTGTTGGGAGAGTGCCTATACTTATTGATCAATAGTATTGAAACACTATGAGTTTAAGTATTTTGATGGTGGGTTTGAGGTTGGATCGGCCCATGTTTAGTTGGCCTTTTTATATGATGTTTGAGGATGTTTCTGATCTAGAATTACATTTGATAAGGATACCCTTTGTATATTCTTAGACTAAGAATAAACCCTGAATTTTTATCTAGTTCTCTATTCTATCTATAGATGGCTATGGTTATATGGGATTAGGGAGCTGATAAACATTTTAGATGAGGTACTACCCCTAAATTGATGGGACTTTCTGAAAATATTGTGTTATTATTTTTAATGGGTTTTATTGTGATCCTATCCTTGTGTATGGTGCTCATATAAATGTGAATCTACTTGTTCCATGTCAATAGAGCCTATATGGTAGTGTATCTATTGGATCCATATGGTGTAACATGATTCATCTGTATGATTTCAGATATGTGATAGATATATGAAATTTGTAGGGGAGGTTATGTCACTATTTCTGATCATGCCAGTAGAGTCCAGGTGCTCGGTAGATGTGATTTTTCATTTCTATTCATATAATTACACCCTAGGGTCTAGAATTTATTACTACAGAATTTAGACATCTTGGAGATCCTATTTAGATCTTGAATATGTGTCATATGTTGTGTGAGAAGGTGAGTCATTTGTTATAATCCTTTATCAGGGGCCATAGTGGGGGTAATTTTAACTCGGGACTCTACTAGAACTCATTGTTGGTTGTTTACTTTTTTTATTTTCCCCCTTTTATAGAGTTGTTATTTTATGCTAGTTATCATTAGTTTCAGATATTTTGGTCATATCGTGTGTGCATTAAAATTTTGTTATAATTGATTTATTATTTCACTATTTTTGGTGGCTTTTTAAGCTTTATTTTCCACTACATATACATGCACCTCACTGTATATGTAGAGTTTATTTCTGCTATCAGGTTGAAACATAGGTTGTGTTATGGATTTATCCATGTCCCAATGTTTCATGATCAAATGGAGTCACTAATATAGATTATCATTATATGGATGGTTCATCATGAGAATCATGGTCACCAGGTATGTGGTTTGGCTTAGTGTTGGAAGTAGAGCATGTTGGGTCTATTTTCTATTTTTCTATTTTGTATATATGGTTGTTTAGATTAAATTATATATATATATTGGATACATTTATTTAAGTTTTTATCATGAATTATTCAATAATACACTGGGTTTTAGTTTATTTTTGAATGGAATGGGAACCCAAGACTCAAAAGAGTACATTCTAAAAACATCAAATATAGACATTGCATGCCATGAATCAAAAGTACATGACATGTATTCCTTGAGAATATAAACTAGAATCCAAATTAAAACCCCTGGAACCTTTACGAGACATGAACCCAAAGTACAAATGTGAAGATAGTACACAATATAAAATCTTTAAAATATGAAACCTGATAATGATACATGACGCGCGCATTGTACATTATATAAAAAGTTTGAAACCTAAGTCTAAAATAAGATATAAGATGAAAAATCAGATATATCCAATATAATTATAGATCTTTTTAAATATGAATTACATGATGTGAAAACCACTTTAATTTCATGTAAATGTCATGGAATAAGTAACCTAAAACACGTACTTGTTGTGAATCATCTACATGTCAAGTAATTCTCATCTCTAAAAATATGAGAGTGCCCTGGTGTGGACAAAAAATATTGTACAATGCCAAACAATTTTCTTTATTATTTTATTCATTTATTGTTTATTTAAAACCTACTTATATTTCTTTTCCTTTTAAGTTTTATTGATCTATTATTTTCATTTACCATTCCTTCATTTGTGGATCATTAATCTTTGATTTCCACAGAATGTTTCAATTCTAATTTCCATTGAACTTGAATTATTGGTGTGTTCTTCATTGAACATTCATTCAAGTTAGTATTTAATTGATGTTATATTGTTACAATCATGGACTAAATTTATTTTTTATTTTATTTTTTATGTCGATAATTATACATGTTCTCTCACTTTTGATTAATACCATCATGTGTGGATAATAAACTTGGGTTAGTGATTGAGAGTAAGGGTTAATTTAAACTTAATGAATCTCTAAATAAAATCTTGGTAATCATATGGCTAGTAATTAGGTTAATGGAAAATTTTTACATCATTATTTTATATAACCTTGATCATGGGAAGTGTAATCTATGTACCCTAACCTAATCAGAGTCAAGAAATATAGGACAAATATCTTATGATATAATCTTTTATAGAATCTAAGAATACTATATCGAGGTTTTTTATTGTCTCATGAAAAGAGAAAATTTTTATCTTAGGTAAATTCAATTGGTTTGACCATGAACAATTGAAAACCTTTTCTCCACTTCACGGTCTAATACATAGTATAATACTAAGATATATTTATGATTACTCTTTTTCTTAAACCATTAAATGGAATCGTGCCCCTTTCTTGTCATCTGATTTAAACTCAAGCTACAATGTTTTTGTAAAAGAAAACAAAAGAGTGATTTTGGGGACTCCGTCCTTAAGTTTATTATCACTACTTTTCTTATCTTCTAGTTTTTCCATGTGGGTATGACACCACACTAACACTGTGTTATAACTTTTTAGATAAGTGTTGTTTGAGATAATATAAATTCTAATCAGATGAATGCCTATGTGGAACCAATGATTCCTTGTGGGCTGATCAAATTTTGTTGTTTTTGTTGTAGAAATTGTTTTTCATAGGCATGGTAAACTTTCGTGTGATCCTTGGATTACATAACCCACCATTTTATATTCACTCTTTCTTTTTACAATACTCTCTCATGGAATAGAACCTGAGTCCACTCTCTTTCTGGCTTGTGCATGCATCAGGGCCCTATGACTCCCTCAAATAGACTTTTTGATTAAGAATCATTTCCTTTTGAATATGAGATCAAGATATGTCAGGATGAATTTTGTTTCTAAAATATTGCTGAACAGAACCAACATGCACAACATAAACCCAAAAACCTCCAATATGTGCCACCATAACATCAGGGTGTGTGACATGTACAACAAGAGTGCACCATCCTTGAACATAGTTTCCTATCCACCAATGATTTTGTACCCAGCATTATTTTCCCTATTATCTCAGTGCATTCATTTTAAATTATACATGTACTCATTCACCTGATCTATAACATGGTACATTTTAGTGAACATAAGGGAAATGATCTCCATGAACACATCATCAATTTCATTTAAGTCTATAACACCATTCATAATCATTGGGTATCCTCATATTCTATCATACTTTGAGTTTTTCCTATTTTCCTTGCATGATAGAGACAAGGGTTTGATGAGAATCCAAGCTCTTGAGTCCACCACAACTTCACATGATTTAGCTAATAATTTTTTAGATAAATAACTCCCATGAATATGAACATGGATACTAAAGAATTAAATATAAAACTTCTATCATGAGGATAAATATCATATGGTAAATATTGGAATTTCATTAAGAATCTAACTCAAAATTTACCATGTCACAAAAATGATGAGTGGATATAATGAAAAACCTTTTTTAGGGACACCAACTAGCTACACGCATTGTTATGGATTCCCCCGCTGATGGATGGATCATTCTCAAGAATCCCAAAGTTTTTAGAGAACTCATAAATAACATCTTCCACAATGTCATTATATGGAGGAATGATAAAGTAACTCCTTGACTTGAAACCCACTAAGTGTAATAGAATATGTACATTGCATCCCAGTTTGAATCCCTTATAATGAAGATTGAAAATTTTCAGCTATAAGCTCCACAACTTCCACCTCCTTCCCCAATCCTCAAAATTCATACTTGTGAAATGTGGGGGGGGACAACTATATAATTTTTTTATTGCACTTATGGAAGAAACTAAAATCCAATATTGTAATTACATAAATTACAATCAACCAAATCAATAGTTTCAGTAACCTCACCAATATCAATAGAAATTTTATCTGTATAGGTTGGATCAGTAGCTGGAACAAGATAACTATGATTTTTTTAATAAATGTGTGGTCAATCACCATAAAAAAATAAGGGACCACTTGGGTACCCACTGTGGATTCTAACTTTTTCACCACAATAGAAAATTCCGCAACAACCTTTTCTCCTAGAGCACAACAATTTCGACCTTCCCTACATCAACTGTTTCATTAAGCTCCACCAAGGTAGAAATTGCAAGCCCCACATCCTCAACCAAATCATGATAACCTTATCACCTCTTCATCTATAATTAAGATCAAAAGATGACTACCCTAGAAACATAAATGAGGATCCAAGGGTATTCCCTACACATCCCGGATAATCAGGAGGGACAGATCTCCATGATGGTATCAGATCAATTAATGGGTATGTTTTCATGTAATATCGATTCATATATGAAAGTGGAGTCTATGGGTTGAAGTTTGTATAAGTGAAAAAATATAGGATTTCCATTATCCACACATAGATTAGGAAAATAGGATTTACGAACCTGAAATATTTTCTTCAATCATTTGGAAGGATAACAATGATAGAACAGATAAAGAAAGTGAAGAAAAAAATACGAAATCAATGCCAAGTGAAAAATTCCATGTATATAAAAGGCATGAAAATGTATATTTCTAGGTGGCACCACCACCATAAAAACCCCCACATCCCATTATATATAGAATGAGACAAGGTAATATTGAGAGGAAATGTAATATAACTTTATATATGTTTAAACAATTTCACATCATCATCCCATTTATAAAAGTTATTTCTTAAATAGCTTCATATTTCATTTTTCTAAAGGTGTTTATCTACAATAAATGGAAAATGGAAGACCTAGGAGTCATTTTCTTGATGAATAATACTCTAAAATTATTCAGTGGAAGCTTTAATCAAATATATTACAGTTCGGAAATATATCTATTACCTACACCACATGGATAGGAAATTTCATAGGAGACTTATGAAATCCTGGTGCATGTATCAATATCATTCCCATGACTATATTCCAAAAGCTAGGTTCTGAATAATTGAAAGAAATAATAGTTTCACTTCATATGGCTGAACTCTCATTCAAGATCACTCAAGGTTGTATTGAGGATGCCTTTGTCAAGGTTGGTATGATCATCTTTCCAGATTATTTCCTTATCATAGATGTGAAGGAAGAAGGAGATGTTCCCAACCTTATAGGGATACAATTCCTCACCATAGGGAAGGTGTTGATTGATTTGAATAAAGGTATATTGATATTTAGAGTTGGTGAAGAAAATGTTTTTTTGACATAGTGAAATACACCAAGTAAATAGGTGATTCTTTTTATTTTCAACCCATATTTCTTAATGATGAGAATGATGATTATATGACTAGTTTAGATGAAAGAGATACCTTTTCTCCTACAGAATATGAATATAGTGAACATGAGGAAGGGAGTTCAAGTGAGAAACAGATAAGGGATACCTCATATGAATTGAATTATTTTTTTGCTCTCAAAAATAATAGAAACATTGACTAGGAATAAACCCCAGATAGGTTTAATAGGTTATATTATGTTTCCAAAAAATTATGAAGGTTCAATAATGATGGAGATAGTTTAAGGGTTTATACATATAGAAATCTAAAAAATTAAAAAAATTGGACAAATTAAAATTTTGTATTATTTACACATTGTGAAAATGTCAATCATCGAAAAAAATAAATCTATATTATACACAACATGTATTATTTATACATTTTGAAAATCATTCAAAATAATTAAAAGTCATAAGTTAGGGTTCATGTCTTATCCCCTTCCCAACTTCCTCTCATGTGTCCCCCCCCCCTCTTCCCAACTGCTTCTCATCCTCCCTCATCATCATCTCCTCCTCCATTCCTCTTCTCCCTCTCCTAATTGATCTAACTCCCCTATTCCTATCCCTTCCTTTTTCATTTCCTCAATCCTTCATGGCATAGAGCAAAATTGTTAGATACCTATTCTAAGGCAATGGTCCTAAACTATGGAAGTGATTAGTGCTTTCTCCTCCTCCACCACCTCTAGATCCCATCCCCTCACCATCCGCATCAGGTTCTACCACTCCATCAACCTCTAGACAATCCCAATCCTCATACATCCCATCCTAAGGTTCTACGCTGCACCTTTAGATACACTTGTTCTTCTATTTCACTGCTCCCATGTATTAGTTATTGTTATTACATCATTAGGATAATATGATGTGGGCCAAAAATACACTGGACCATGATGTTCTCATGAATATTCAAAGAATTAGGATTTCAATTTTCTTCTTTCATAGATTCACCTATCCAATATCACTGAGGTATGTGAGGAGACAAATCTGGAGCAGGTCTTGGATTTATTGGCCACACTATAGCTTTACGTGGAACATGTTACCTTTCGACTCAGTGGATGAGCTTGGGAGATCACTCTGGGACACTTTGGAATCGGGCTCGGAATCTACACTAATGATTTTGTTAACTCCCCAACCAACACTCTTTTATATCTAGAACTATAGAATATAGATTCAGTGAGGAGTTAGGCATTGATCACTTAGGATTCACAATGTTTCCAAGACACTGTTACGGTTAAGATCACCATGTTATAGTGTGTCTTAATATGTATTCTTTATAAAGAATTGTCTCATCCATGGATAGCTAGAAGATATGCACATGGAAGCATCATCTAGATCATGGTTATTATCCATTCCTCTACCATGGGTGGCCATATCATCAAAATGAACCTTCAGTTTATACTATACTATGATAACCAATTGTGGTGGGCTCAAGGTACCCTTATTGAAAACAGCTTTATCACCCACCTCACCCATCAACTCAGAATATTTGACACTTCTCAACCTATTTCCTCTTTTGGGAAGATGGGTTCAATAGACCTCCTTATGATCCACAACATATTTCTCCTGAGGAAGATATTGGGGTGTTACAAGTGGGCCCCTATGTACATCGAGGATGATGATGAGGGCCCATATTATTAAAATAGTGGGTTCCCTAGACCAAAATATTCGGTTATTTTGATTACCATATCATGTATACAGTTAGATATGCATGATTTCATCTTACCATTATAGTGTAGAAATTTATTTATCCACTATTGAAATGGTAATCTCCAAAGATTAATTGTCATATCGAGAGGTTATAGAAGATCCCAGGCTGTAATGAGAACCTCTAGGTACTATGATTTTAATATTAAAGATAAGATCTATGGTATAGATACATCTTACCAATTGAAGATGGCAGATGTTTCACAATCAGGTGTTGGAGGCTCATAATCATTGATACTTCTTCTCATGAAGTTCGAATTTGGTGATCTCTAGTTGTGAGATCATGAGGACTTACCCGCCAATAGGAACACCACATGTTTCGAGTGTAATTGGATATTTCTATATATGATCATGTTTAATGGTCTCATGACTTGAGATCATTAAAAATGTATGTCATTTGATTGGATGTTTTGATGCAGCATGAAAAACAAGGCAATGAATTTGTGGCGAGGTAGTTTGTGTTGGGTGTGTCATTGGTGGCATGACATTTATTGAATTTTCCATAATGGAATTTTTTCTAATGAGTTATGGAAGTAATATATCTCAGGACATGTGGATAAGGATGGGAGTACCTTTATAAGACCATGTCTATGGCAGTTGAGTGTAAATTCATCCAGTTAGATCAAAAAACAATAATACAAGAAAAGGGAGATGACATGAGAGTGCATCCTTCTTTACAAGATATTAAGGACAAAGAGATTATATTACACAACGTGTGTTCCTTGATTGGTTATCACTATTTTAAAAATCTTTATCTCTTCAGGGGCCATGATGGGTTGCTAGATCCTACTCTTAGCCTGTGAATACTATTCACTACTATTGAGATAAGGGCCTAAAGGGTCGCACACAATAGTGTATTCATGAATCTGCCCTATTTAGTTGAATAAATGTTTTGAAAAAGGTGAGCCCCACTATTGGGGTCCAAGATTTTTCTAGGGATAAATGATCACCAATGCAATAAATAAATTCATTTTATTCAATTTTAGAATAATGAGCATTGAATTTATTTATTAAATGTATTTACATGATTTAACTAAATACATGGAAAATATTAATCAATGAATATTAAAAATATTCAAGGTTTAATTAATATTTATGGGAATGAATGGTTGAGATAATGAATCATCTATTATCATGTAATATTCTAATATATTACAACAAGTGATAATAATAATATTATAACTCGGATTAGTAGTTATAAAATGTTGCTTATTGTTCGTTAAGTATTCAGGGTCGGCGAGGCTATAACTGATATTTTAATTAAACACTATAAATATAAGTGGAGGGGATTTTCCAAGTACTATTCATAGGGATTCTCTCTCCTATCTTCTCTCCCATGATCTAGAGGGAGATTCTCTAGATCCAAGGATCTCGGATCGAGCTCTCTCTCAGACATCGCTAATGAAGCAATGTGGTGATCATTGGATCATCTAAGGAATCATTCGAATTCTGTGCTAGCACCCATACATCGATGAATGACATTCCCACAAATTCTTGAATAACATGTAGACAATCTAGAGGAGTTCGAAGATGGATTCTTCGAGCAGTGATCGACAATGATGAGAAAATTTCATGAACAACTTCAAATTTAAAATAGGTATTTTATGGTTTAATTTTTTTCTTAAAACTCTCCACACATGGTCCTCGGCTAAGACTGGGCTGCTATTCACCGATGACAACAGGTTTACGTCCATCCTTAGTGGAAAATTTATAAAATACTAGCTGTTCGAGGATTCCATTACAGGCCATGTTTTAACAAGTGGAATCATATCAACATGTGTCTATTATAAGCCAAGAAAAAATAAATTTTCATTAAGTTATGAAGAGGGTATCAATACGGTCCCTATGCCATAGACCGTGTTTTAATATGATATCGGATGACTACTCTGCGGTCATCTATTGTTTTAAGTTCATATTAAAACCAGTAGTTTAACAAGGTTCAAAATTGATGAACCAATTTTACCTAAATATGTTTACACCAAAATAATATTTTCCAGTAAAAATTACTGATAATTATTTTTATAATAATTTATTATAATAATAATAGTTTAATTATAATAATAATAATATAATTATAAGATTTTATTATAATAATATTTATTATTATAAGGTTTTATATTTACTAGTCTAAAAATAGAAATAAGAATTTTTTTTAATAATGTTATTATTTTTCTAAAATACTAATATAGGATTTAGAAATATAAAAGGAGGATAATGGACATGGGGTGTTAAAGTAAAGAAACAGGTAAATGAGGAGATTTGTAAAAGAAGGTCATGAAATTAGAAAAAACTTGTGGCTTTAATTCAAGTCATTAGACAAAAAAACATTTGAGTGCGAGCACCTAGGTGCATGCCCCAGCCCTGCCAGTTCATCTCCCTCATGCATAGCCGCCGCCCCAGCAAGTCCAGAGACCTCCCACATCGGTGCAGCAGACACCCCTCCACCATCCCAGCAGGTTCCGCCTAGATCTTGGCCACCTCTCTTGTTGTGGAGCGGTGCACACTCGGCCATCCTGGCACCCTACAGCTGTATTCCCTATCCAACACCACCTCCAGTAGGTGATACCCCCTTCCTTGGTGCATAAAGCTCCGAGATGTGCCACAACCGATCTCCCGCACCAGGCGTACACCAACACATCGCACCAGGTGCACCAGCTTGCCAGTTTCCGCCTCATACCTCTTTAAACTAGACCACACATCACCCACTGGTGTCTCCTCCATCCAACCGTGCTGCACATGCACCCACCGATGACCCCTCACCTCAGCCGCGGACGCGCCTCCCCCATCCTGGTAGGCCGCCCAGCAGACCATCGCCTCCATCAACAGTTCCCCACTGCTGACTAGCCATCGCTATTCTGTTCTATGAACCTAGTAAGGAACATATACATTTGCTGGATCAACACTGTTTGGCAATCTTGCACCACCTCAGAACTGCCTCATTCTTGCCGTCACCTGGTCCTCATAAGGAGTAGGTAACACGTGCTACCCAAAATAGGCCAAGCCAGGTCTGCCTGGCTTGGAACAAGCTTAGGCAGACCTTCCCATCCTGAAACGCCCCTGCATGGGGATAGTACAGCCCGAACTAGGCCTTTGCAAGTTCGCCCCGACCCGCAGTGGACCTGCTCGGTGTTTTAGGGGTTGATGTAATTTTATTTGAATGAAAATATTATTAAATTTTGAAAATTTAATTAATTAAATATTATTTTTTGGTTATTAAATTCTAATGCAACATAATTAATTTACTTTTGTGATTAATTAAATTAATTAATTAATTTAATTTTCAGTTTTCAAATTGAATTAACTAATCAGGACCAAACAATGATGTTTGTTGAATTAAAATTAGGGTGAAAATTTTAATTAAATAAATAATTTGCTCAGAATTTAAATTTAATGCATGTTTTATTTTTAATTCAGCATTAAGTTCATATGTGCATGTTTAATTCATATGTTGTTCATAAGATAGATACTGACCAATGCATTTCTGGTGCTTGGTTGTTTATTTAATTATTTATTTAATTATTTCATGTGGTTTTGTAATAATTAATTTAGTTAAATTAATGAAAATATGCATATCATCTCAAGTGTCATTATATGTATAAGGGCCTGTGTTCCCATTCTCATAGTTCTATTTTATACCCCGGGACCCTCTCACCTGCATGCAAGTACAATTGTATAATGATGAGATGAATTTTGATGCACTTCTCTCCAAATGACGGTGACACACCAGATAGGAATTTGATACATTGGATGAGCAGACAATGCTATTCAAGTTAAAATCCATGTGACTAAAGTTATTGTCCCTATGGTCTTTTTTGGTCCATTATTCACTCAACGGATCAACAATTAAAATAATCTCATGATCAGGTGTTCATTTTGATTGTCATATTATATTATTTTGGGCATGTGTAGTTTATTACGCGATCACATAGTATAATAATAAACAAGAATGCATGATAAAATGAACATGTGACCAGATGAAATTTATATTTCCTACACAGTCATTTGTGAGTACGATCACATTGTACGTGCTTAGAAAAAACTAGAAAATAAATTCCTTCGTCATATTAAAAATAGTAAGCCCCTCAAAGTATATTAAGTCATAACATCCATTTTTCATTCAAATTTGGAAAAAACATGCTATTTGAGGTGTCGATCATGCCATAGCTGAGGGTGCCTCTTACTACAAGGGAGTCCTTATAGTAATGATGGGTTGGATTAACTAAAATTGCCATAAAGAAATATCCACAACATGCTTGTTGTAATTTTAGAGTCAAGCGTTGAGTAAATTATGTTCTGATTTTAGAATCTTGGACTTCACTCAACAGATAGAGGAACCACAAGCTAAAGCAGTTGGATAGCCAAAATACCACCTTCAACCCTCCGTGTAGTGGTGTATCCATTTCTTGTAGACTACGAGGGGTGGTTCTGGGATCTTTTCCACTAGAACACCTAAGCGATTTATTATTCCAATTCTAGTAGAGAGGGTTCCTAGAATACGATAAAATAGTGGGCAACAATAAATGATTTAACTAATTAATCAAAATGTATTAACTAGTATTCATGATAAAAAGTACTAATCTTCTAAATTTTATTTATATAGTTAAATGGAATGTTAAACCAAGTTTAAATATGTGATTAATATTAGACAATGTAAATGTCCTCACTAAAAGGAGTAACCATGAATAGTACAAGCACATGCGCATAGTACTATGATATAGGAAAATCATGGTACCAGTTCCCCTGATGCTGTTAAACTACCTCACGAAGGGAGGGTGAAAATTTTTATAGGAGGCTATTATACAAAAAATATGATAGTTATATCATTATGATTTCATCAATGTTTGGTGTGAATTGTGGTCGCTACACCAGGACATGGATGATATACCATGAAGTCTCATCTTTGAGATGTTTTCAAGGATAAAGAAAATAAATGATATGAATTAAGGTGATAGTTACACCGGTATATGTGAATTGAAATATCGATCATGATCTTCAAATGGACCCGTTTATCATATAATTTTCACCACTTTACTCAAGTCCCATTTTACATTACAAAATGAACAAGTATTAAGTAAATTATCCATTACCAATTTAGGTAATGTTTTCCAAAATAATCAGAATATCAAAGATAATTTAATATTTAATTCTTATGGTGAATAAATGGAAAGAAAATTCAAAAAGTAAAATTGGTAAGTAATTCCAATGGCACATTCACAGTTTCCTTCAATTAATGAGGTATTAACTAAGGTTATTTTCATTTCATATTATAAAATAATACTATGGAAGTTTAAATGCAACTAACTAATTAAAGAAGCTAGTTACCCACTTTTTCTTCAGGTATATTCATCAACTATAATGTTCCAATTTTACTACATGGGTATTAAATACAAAGTGCTGGTGACATATGTGTATTCTAATACAGTAACCAGGTAAGTATATAATCTTTACTAGTAGTCACGTGTATTCACAAAGTAGATGTGAAAGGGTGATACCTAGGACATTGGGGAGAAGTACACGACATCCTTAATTTCCAAGTAAAATATTTGTGTTGAACTGTTATTGAATATAACCAAAAACATTTATCTCATGAGTCCTTGGAAATAAGGAGATATTCTTTCAGGTTAAAAAATAAATGGTTCTTTTGGTAAACTCAATCATTAGTTCAGTAATACATGAATCATAGGAAATTAGTGATGAATATAAATATAATACTTCTACCTATTTGTGACAAGACAATTATTTTTCAAGTAATAATAAAAGTTAAAATCATGAATATACCAAGTATGGTATTTAAACTCAGCACAAAAAAATACTTTTGGTATCATCGACGTCTTTAGTTTGGGGAAAGGAACATTTAAAATAAAGGTATGTCAAAATGTTTTGGAATATAGTTCAACAAGTAAGCATGAACTATTAAAATTATAATATAGAGGTATATATACGTTATAAGATTTTTTTATGTAATTTATCAAATAATAGAGTGATGTATTTTCATGGTTAAAAGACTTATATTTCATCGGGTTGGAATACCAAATAATATCTTCACCAATCATTAATCAATTATGATAATGTAGCATGGAGAAATTCCTAAATTAACATTACCTTATTGATATCATGAAATTAATGTTAATGATGAGGATTTATGATGACATCTTAAATATCAACAACGATCAACAAAATATAGTGTTGAGTAATTTTTAAATGCATGTTTCATACATTAGAGTCATGATGTAATGAGTATCAATGTTGTAACTTGCAGAAATTTCCATTATATTTCATGACGTGCATCAAAAATAACGTTGGTGTCATATAACCATATTCCAACTATAAATTACAAATGAATACCATACGAGTTATATTATAATGGAAATCCATTACTTAATAAGGAAATGTGTTGGGATTCTAAGAGTTTTTTAGGACACAAACATCCATGAATCAAGAAAAACACATTGTGAATTTAGTGTAATAATCATAACAGTTCCTTGGGATATTTCATAAATCCTTATGATAGAAAAGTTATAGTCAATTAATAGACTACATATCTATATAAGGGTTCACAACTATGTTCAAGATAATGGGTTCTTTATTGACTATTGTTAAGTCAATGCTCAAGATTCCCAAATAGATGGAATAAGAACTAGTTCCACAACCACATGTGAAAAAGAGTATTTTCTAGAGACACATACTGCTTAGGATGGATAAAACCATGGTGATGGTTTTTATATTCACCAAAATCACTGATCTATTATTCAATGTGAATAATATTTCCTACAAGTAGGTAGTGTATGGAAATTAGATAAAATTTATAAGACCAACTAAAATTAAATTAATGGATTCGATGTATAAAAGTGAAAAGGGGTTTATTATTTTGAATACTTTGGTGGGTATTCAAGCGAGTTGACACATGGATGGTACAAGCTTAGTACCAATAAGGCCAAATTGGTTGGAACAAGTCATTATTCCTAAATCTGTTAGAATTTTACTTATCATAGCTAATATCTATAATCAAATTATTTTTCATTGGATGTCATGACAACTAATCATGGATGGATTCTATACGACACAACCATAAAGAGATGGTCACATCATAAAATGATGAAAAAGGTAGCATGCTACTAAAATTTTGTTTAGGATTAAATTAAGCAACATGACAATAGAATATACATGGGAAAAAATGATTTCCATGTGTCTACAAGAGGTTAGTGGGGGCGTCAACGTTTTCCAAGATAAGTATGTTTGACAATATATGGAAACCAGACAATAGTAATAAATTTAGTTAAGACAAAAATGAAATTTATTTTCCATTGATTGACTTAATGTAGCAATATATGTTCTAGGAAAAGGATATACAGAGGTAGACCTATAGTTCTCTTAGTCCTAGTGAATCGAACATATAGTGAAATTGTATTAGAAAAAACAAGTTGGAGCAATTCAAGAGATGAATTGTTGCCTATGTCACATGACATATTCTCTCCAATTCGACAGGTCTAGGACATAAGAGGAGATAAACATGATGAGTTAAATCCATACATCCAAGCTATGGATTAATCAAGTATGCCATGATATGAACAAGAACCAATATTTCCAAGGTATATTTTATATTAGGAAAATATCAGTTATATCCAAGAGCACTGCAAATGATGCAGTCAGAACAATATAATTGTACTTCAGCAAGGACATGTATCTGGTAAATGGAGAAGAAGGATACTAGTTTTTAAGGATACACACTAGTCTTCCTTAGATAAAAGTGATCTACTATTGAAATTATGCTAAAGATGATGAGATATTCAAGCTCATATAAGCCAGCGGTTGCCATACTTACAAATACTGATTACAATGTAGCTTATAAGGCATCTAGGAAGAGATAAACCCAAAAAAAATCCAGTTCTTGGAAGCATACTTGGTGAGAAAAGTACTATCATAATGTAAATTATGATATTCTTACTTTACAATATGTCATGTTAAGATAGTGGAAAAGTGGGATATACTCAGGATACCATATCTTGAGATGTTTTACTCAAGGATATGAGGTCTCTATAGTATAATTTTAATGCGGTATAACTGTGGCATGAACAATAGATAAAGTTATTACTCATCAGAAACATGATGTTTTTCATGTGTGTAGCTAACAATTTTAGTTATAATGTTTACTCCAATGCAAGTGGGAGTGTTGAAATAGTTGGTTCCCTAGACCCAACTATTCAGTGCTTTTGATTACAATGTCAGGTATATAGTTTGTTATGCATGATGTCATCTTACCATTATAGTGTATAATATTGTTCATACACTATTGGAATGATAATTTCCAAAGATTAACTACTATATCGATAGGTTTTAGCAGATATCATGCTATAATGAGAACCTCAAGGTACTATGACATTAATCTTAAAGATATGTTATATGGTCAAGATGCATATTTCTGATTTCACATAGTAGATGTTTGACTATTAGGTGTTGGGGAATTATAAGCATTGAGACTTATTCTCATGAAGTTTTTACTTGGTGATCTCTAGTAGTGGTATCATGAGGACTGACTTTCCAATAAGAACACCACATGATTCAGGTGTCATTAGATGTTCATATCTACACTCATGTGTAATAGTATCCTGAAATTAGAGGATTACCATTGTATGTCATTTGATTGTGAATTTTTATGCAAAATGAAAACCCTGGAAATGAAGTCGTGGGGAGGTAGATTGTGTTGGGTGCATCATTAGTAGCATGGAATTGGTTGAATGGTCAAGAAAGGTTTTTTTTCTTCAGATTTATAAAAGTAATATATATCAGGACATGTTGATAAAGATGGAAGTACATTTATAAGACCATGACCATGGATGTTGAGGTTAAATATTTCCAGTTAGATCAACAAACAATAAAGAAAAAAAGGGTGATGACATGACAGTTCATCCTTCTTAATTATGTATTAATTACGAAGAGATTATATTAAACAGTGCGTGTTTGTAGGTTTGTTGTTGCTACTCTGACAATATTTATCTCATCAGGGGCCATGATGGGTTGCTAGATCCCACTCTTGGTCTGTGAATACTATTCACTGCTATCAAGATATGGGCCTAGAGGGTCACACACAATAGCATATTCAAGAATTTTCCCTATTCAGTTAAATAAGAGTTTTGGACATAGTGGTCCACACCACCAGGGTCTGAGAGTTTTCCATGAAAAAACAATCACCAATGAAATAAATGAATTCATATTTTTCATATTTAGAATAATGAGAATTGAATTTATTTATTAAATGTGTTTTTGAGTTTTATGTAAATACAAGAAAAATATAAATTTAAGAATATTAAAAATATTCAAGGTTCAATTAATATTTATGGGAAAGATGACTCGATTTAATGACTCATTTATTATCACGTAATATTTCAATATATTACAATAGATTGAAAATAATAATTTTATGACTCAGATTAGTAGTCATAAAATATTGTTGATAGTGCGTTAAGTTTTTGGAGCCAGTGAGGCTATACCAAGTATTTTAATTAAAAACTAAAAATAGAAGAGTATGGGATTTTTCCAAGTACTATTCATGGGGCTTCTCTTTCCCCTCTTCTCTCCCATGATCTAGCGAGAGATGCTCTAGATCCAAGGTGCTTAGATCAAGATATCTCTTAGGCATCACTAGTGAAGCGATGAAATGATCATTGGAGCATTGAAGGCATCATTGTAATTCCACTATAGCACCCTGACATTGACGAACGGTGTTCCTATAGTTTCATGAAATGCATGTGGCCGATCTAGAGGAGTTCGATGTCAGACTCTTCGAGCAGTGATGACCAACGATGAGATGACATTGTGTGTATCTTCATATTAAAACCAGGTATTTTACAGTTTAATTTTTTCTCTTAAAACTCTTCACGCATGGTCCTAAGCTAATACTGATCTATTATTCATTGATGTCAAGAGGTTTATGTCCATCGTTAGTGGAATTTTTTTAAAATCCCACCTGTTTGGGGCTTTCGCCGCATTATCGGTTCTAACACAAATCACCATAACCTAGCCTCTACCACTACATCGACCAAATCCCCTTATTTCTATGCTTATCTATCTCTATACTATCCCAAATCCTCCTCTACAACCTATATAGAATTTTCCACTACCATGTTTGATTTTTTTATCCCATTTTTGAGGTTGTTAACCCCACCAAGTGACATTGTGAGCTTGAGGACACTACAACTTGTTTTTATAGAAGGCATAAAACATATGATTTGATGGACAATGCATAAAAATTATTTTTTCCATATGTCTAAAAGATGACCTAATTTTTAGTTTTGTATGGGAGGTAGGATATATTTTTTGTTTTTTATATTTTTATTAAGTTTATAGGACCCTTTTTTATTATTCAAGAATTTTTTTTTCATCAGTCATCCAAAAAATATTTATAGTAAATTATTACATTGAAGTGAGATACTTTATCCCACTATTGACTATTTTCACCTACCTATTTTTCTACTTACATATTGATTAACCCTGATATACCAATGGTTTTTTTAATATAGATATTTTATTTCTAACATTTTTTAAATGTATAAAAATTTCCAATCACCATCCAACAATTTCCCCCATAGAATGAATTATATTTCATGTATATCTGAATTACATAATTTAAAATTAAAAAATTTCCATTTCATTTCTATCTGTGCTTCTATTATTATATTCCCAACATCTCCTCACATAAAATTATGAACACTGTATGAATTTAAGTGTGGGGTAGTATTTATTGAGCTTTATTTTCTATACACTTGTATTTTTGTTGCTTCTCATTAGTCGATAAGACTTTTTTCATTTAAATAATTATTTAAAATTAATTATCATTACACCAATTTAAATAAATGAAAAAATTTAGTCAGAGATTATTGAAATTCATTTTTATTGTTATTTATAATTTTATAATTATTACAAAGTTGATTAATTTAATTTTAATTATAGATTATTGTAATTTATTTTGATTGAATTATTACAGGATACTATGCCTTGTTTGACTTCCCAATTTTATATTCCCATTCTTGAGACGATTCCATTCCCACATTGTAATATTCTTTTTTGATCATGTTTCTTGATAGATATATGTGGAATGTAATCTTATCAGAATAGTCATTAGAACCTAATCAAGGATATTACTGAATAAATATACTATTGAAATTATTGAGTAAATATTTTTTTGATATATTTATTATGAAATCCAACTATAAAATTTTCCCTCTTAAGCTCATAGAATCCATGAATGGATTGTTAGGATTGATCCATGTTACAAGCCAAATTTATCCCTTATTAAATTACTCTATATATAATTACATGATTTTTATTTGAATTATTGTGGGGAGAAGGTCATTATTGGTTGATATGGGATGCTCACTACTAAGGATAGGTATGGTGATTATTTTCAATAATCTGAGGTAGGTGGTCCATGATTATTTTGATATACCATTCATAATTATCCTTTTAAAAAATATAATAGGCAATAAAAAATATAGAATGTGTTTTTTGTATTATGAAGGTTAAAAAAAATTACTAGACCAATAAATCATATAATAGATCATATTTGGTTATGTGATGGATGTGGTACCTTGCCTATACTTGAATTTCAAAAAAAAAAAGAAATAGGATACTTTCACTACATTTATGAAACTTACATTAACCAACCATAAGATTTTTAGAGTGTGGATTTTCCACTTTCTAGAGGATATTGTTAATTTCATTATTTATAATAACCATGTATTATTCTTGATATTTTAAACTCATTTTTGAGTTCTATTTTTATCATCTAACAACCTACCCTCAGCCATAGAGTCATTTGAACCTTATTGTTGTAGTCCTCATTATTAATATTGTATTTTTCTTTACATTGTGGAGATGTTAGAACCAAAAAAATCCTATGATTATGAAAATGTATTTAATCTATGAACATAACTCCAATTTAATTTTTGCAGGTGTGATGAGAGAAAATTCTTTGTGAGGCACCTTGAAACATGGGTATAACTTCTAAGTAACATTTGAGAAAATGAAATTAAAGGGATAAACAATATGAACAAAAAAATAACAATGAGGAATGACTGGTTTTCTTTATTGAAGTGAAATTGGAGGGATTTCATTTTATTCTATCACATATTATAATTTTCTTTGTTACAATGCATGTTAATGATTAATATTTTTAGTTTATAATCACTGTTGAGATGATTTTTTATATGGGATAAACTTTTGTTCAAGTGTGGAGGGATTTGATAAGTCAAATTTATATATAAATATTTGATAAATTTATTAAATATTTAATAATTACTTATTCGATAATAAAATGGGCTTTAGGTTTTCTTTTGTAGGGAATAAGAAATCAATACTCAAAGGAAGACTTGCTAAAAAATAAAAAATCTGGACATTAAACACCATGAATCTAAAGTGAACAATGTGTATTCCTAGGGTAGCTCAATTTGTGATCCAACATACATCCTATGAAACATTTACAAGATTCGAACCAAAAGTACCATATTTGAATATAGTAAATGCATGAAAGCATTGAAAACTGATAAGGATTCATGATGTGAAAAATGTACACATTGTGAAATGTTTGAAACCTTTATCCTTCTAATGATACAAACCATGAAATCCATAAAATATAAGATCATTGGAGGTATTTTTAGATATGAAGTAGATGATGTGAAAAAAAACATGAAAATCATGTGAATATCAATGTATAATTCACTTAAAGAACATACCTAACACGAAGCATGTACACATTGTGTAATGATCAACTCTAGAAATATGAGAGCAACCCAACGTGGAAAAATAATCTTGAAAAGATAATGAAATTTTTACTTTCTTATTAATTTGTCTTCTTTTTTCCTTTAAACCTAGTTATATTTATTTTCAATTCCTTTTTTATCTATGATTTTTTTTACATTTCATTTGATTATGGATTGTTTTTATTTGGTATCGATGTCATGTTTCAATTTTTATTATTGTTCAACTTGATTTGTTGTTATATTATTCATTTTTAATTCATTAATGTTTGTATTTAATGGATTTTTTTTTTGTTTCAGTCATGGATTTCATTGATTTTAATTTTTTATATGTAATGTCAAGCATGATTCGTGTTTCCTCATATTTTATTAATACATTCATGCATGAATAGTATACTTATTGTTAGGAGTTTAGAGTAAGGGTCTATTTAAATGTAATGAACCCTTGAATAGAAAAATGGTAGCATAATGGATTTTAATTGCATTAGAAATAATTATTTATCCTATTCTTTTTCATAAATTAGATCACTAGAAGTGTAATTGGAGGACCTTGATGAAGTTGGTGTTCAGAAATACGAGACCAATATCATGCGATACAATCTTCCATAGTTGCTTAGCGCACTGTATCTAGGATTTTATTATCTATAGACTAAAAAATAGATCCAAATTAGGTAGATCCAACTAGTTTTTCCTTAACCAATTAGTGACCTTTTCACCACTTTTCAGCCTAAATCAATGGATTATTTCAAGCTATATTTTGGATAAATCTTTACCATAAATCTTGAAATTTTCTATAACAAGTTCTTTTTCTTCTAATTTAATCCCAATCTATATTGCCTTAATAAATCCAAACTGAAGAGTGATCATGATAAATCCTTCCATAAAGTTATTATCACTAGGTTTCCTACCAACATGTTTGTCCCTGTGGGTTTGACCTTACACTGCTGCTCTGATATACATTTATAGATGATTATTGTTTCAGATAATATATATTCTAATCTAATTAATGACTATGAAAAACAAATTACATCGCATGGGATGGTCATTGGTCAGTGGTCAGACTAGTGAGCTAATGGTTGTTGTATGCTTTTAATTCTGGAGTCTATATGATTGAATACAATATTTCATTTACTATTGAATTATTTTGTTTTAGTTATTTTTTATTTATAATTTAATGTTTATATTTGTGAATGAGTTTAGTTATTATCTACTATTATTTCACTCTGACCATAGGGTATAGTCTTTCAATTGTATCTTTTAGATCCTCATTGCTTGTTGAAAGCCTCTAGTGATCTGGGTGGAATATTTTAGGCCTTTTGGTCGGCCTGATCAGATGTTGTGTTATGTTGACCGGGTCTAGTTCATTACAAGATATATCATAACTTTCTTTCTGAGCTATATCTAGATATATTTATTTTGGAAATAATGTATACTTTTGAAAGTGTAATTTTACTCATTCACTTTTTTTAGCTCACTAAACATAGTTGAAAAAAATGAAGGATGAAACATATAGAACATCATCCATATACATATTGTATTTATTTGTATCCTTCTTGGTTACTCCCTAAGGGGGTCTAGTAAGAAGTCGGGATTCCATTACATAATGATTCGTCTATTGTCACTGTGCTATGCACAAGTTCCTATATAACTAATATAAGTTATGTAATTTCATGATATATTATTTATACAATATTGATCATAGTGATATTGAATTTATCAAGTTTTCCATACAATAAATTATTTTTTTAGATTATTACATTACCTTGATTTCCAGTAGAAATTTTAAAATTGATAATTATAAATATCTCCCACTATTTTCTCAAATATTAGTATCCATAAACTACTGGATTTGGAATACTCAATCACTTGAGTATTCTAATGGAAAGAATACTTAAACATCTCTTTAAATCGCAATATATTTAATCACTACTACATTGAGAGTATATGTTATGATTTTGATTAGAAAACAACAATTACTCGTAGATACTTGATCTATTGAGGACGATACCATCTCTGGTAATGGATTACCTTGTAATTCACAACACAATACCTCTGAAGTTTCAACAAACTAGCTATGGCTACGTATTTTATTTCAACCTCAATTAAGTTGAACAACCATTCTAATATGAACTCCATGGTAATAAGATGCGCCAACAACTAGGGATAACAAGGACATTATAAAATTGGTTGTGTCTAAATTCAAGCGTTGGAAAGAATTTAATGTCATAATATTTGCATTGAAGGGTTTTTAAATCTAATCTCAATGAATGAAATATACTTATATTTAACAAACTTATTCAATATGATCTCATTCATAACTTTACTTTGCATTTAATTGAAAACATTCACCAAAATTTATCATTATATTTATGAATTCTTGTTTATTATTGTATTGGGTGATTGCATTTAATAAATACACATTCCCAAAATAATAAACAATGCATATGATAAAATAATTATATAAAAAATGATTATGATTCATTAAATATTTCTCAATGCATCTAGTTAATAATGGATTAATTTTTACCCTAGTGTAATTATTTGAGTTTAAAAATAAATTGAATTGCAAATCCAATAACTCCTTTTCACTTCACATGTTTAGTTTCACCATCTCTTAATTGGAACTGCATCTCCATTAACACCTTTGATCTTTACATTGTATACTCACATGTAGGTAAGGGGGACTAGGGGTGTGAAATTAAATTTTATCACTTAAATGTGGTCACGTAAGTCCTTGTATAATTAATGAGGTAGTTATTATGTATGAATGATAAATGTAAACTAATTTTTACATTTTAAATACTTAAATTGTTAAATTAAATTAAATAAATAATAATACAAACATGCATCGGTTTGTTAGGGTCCATAATCAGTCAAAATGAAATTAAATTACATAAGAAAAAAATGTAAATTTTCTAAAATAAAACTCAAGGGTATTTTTAATGATTTAAATGAAATTAAAATAATTTTAATTAATTAAAAATACATCCCACATGACCTAAAACAATTTAATTAAACCCCATAAAATTAAATATAATTTCTAAAAATTTTATACTTTTCTTCATGTCCATATGGGCCAAAGTAAAATCCCTAGATATTAATTTAGGGCTAGTGATGAACTTAATAATTTGAGATGTTTAGACCCAGACCGAATGGGTCAGGCCTAGATGTGGTGTGGCCAGGTGTCCCAATATAGGGGAAAAAAATGTATATATACACAACAAATATATAAACACAAACACACAATATATATATATATATATTATAATTTATAATAAATATAATATATTATAATATATAATATATTGTAATATATTATAATATATAATATAATATAATATAATATAATATAATATAATATAATATAATATAATATTATGGATATATATTTTTGAATCACTAAACAAAAAGGGTGGCTCCCAAACCACCCCTTCCCAATAAATTGGAGGGGCCAAGCTAGTCCATACCCAATTAACTGGTGGGGAATTATAAACCACTTTTTTAATATTTAAAAAATATTTTTATCTCATTGATGAAATAGAAACTAACCCCATTTTACATGAATGATAATCCCTTCTCATACAAAAATAAAAATCATATATGTCTATATATATATCTATTATATATATATTCTCATCATAGTACATGCTAAAAAATTGTTGATCTTTGATAGACCATAACATGGAAATTCAAACATGAATCGACATTCTATCATTTGTGATGGGATACTAACAAAAACCTGTTTGTGAATCATTCAAAATTCAATATCAATTTCAATGTTTAGGACATATATATTTTAGAATTCCCTATGATTCTAGTTGATGTATCCTATGAAATAGAATAAGCTTGAAAAAATTTGACTTAATATTTTATGTCAGGATTCATGTTAAAAACACTAAATCCAAAAAAAACCTACCCCAAATCTCTAAAATTATAATGTGAAATTTGAAAAATAAACATAATAAAAACTATAAATGATACCCAGTTTGTTAGAAATAGATGATTTGATTCACTTAATGTCAGTATTCCATGGCTCAATGACACTAATCTGGGAATCTTATAGATCATCTAGTCATACACCATAGCTCCTAGATCATTGATCTAAAATTGTGATGTTCTATCATGATAAATAAAGGAGCTTTACAAATTCCCTTCGATCACGTGAAGAACCAAAACTCAATTGAGAAATTGGGATTGATCCAACCCTTTTCATTATTAAAATTCTATCTTTATAAGATTTAGAGGAGATGAGAGGTGATATACTCTCTCTAAATTCCTCAAAATGGTGGAAATTACTATTCTTGAGTTTAAAATTAACTTATATAATTTGGTTTTGATTTTTAAATTTTCACATTGGTCCATGAAAAGTTATAACCTTTATTTAAGACCATCAAGCACACTTAGGAGTAAATTAAACTTGTTATAAATTTCATAGACATTTTTTTATTCACTTTTAACAATTTATCATGTTATCTAACTAAATAAAAACGATTAACTCGGATCTTATTCCTCTCAAATAGTTTAATTATCCTTAAGCATGCTATGTTAGTTTGAAAAAATATATCTTATCATATTCACTTTTATGATAAAATATTTGGTGAACACCATGACAAAAAAATTCAATCATCTATATTATAAACATGAATAATATAGGTGAATTACTTTAAATTTTGATGAATCAAAGTTGGGCATTTACTAACCCCTAACATGGGGTCCACTTTATCCTAGACAAATATTCATCTGAATAGATAGAACTTGTGTATACACTTAGTGTGTGAACCTCTAAGCCATTATCTCAATATCAGTGAGTCAAAATCACAAACCAAGAGTAGAGTCTAGCAACCCATCATGGCCCTGAGGAGATAAGGAATTTCATATCTATAACTAAATACTACAAACATGTTCTATGTAATAATATCTCTTGGTATCATGATATATCATAAAGTAGGGTGCACAGAATTGTTATCATCCTTTTAATGATTAATATATTTCATTACCTTTGGAAATTGAATTAACATTTCATACCCTAGCCATGTCTTTATTTTAGTTACTATCATCTTGGTCATCCTGGACCATGAGATATCTTTTCATATAATACTATGTGAAAAGTTATATCTCGATCATTCAACTGATTTCATACCACCAACGATACACCCAACACAAGATACCCCACCATAAATTAACTTTCATGGTTTTTCCTATTAATCTAATTATAGGATCGAATGGTACACATGGATATTTATCTCATTTAAAGAGACCAGTTTACATGTTTATAAGGGAACAAACAATGACCCATAAAACATATGGTATTCCTATAGGTGAGTCAGACCGTATTATCTCATGTACTCAAGATCACTAAGTGAAAAATTCCCAAGAATAAGTCAAAATACTTATGAACCAATATCACTAAATAACGATACATAATTTCTGACATTTCATAATGATTTATCTAGACCATGGGAAATATATTTAAGATTTCTATTCAAATATAATGAGGTCCTCATTATAGTTGGGAATTTCTATATCCCTTCTATATCACATGTATTTTAAGGAAATCACCATTAAAAAGTATTAATAGAATTATCAACACTATTTTGGTAAATATTAAACCATGTATATATCAAATTGTATATATATAATGGTAATAAAATTTAAAAAATGTGTTGGGTCTATGTCACCCACTCACAAAAGGTATTACGGTCATGGTTGTGGATAGTTTTGGATTGTGATTGTGTTGGTAACCACCATGTTAATAAATTTTTGGGAATTTTTCAAGTTTATGATTGTTCAGATAATTCAATCAAGTAATGATAATTCCAATGTTTGTATAATGATGGATACTAGGAAGGATCACACATATTGATCTGTAATAAGAATCTACTTTGGTGGGGAGACAACCATGGGTGGGTTGGAATGAAACAGTCATCTTTATTAGTTTCCAAATAACATTATAAGTAATGGGTTAATGAACCCAACATAGTAGAGGTTATGGTTTTTAATAACATTGGGTGAAAGTGGATGAATTATCCATTGAAATGGAGGGTTCCAATTTGAGATCATTGGTTGATTTGGTCTTTATATAGTTCATACAATTAGTTTTTGACAAACACTGGACATGCTTGACATTTGAGGGGTATGAAATTGTGTAAAAATCATGTGTTAGGAGGGTTTGGTGATTGGGTTCATATGATTTGGGATGACCACATTCGGCGAATGGTGTATGACATGCCAATAATAATATGGAGGTGGGGGGGGGGTGAAACCTCATTTCATGATTTGGATTAGTGAGTGAAACCCCATTTCACTACATAATTGAGGGATGAATCATGTGACTGAACCCAAAGAAGAGAATTTATTGTGCTTTAGTGTTCAAAAATAAAATGAAGTTGTTTCCATGGATCATAGGTATGATATATAACAACATATGGGTTCATTATTGAGATGTTGAGCTTTAGGATGATGCATCCTTTGAGAAGCATCCAATTGGTATGCTTGAATGGAGTGATATTTCTACCCGTGATTGGGTAAATCCTATGGTTTGTATGTTTTAGTATCATGGACATGTATAAGTGGAAACATTAGAGTACGAGTTGGTTATGCAGGATTTATAGCTAGTGTTGTTTTCTATTGAGGCTTAGTGTTGTTTAAAAGAGCAGTTTGAGAAAAAACTAATTTATGGGGGGATTTTTTAAAATCACAACCATTTAAAAAATATATAATCATTTTAATTTTTTCTAAAAATGTGTATTTCACCTTGTATTTATGGTTCCAGAGGCTGGGAGTCACTCAGGTTGACGTTCAAGATGAATAGGTAGGCCTGCAGTTTAGAAAACTACATGTTGTATACTTTCAAGGTATGAAACCATGTATCACATCATGATATTTCAAGGAATAGGTATTTTCCCCCCCTAATCAAGTTATTAATGGAATTAATAAAATTTTTGATGTCAAATATTTCGATATTCCAATTTTTTGTTTTTGATTATTATTCATTTGTGCTGGGGGTTTTAAAGAAAAAAGGGGGCTCCCCCTCTGGTAGTAGCACACATGGTGGCTCTCCCATTTGGGTTTCTCCTTTTAAAGTAGTAGATCTCCACCATTTTGAGAACTAAGAAAAATTTACTTGTTTTTTAAAAGAAAATGTTAGGACTAATATTTTTCCACCTCTTTTTCTTAGTTTCTTCCACTGTCAGTTTTCTTATTCCATTTATGTACCATTTCCCTATTTTCAATGTATCCTTCTACTTTCCTAATTTCTTTTAGTTTGGATCAAATCAAAGGATGATGTTGGATGATTGGATGTCCACAAGTATGTGTTAGGTGGGTTTTATGTTATCCTATTATTTATTTGTATTTTACTATTGTTTTTAATGTGTTTTCATGTTGAAAATAATTTTTATTTAACCCTAAAAATATAATTAAATATTATGATCATAAGTCATGAAACATAACCTCTTAATAGATAACTAACAACCTATTTGTGAGTATACTGGACTTTTCTACACCTTCAGGGTCTGTGTGACCTAGTATATAAATAGGGAAAATTAAAGAGGCAATCATATGGGTGGATTAGAATGAAAATGTGACCATAAGTCTTTGAAAGGAATGTTAAACGCTACTTTTACTGTGTTTTACATGGGATAAAATGTATAGAAATTTAATGTGATAAATATAGGGGTATTTTGAAATGTGTGATCAACCATTCAGGTGAATTGGGATAAAAAGGTAATGTTCTAGAGTCTTGTGACATTATTAATTTTTGAAGACCAATTATAATCTAATTAAAGGAATGTTAAGTGTTTTATACATGGGGATAGACTCAGAAAATTAATGTATAATGTAAAATATGTGACCCATGGGTTTTCCAAGTAAAAGACTTATGGTGTATTTAAATTAAAAATTGTATTATTATATTTACAATGGTATTAAAGTGTAATAAATGTTAGTAATTACTATGGTGATACCCTTTGGGTTTGATGATAATTCTTGGGACTTGGAACATCAAGGGAGAAATCCCTTAGGTTTGATAGTGACGTCTATTTACTTTATTTCTAAGGATTATCCAACAAATAATCGATAGTGTTTATCATTTATGGGTAAAACCAACAGTTATATCCCATGGGTTTGGTGATGAAACATTATCATTAGTAACATAGTGGTGTGATTCACCCGTGGGTTCAACGGTGATGCCTGATTACTTATAACAACATGGGTGATCCCCTTCAATTAGACAATATATTTTGATTTATTTTAAATCCTTAGGGTAAACCCCCTTGGGTACATATTTTAAACATAATATCACATTATGAATGGAGAGAACAATCGTAGGTCTAAGTATGTATGGTCGATCCTAGGTTTCACATTAGAACCTAAGGATCAATAGTTGATTATTTATTTTCTTCTACCATTTCTTATTATAGAAAACATCATTAACATTATTTCCATGGACTAAACAATCTTATAGACTCCCTTGGTGTATTCCTACTAAGTTTTAGTCATTCCCTACTTAGGACACTGGTTAGTACACGAGAATACCCTTTGTGGTTGTAGGACATGAAAGGAAAACCTTACCTTGGGTTGATGCATGTTGGGATAATAGTATCAATCATGAGACTTTGGGATTAGTATAAGAGTCTGGAATAGATTTAGGGTTTTTCTATTATGTATACATAGGTATTATGGGATTTATATATATGATCTCTACTAATGTATGACTTTCCAAACTTATATTATATAGTTCATTTGATATTTCATGGATTATTATGAATATTTATCGACACTTTCCTAAATGTCAGCTTACTAATTATTTATATGGGTATTGTATCATATTTATTTTTTATTTGATTTTTTTCTCTCTGATAATGGGGTTATAGTCTCCCAAAAATACCACCTCATCCCCCACTTCTAGTCCTAAGCCACTATTATATGGGAGGTGTGCCTGATGAACAATGGAGACTTTGTGTTTGGGAATTGATTAATGGCCTTGAACTGGAGTTATTATAAGTGTATGTTAGAATTATATAGTTAATTTATTTCAAAACATTATTATTTTCTAATAATAAAATTAATATATTCCATTACATGTTTTATTAATATGGTGTTTCCACATAACCTTCATGATCTTTTCTTTCTTACGAGATTGTTTTATGAAAGTTTTTGATCAAAGAAGTTGATTTTGAAATTTCATGCTATGTTTTATAAAATATCAAAGTTATTTTATAAAAGGGATGAATTTTTTAAATAATTTAAAAAAAATTAAAGGTATAATATATATTTTTTTCATTTATACCCCTTACATAACTTTTTCCTCATCCCACATTTTCAAATTTTTTTACATGACCTAACATGGTGTAAGTATTACAGTTTTTCCAATGGTGACATGTGTTGAAAAAATAAAGTGTCATGAATAAACTAGGAATATAAATATAATAACATTTTTCTTTAAAAATAATGTACACTTTGTGGGAATATATAGTTTTTTACTTAATGATTTTCCTAATTTCTTAAAATTATAACCCTTAAAGATCATGGAAATAGAATAATGTGTAACTCTTATTATTAAAATCACAATTATGGGTTGGTTATATAACTAGATATTATAATCATAATATCAATGGTGAACTTGATCACTTTTTCAAGAGGAAAATATGTTAATTTATTAGGAAACACATCCTAGAAATGATCTATTGAAGAGGGAAATAGATAAAAATATCCCCTACTTAACTAAAATCCCATCCAAATCGTCCATGTCGTAATTTATCCCGACTTATTTATATCATCAAATTATTCACAAAAAATGGCATACATCTCTCAGATATGGAAATTTAATGACATATTCCTTTATTAATAATCATGTGAGCATAGAAATGTGTCATATAATCCATCCCAAATACAACATCAAAATTGTTCATATCTAAGAGGTAAAAGTTCAATATGTAGTCATATCCTTTGACTAAAATGGGACATATAGAATACATCATAACAAGATTTAAACTAAAAAAATATTCCTTAACCAAACCTAAAAAAATACCACATGCATGGATAAAAATGAATGAAATGTTCCTATGCCAAACAGTGTAATATAAAGGGTAGAAGGAATAAAAAAATCAGTCAATGTATAAGGGTCATCTAAAACATCATTTTTGACATGATATAATTCAAAAATATCACATAACTTGGATCTATTACCATAAACCTGTGTTTCATGACTGGATCGAGGAACCAATAAATAGTGAGTTGACAATTGTATCCCTTGAGATCCTTGACAATATCCTTACCATGAACTCAAAGATGAGGCATAGAAATTAGTCTACTAAGGTCCCCATAAACATGATCAATAATCCTACATTTATTTTGATCCTCAACCCTTTCTTTAATGATTCATCCTTATAATAATGTTATAGATGTTTTATCCTAAATAAAACAAGGAAATCCACCAATATTTTAGGACATGAGTTTCAAAATTTACTAGACAGATGAAATTGCTAACTTATAATATAATCACATCTTAAAGGATGAAGTGATCCACCTATAAAAAAATAAGACCATATCTCTTCACCCTAGTGCACATTATTTTCCATTATTTTCCTACTATTATAAAAGATTCCACCATCTCAACTAGAATATCCTTAACATGGGCCATTAAAAATAGGGAATTTGCCTATTGTACTATCATATACCAACCTCTTATCAGTGGTGAGAGCCATGAATACTATATTATAATAATATATTTGGTTGAACATCATATCTTGGAATTTAAAATATCACTAAAGTACAATAAAGAACCTATCATCTTTTTAGATGTTATTACCCACCAATAAAAAATAAAGTCACAAAATATTTAAAAAAATTGTGGTGTAATATATTAGCGATTACTCCCTATTATGGATCCCCATAAACATTTGAACCTAGCCCATATTTAGTGATTCAAGGAATAACTAATTGAATTCATCCCTTGATATTCACTTATTCCTCATGGCCTTAACCATCACACACCAACCCCTCCTCATAGGTCCCTCAAGCATGAAATCTACCTACTTCACCCACCACATAGAAATTATCTCAACCAGCTTAAAGATTCCATCAATTTTCTTAATATGGTCCCATGTATCCATATGACCTCCTTTTAATTATAAATACATAATATTGTATAATTATATATCCTATGAAAAATATAACATAGTAGCTACACCTTGATTATCATCTCTTTCTCCAAATGTCATTATTTAGAACACCCCAACTTTTACCGGATATTCTACCTTAGCTATAGGAACAACATCAAGTTCATGCTCAAATCAACCCTTATTATTAAATAGTTTCCAAACCATGGAATACTAAACCTTGGGAACATCCTCATCCATATCCCTTGGTAGCACAATGGGGCATTGTTAGGGAAGCATTTTTTTCTTAAAATTTCATAACAGTTATTTAGAAACACCTCAAAATATCTTAAATCATAACATAATTACCGAATTAATAAGACCACACACAAACAACCCCTTACCCAGACTCACCCCAAGGGGTTACCAAGGGAGATGCCCAAATTAATTACATACACATGGTCTAACCTAACATTTCTTGTACATAACCATATACCATTATTATATTAATGAAAAAATTCTAGAAAATATATAAGTTTTAATTCAAAACAATTATCAATATTCTATTTGGGAAAACCATTAATATACTATTTTTTCGATTTATTTAATATAAAATACCTTATTTCTTTCCAAAACATTTTATAATCACGCATAAATTGGAACATGACAGATAAAACTACCTTTAAAAATGAGGAGTGAACCCATACATCCTCACCACCCTATGAAATATAATAAATAACAAACCATAAATTATAAAATTTCACATAAATAAGAACCATAAAACTATTACCATAAAATTCATTACATTAATCCCCCTAACTAGGATTAATTTGTCTCCACTATAAAATTATTATCCAAACAAAAGCTTTTATTCCCTCCCAAGTGCCAAGAAAACAATCTCCAATCAACTTAGATCTAAAATATAAGACCATAAAAATAGGTATCTAATACAATTTATAATGAGTCCACTAGGTTCAATAATTCTAATCCGAAGCACTACATGGCCTCATGTACACTTTCATATAAATACGAGGTTATCAACTATCAATGAGGGATTGATCTATAAATTACAGAGAATATACCCTTAGTTTTAAGTTATCTAACCATAAACAAAATTCGAATTAGAAATGAACAATAAAAAACGAATGCGGATTAACTATAATTTACCAATATATGAATAATATCACAAAAAATATCAGAGTAAACTCAAAACATTCATATATTAATAATTGAAAGATGGTCCCCATAAAACATGGATTAAAATATTATATAATAAATTATATTTAATATTGATGGAGTTCATTTCCTAAAAGTTCCCATTGTTTTTCATGGTATCAACTCCTTCCACAGCAAAATCCTTCTACTCAGTAGCTTGATATAGTGTCCTTTATCTTACTTGAATCCCTCATGAAAAATTATACACATTAACCTAGGTTCTCATGAAAAGTGTGAGTATATAACCATGTTATACACAACCAAAATGTCAATAGAATAAGTCTACAAGTCATATTTGAGTACATAAATTGGTGAAAAATTAATTAGAAAATAATAACACACCCAATTCTTTTTATCATGTAGTTGTTGAGTCAATAAGGTTTTCCTTATGACTTTTCCATTCCTTCTTGTTTTGAAAATCAAAAACACCCTATACTTAATCAAATCGATATTTTACTTCTCTAAGGAAAATTAACATCCATAAGGAAATTTACCCTAACATAGATTTCCTTATACATATCAATATTTTTATTAAGTATAAAAATCAAATTCATACCTAAAACCTCAGATTCATATAATATATAGATATGAAGCATTCTGTTTTAGGATCTGAATTCTGGATACAAACTGTAATGAAGTTCCACTTCGAATTCTGGATACAAACTGTAATAAAGATCCACTCTGAATTTTGGATAGAAACTATAATGAAGTTCTACTCCTAATTCTAGATATGAACTATAACAAAGTTCCACTCTGAATTCTGGATACAAAATCTAATGAAGATCCACTCCAAATTTCAGATATGAACTCTAATAAATTTTCATTCCAAATTATGGATACGAACTCTCATAAGGTTACACTCTGAATTATGTACTCCAAACCTCTATGTGTTTGACTCCAAACTTCTATGAGTTTGACTCAGAACTTTTATGAGTTTGACTTCAAACTTTTACTAGTTCGACTCCGAACTTCTACAAGTTCGACACTGAACTCTGTACGTTCAGATTCTGAACTCTGGTGAAACCAGACTCCGAATGTCTAGAGAAATTCAGACTACAAATTTCTACAGAATTCAAGTTCCGAATTCCTAAAAAACAGAATCCGAATATCTTTTTATTATAGACTCTGAATTCCAGTTTGGTTAGACTCTAAAAATTTATTTGCTTACATTATAAACTTCATTTTTGCATATACTTATACTTGTTTCATTACAAAACGATGTCGTGCTTTTAGGTACACATGTTTTGTTAAAAAATGATGTTGTCCATTCTATTTCTAACCGTTGGTTGAGTGAAACATGTACAGGTCCCTCCAAAATTTATGTAAAATATGACCTTTAAAGGAGTGAGCCGACCGTTCCAACTGAGCCTATAAATAGGAGCTCATTTGAAAGAGCTCAATACTAAACTTTGACACTGATCGTTGACTTGTGCTTACATGATGTTGAAGTGATTTATAGAGAGAGAGGCTCTTATCAACTCTCAAAGATTCGTGCAGAAAGTCTGAACAACTTGATCAAACATTTCCTTGTACAGGCTTGCTTCATGCGACTCTGATTGTTGGTGATTACAATCGAGGGCTTCTGGGGATAGGAAGACAGAGGTTCCAACACCTTGAAGTTGAGGGCTTCCTTTCTGAGGAAGATAGAGGTTCCAACTACCTTACAGTTGAGGTCTTGCGGGTATAACAAGACAGAGACTCCGATCATCGTATTGAGGGCTTACCCTGGTGTTGGTAAGATAGACTTACTTGAAAGTATATATCAAGGGACATTTATCCAAGGTTGTTGGATACCCTTCTCTTTGGGTCAAAAGATTTATGTCTTTTTACTTGTTATTGTTACATGATTTTCCTCTGCATTTTGTATTGTAAGGAATGTATGACCTTCTTATATTTCCTTGACCTTTTACTCTAACTTAGTTAGATTCTATATGCTTTAAGGTAGAATCTCATATTGCAAAATTTGGTTAAGTTTCATTTTATGGATCCATATTTCCGAAACCTATTTTTCGGAATCACTTTCTAGATTTAAGCAAGTGTATAGAACTAGAAGTTTATAACTTCATAATTTGTTACATTATATCATTGGTGTTAGAGGTGTTTTGAATTTTCTTATGTTTAACATTAAAAAACTTAGATCTTTCCTTGTTTAATGAAATTTTTTAAAAGTGTACAATTCACCCCCCCCCCCTCTTGTATATTGAGCATCTACATCATTATTTTGATCCTACAATTGGCATCAGAGGGAGGTCTCTAAAATACTTATACTCACATATAAGATTTTATTGATCAGTTTTTCATTGTTCTATATTTTTCTTGCTTATTTCCTTGAATCTGAACATTTTTTTAACATGTTTTTGTGTAGAAAGTTTTTTAAGATGGCAGGAATCAATTTTGGTTACATCGACAACATATATCCTACATGACCACCAATTTTTTATGGTAATGATTAAGAGTATTGGAGAGATCAAATGAAGACTTTCGTTATAAATAATGGAGTAGAAATTTTTTTCTGCTTAATGAAGGTTATCAAATTCCTGATAAGGAAGTAAGTGCATTCACAGACCAAGAGAATCATGATTATCAACTAAACTATAAGGTATACAATACTTTACTGTTTTCAGTGACTTGGAACATATATAGCCAAATATCTTCTTGTGAAACTGCTAACTGTATATGGAAGAAACTTGAAGTTACACATTTTGGTACATCCAAAGTGATTGAGACCAGAAGAGCTATGCTTAAAGATGAGTATCATGGTTTTAGTTTTCCTTATGGAGAACCCATTTGTAAGGTGCAAAAAAAGTTTATTACTATTGTGAATAGCTTACAGTCAATGGGAGAGAAAGGTCTAGATTATGAAGTTCTTGTTGACAATATTATAGATATTATTCCCAATAAGTGGGAATTAAAGAGTGCAACTATTGATGAGAACAGAAAGTTTACTCAAATTTTCTTAGATGAGATGTTTGGAACTCTTCTCCAACACGAAACTAGATTGAAGAGAGATGCTGACAACATAAAAAAGAATAATGGGAGTGGTACTGTTGCTTTTACTACAACATAAAATCACATGAATGCTAAGAATCCTAAGAGAGTAACTAGATCCAAGTCTAAGAAGGTTACTATCCAATTTGAATCTAGAGAGTGTGAAGTCTCAAAGAATGAGTTAGCAAATCTTGCTTGAAGGATGAACAAGATAGCTGGTCAAATAAATTACTAATCCAGGTATAAGAAGAAGTAAAGGAAATATTATAATGATTCATAGGTCACATGCTATGAAAGAAAGATAAGTGGACACATACAACCTGATTGACCTATTCTTAAAATGAAAGAAAGAAAAGAGAGGCATTCTGAAAAGAACAGGATGGAGTTTTACAAAGCTAAAGCTAAGAAAAGTCTGAAAGCTAATACTACTTGGAGTGCTAGCTGTGGAGACTCTTAAAAAAGTGAATCTTCAAAATATGATTCATCAGCTCAGAAGAATATGGGATTCGTTGCTAATACTTCTTTTCCACATACATTTTTTATGGCTAAGGTACGCTCTGTCGAGGCATTAACAAATTTATCTCCTAATAAGAATTACTATTCTGAAAATTATACTTCTAATGAAGAAACTTCATCCTCAGAAAATGAAGAACCTTTATATGAAGAAGTCTCTAGATTTTTTAAGTTACTTGAAGCAAAAAATTGTAAAATTTATAAGAAATTAGACAAGGAAAATAGTAGTGAAGAAATTCTTACAAAAGAGATTTCAGATATTTCTTCAGATCTTAATGATAAAGAAGATATTTTAGAAAAACTTTCTAAATACCTTGAGAATGAAAATTATGATAATGAAGAACTTTCTAAAGATCTTAAGAATGAAATTTAAAAGATAAAGTCTTAGAGGAAAAATCTAACTCGAAGGAAATGATTCGTGACGATAGGAATTCAGTCATTAGAGTAAAATTCGAAATATTTTCTCTTAAGAAGCTCCTTAAAAAATTTACTTCTGGGAAGGAAAATTTTGACAAGATATATTCTCAAATTAAACCTCAAGGAAACACTACTAGAGTAGGTTATACTCACCAAAAACTAGTTTTCAAAAACAATTATTTTTTTCCTTCTAAATCTTTTTTCTGCACTGAGTGTCAAAGTGGTGGGAATTGGAAGAAAAATTGTTCTTTGAATATAGTTCAATCTCTTGGGTTTCATAAAGCATATTTATTTAAACAAATGTGGATACCCAAAAAATTGTTATCTGAAAATCTCAGATCCAAACAAGTTTAGATTCCAAAAGTCTAATTATTTTCTTATATTCAGGAAGATAAAGAAAGTACCAACGACAATACTTGGTACATGGATATTGGATGATCCCATCACATGATTGGTAAAAAAACTATTTCGAAAATATTATCAAGATGAAAGGAGGAAAAGTAACTTTTGAAGATAATTCTCAAGGAGAAATTATTGGTATAAGTAATATTGTTATTCTTGTTAAAACTTTTATTTCAAATGTTTTGTTTGTAAATGGTCTTAAGCACAACCTCATTAGTATAAGTAAATTATGTGATGAAGGATACCTTGTAAATTTTAGGAATGATAAGTGCTCAGTAGACAATTCCAAGGAAGAGTTTATTCTCTCTACCAATAGGCAAGAGAATGTGTACACATTGAATTTAGAAGACCTTAGGAGCCAAGACATACCTTACCTAAGTGGAATAGAGGATCATACTTGGTTATGGCATAGGAGACTAGGTCACTATAACCTTATAAACTTTTGTAAACTCTCTAAGAAGAAACTAGTTAAGGATCTACTAGAGCTTAGATTTGATTCTTCTAAAGTTTGTGATCCTTGTCAATATGGCAAGAAACATAAATATAGTTTTAAATCAATCAGTGAAGTCTCAACAACTGATGAATTATAGTTGGTGCACATGGATCTTTTTGGTCCAACACAAATTGGAAGTATTGGAGGAAAATACTATGTGTTTGTTCTAGTTGATGATTACACTAGATTTACATGGGTACATTTTTTAGAAAATAAGTCTAAAGATTTTTCTTATTTCAAAAGTTTTAGATCCCAAGTTAAAAATGAGAAAAACCTTCCACTGAAAACTATTCATAGTGGTCATGGAGGAGATTTTCAAAATTCTAATTTTGAAACTTTTTGTAGTAGAAAAGGCATTACCCACAACTTTTCAGCACCCAAAACTCCTCAAAAAAATGGTGTAGTTGAAAGAAGAAATAAAATTATTCAAGAGATAACTAGAACCATGTTGAGTGAATATTATACAGGTAGACATTTTTTGGCTGAAGCTGTAAGTACAACATGTTACTCTATAAATCGGGTTTTAATTTGACCTTTTCTTAATAAAACTCTTTATGAGTTATGGAATGGTAGAAAACCTAGACTTCCCTAGTTCAATGTTTTTAATTTCTAGGTATTCATACTGAATACTAAAGATAATCTACACTAATTCACACCAAAATATGATGAAGGAATTTTCATAAGCTATTCCACAACTTCTAAGGCTTATAGAGTTTTTAATAAAAACACTTGTACTGCTGAGGAAATATTACATGTCAAATTTGATGAAACTGATCCTTTTGTTTTTAAACCATCCCAACCTACATCCTTGTATGTGTTTTCAAAAACTGATTATCAACCTCTGTTAAAAGATTCTTTTGATAAGGAAAATGTTCAAGAAAATATTTTTGAAAGATTTACCACATAAGACTTTTGACCCTATGTTGATGAACATGTTTTACAAAAACTCAAGTCAGGTGTTTCTAAATAATCATCCTAGTGATAGTATCATTGGTGATTTGAATCAGCCTTTAAGGACTAGATGTTCCTTAAGAAATGAAGTAGAGAATCTAGAATTCATTTAATAATTGTAACCAAAAATTACTGATGAAGCTTTAAGTGATGATGATTGGATCAAATCCATGCAAGATGGTCTAAATAAATTCAAAAGGAATAAATTTTGGACCTTGGTTGAAAAACCTAAGGAAACTTATGTTATTGGAGTAAAATGGGTCTTCCGAAATAAATGTGATGAAAATGGGGTCATCGTTAGAAATAATGCTAGATTAGTTGTTAAAGGCTATAATCATCAAGAGGGAATAGACTATGAAGAAATATATTCTCCAGTAGCTAGACTTAAATCTATTCGTATATTACTTTCCTTTGTAGCATTATTCAATTTTAAACTTTTTCAAATTGATGTGAAATGTTCTTTTCTTAACAGTTATGTTCAAGAGGAAGTTTTTATTGAACAACCTCCTGGATTTGAAGACAAAAAACATCCTGATCGTGTTTTTAGACTTACCAAAGCATTGTATGGCCTTAAACAAGCCCCACGATCTTGGTATGATAGACTTATAGGATTTTTACTTCAAAATAACTATGTTAAGGGAAATGTAGATCCAGAACTTTTTATATAGAAAGATAAGAAAAATGTTTTGATTATTCAAATTTATGTTGATGACATTATATTTGGTTCAACTCAACAATCTTCAACTGATTCTTTAGAAGATCTAATGAAATCTGAGTTTGAAATGAGTATGATGGGGGAGTTAACATTTTTCCATGGTTTTCAAATTTCTCAAAAACCATAAGGAACCTATATATCTCAACATAAATATATTGAAGATCTTCTTAAAAAGTATGGATTTGACAACACTAAGAGTATAAGTACTCCTTTTGGTACCTCAAACACACTTGATCTTGATGACGCTGAGAAACCAGTAGATCAAACATCTTTTAGAGGTATGATAGGAAGTCTACTTTACTTGACATCTAGTTGACCAGACTTGATGTTTTCAGTATGCTTATGTGCAAGATATCAATCCAATCCTATGTAATCTCATTTAAAGTTAGTGAAAAGAATTTTTTGCTACTTAAAGGGAACCATGGATCTAGGACTACTTTATACTTCTGGAAATGATTTTATTTTAAAGAGTTTTTCAGATACTAATTTTGGTGGATGTAGAATAGATAGAAAAAGTATATTTGAAACTTCTCATTTCTTAAAAGATTCATTAGTTTCTTGGTCCTGCAAGAAGCAACACTTAGTAGAACTCTCCACTACTAAAGCTGAATATGTAGCAGCTGGAAGTTGTTATGCTCAAGTGTTGTGGATGCAACACACACTCACAGATTATGGCTTGAGTTTTACTAAGACTCAATTTTTTTGTGATAACACAAGTGACATTTCCCTTAGTAAAAAACCCTGAACATAACTCTCATGAAAAACACATAGATATTAGGCATCACTTTCTTAAGGATCACACACTTAAAGGAGATATTATTCTTCAATTTATCAGAACGCATGATCAACTTGCTGACATTTTCACAAAATCCTTACCTTCCAATAGATTTGAATACATTATATATATGTTAGGAATGACAACCATGAGGTAATCTTTCTTCATTAACTTCTTGTTGAACCATTCTCTTTATATTAATAAACTCCTTTTCATAGGGGGAGTACATTTGGTTATGAGTCATTCAAAATTTTCAAATTTTTCGTAATGAAATTTTCATACTAAGAATTTTTGTAATGAAATTTTTGTACTAAGAATTTTCGTAATGAATTTTTCATACTTGATATTTTCGTAATGAAGTTTTCTGGAAATTTTCTTAATGAACTTTTCGTACTAGAAATTTTTGTAATGAAGGTTTCGTGCTGGAATTTTCGTAATGAGAATTTTCATACTCATAATTTTCATAGAGATTTTTTCGTATTAAGTTTTTCGTAGATAGTTTTTCATAGTAACATTCTTAATCAAAGAAGAATATCACCTAATACGAATAAACATCCTCGCCAATATGAAAGGTATGATTTCTCTACTTATGTTTTCGTAGTCATATTTTGCTTGCGGGTATTTTCTTATGAGTTTTAATTTTTTTTTCGGATTCCTGTTTTTTTAAATCCGATTGTTTTTCTTAAAACCTAAAAAGATCAGATTCAAGATTTCCTTGCGGGTATGTTTTCAACTATCAGATAAAATCATAAAAATTCTCAACCGCTAGATTGTTTTTGGAAGCTGAAAGGTTAGCTCCATCGCTTATATAAAGGGAACCCCCTTGGGTTGTCCCACATCAATTTCAAGCTCTAGCATGTTGAAGCTCTACATCAGTTGATAAAGGTCATTTTGAATCCTTCAGAGCTCCTTCATTCCGAATGACTGTAAAAGTAACTTTCCAGGATATGTCTACCTCGAAGAGAAATTCAAAATGGGAAGTGTACAGAGAAAGACTGGTCCATCAGAATTTTTACATGTACGATTCTATCATCTCCAAGAATATCAAGCTAAATGGTTGGGAAGATGTATGTGTATCCAAGAAAAGTGATCATGATATGGTATATCCAGTGTTACTTATAGAACTCTATGAATTAGAAAGATTTTATGAGGAAGAGCGAAGTGAAAAGTTTTCTTTCAAGTCTTAAGGGAGGACTTACAAGAATACTTACACCAAGGAAGCAAGCTTGTTTGGGCTAGATTATGATGGAGAAGCCGAATTATGCTCACAAAAACTCCCATATTCTCAAGGTAGTTTTGATAAGGTTATGGCCTCAAATTTTTTTGGACTTTTTGATATAAAGATAGCAAATATTTCTCACCTATCTTCTAATAATCAAATCCTTCAGCTCTGGGTATAGGGTTTCTTGGTTTTGAGAAAGGGTGATAAAGATACACTGAAGAAAAGTGACATATATTTCTTATAATTATTGGTGAATCTAAGAACAATAAATCTGATGAGACATGTTCTTGTGATGATCAACAACATCATGGAAGGAAATTTGAGAGCTAAAATCATCATGTACCCTACCTTACTATCAAAGCTGATAGTTCTGTGTTTGGATTCTTTCAAAATTACATGTAAGTATAAGGTTCAGAATTGCAAGTTTATGCTTGTAAGTGATGATACCTTGAAAAGGATGAATATAGCCTATTCTAAGGATATATGAGAGTTTTATAATTTTCCAGAGGAAGAGGCTCATATAATTTAAAAAAATGTGGAGAAGGATGAACCAGTGAAGAAGGTTGCTAAGAAGAGGAAGCTTAAGGATGTGGTTGATGAAGACAAAACCCCCAAAGCTAAGGAAACCCAGTCTGCAACTCCTAAGATGAAAAAACAGAATGCATATCTAGATGAGGTAGCTGATAAATGGAGAGAAGATAAAGAGAAGAGGAAAGAAGGGGATCCACAGTTCGGTCTGGACCCTTCTAAGGCCAAGGCCTTAAAAGAGGGAGCTTTTGATGAATTTGAAAAGCAAGAAAAAGAGAAGAAAATGAAAAAGAAGATGTCTAAAGCTGAAGTTGTTCAATCTATGTTGAGAGATAATGAAATAGATTCTTTTGAATATTCCTGTTCTGGAAACATTTAATGTCTAATCATTACCAAAGACTCCTGGTAAAAAGTAATTCACTTCCAAAAATTCCAAAGGGAAATAGGTTGTTGAAGAAGAAGTAGAGAAAGCAGCTGGTAAAGAAGTTGCTGAAGAAATTGAGGAAGAAGAAGAACTAGAAGAAGGAAGTGATGATCTAGATGCCCTAATTAAACAAGTTAAGGATTATCAAGAAAAGGATGAATTCGAAAATCTTGTCACTCTGGGAAATGGAGTTAAGAAAGAAGGTAGGAAAAATGATGATAAGGAAGAGGAAGATAAGGAAAATGTTTTATCTGAAGAAGAGTCCTATGAGAATAATTTTCTTAAAGAAGGAGAAGAGAAGGAAAAACCAGATAAAGATAAGATTGTTCAAGTATCTAAAAGTGAGGAAGAATCTTCTGATGAACAACCCATTACAAAAGTTGATAAGGGGAAGAAAGTGTTTATGGACACCCCAACAAAAGATGCTATAAGAAATAAGGAGGTTGGTGGTTCCTCTAGAAGGAAGCTGGTTGAAACTAAACAAGAACAATCCCCAAGCATGTTATCGGATTCAGAGTCATCAGTATAGGGTCATGAATTTGTTTTTGAATCTTTTAAAAAGTTGGAGGACACTATTCCGATATTTCCTACTATAGACTCAAGGTGCCAAATGCTTCAACACAGTTTGAATCAGAAATCGGAATCCTTATCCATGGTAATGGATAAGTGTGTGAAGATTGAGGCTAATCATAGAAATTTCTTTATCAATTATGATGTTCATAGGAAATCATGCAGAAAAATCACTTTTTGATCTAAGAAAGTAGAAAAAGACATGGATGAGTTTGATCATTTTCAGAATGATGATAAATAAGATTTTGATAACGTGGATACCAATAATAAGAATCTTCAGGATGAGCTGATCATCGAGCAAAGTTCTCAGAATCAACAAGTAAAGGACTTGAACAGGAAGGTCAATTCTCTTGCTCCAAATTTAAAAAGGGATCAAGATATCCAGATTGAGCTCGAAGAAAAGCTTGTATAGCAAGATGAGTTTTTGAAGCTGCAATAAGAGGCCATGAAGGCTCGGGCATAAGTATTGAAAGCTCAAGATAAAAGGATAAAAGTATTTGAGAGGAAAGCTGTGGAGGATCAGAAAGTTTTGAAGAAGCTGAAAACTCTCTTGAAAAAGCTTATTCTGAAGGAAAACGAGGACAAATAGACAAATCTGATCTTTTGTTGCATTTGATTTTCATTTTAATTTTTTTTTCAACTCTAATGAAATTTTGGTTGGTTGTATCTTTTCCTGTTATATACTAATGTTTCAGGTACTTTATTTTTTTCCATTCCCTTCAATTCTTTTTAAAAATCACAAAGGGGGAGAAAGAAAAATAACTACTAAAAGGGGAGAAGGAAAATTTTAAAATGGAGAAGGAAAAATTTCTAAGAAGAACTATCCTTAAGTAAGGGGGAGTTCTCATTATGATTCCTTCATTTTAATGAAAATTCCATTTAGGAAATCTAGAATAAAATCCTTATAGTTCCAATTCCTAAGGGGAAGTTAGTTGTATTCACTATCATCTGTGAACAATGAGAGATAAGTTTTAATATCAAAGTCTAATGAAAATTTTCAATGTCCTTATATTCTTTTTCGTAAGGTTGTTTGTGCTTTCCCAAAAGAGGTAGATTGTTAATTCAATAAGGTTTTCCTTATGAATTTTCCATTCCTTCTAGTTTGCCATATCTCACACCGTATACTTAAGAAAATAGATATTTTACTTCTCTATGGAAAATTTCCTTCCTTAAGGAAATTTTTCCAAACCTAAATTTCCTTATACATATTAATATTTTTCTTAAGTATAAAAATAGGAGTCATACCTAAAACCTTGGAATCATATAATAGTTATATATTAAGCATTCTATTTTAGGATCCAAATTCTGGATACGAATAGTAATGAAGTTCCACTATAAATTCTAGATATGAACTGTAATGAAGTTCCACTCCGAATTCTGGATACAAACTGTAATGATGTTCTTCTCTGAATTTTGGATATGAACTGTAATGAAGTTCTGCTTCGAATTTTGGATACAAACTCTAATGATGTTCCACTCCAAATTCCAGATACAAACTCTAATAAAGTTCTATTCCGAATTATGTATAGGAAATCTCATAAGGTTCCACTCTGAATTATGGACTCCAAACTTCTATGAGTTCGACTCTGAACTTCTATGTGGTCGACTCCAAACTTTTATGAGTTCGACTAGAACTTTTATTAGTTCAACTCCGAACTTCTAAAAGTTAGACTCCAAACTCTGTAAGTTCGGATTCTGAACTCTGGTGAAACCAGACTCCTAATTTCCTTAGAAATTCAGACTCCGAATTTCTACAGAATTCAGGTTCTGAATTCCTACAAAATAGAATCCTAATATATCATTATTATAGACTCTGAATTCTAGTTTGGTTAGACTCTGAACTTTTATTTTCTTACATTTTGAACATCAGTTTTTCTTATAATTATACTTGTTTCATTACAAAATGATGTTTTGCTTTCAGTTACACATGTTTTGTTATAAAATGATGTCGTCCATTCTGTTTCTAACTAACCATTGGTTTAGTTACACGTGTATAGGTCCCTCTGAAATTTAAGGAAAATATGACCATTAGAGGAGGGAGCTGACCATTCCAATCGAGCCTATAAACATGATCTCATTTGATAGAGCTCAATACTGAACTTTGACACTGATCTTTGACTTGTGCTTACATGATGTTGAAGTGATTTCTAGAGAGAGAGGCTCTTATCAACTCTCAAAGCTTTATGCAGAATTTTTAAACAGTTGTTCAAACTTTTCCTGGTGCAGACATGTTTCATGCGACTCTAATGGTTGGTGATTACAATCGAGGGCTATTGGGGATAGGAAGATAGAGGTTCTAACATCTTGAAGTTTAGGGTTTCCTTGCTAAGAAAGATAGAGGTTCCAACTACCTTGAAGTTGATGGCTTGTGGGGACAACAATATAGAGACTCCGATCTTCATATCGAGGGCTTACCCTAGTGTCGGTAAGATTGACTTGCTTGATTGTATAAATCAAGGGACCCTTATCCAAGGTTGTTGGATACCCTTCTCTTTGGGTCAAAAGATTTATATCTTGTTACTTGTTCTTGTAACAAGTTTCTCCACTACATTTTGTATTGTAAGGAAAGTATAACCTTGTTATATTTCCCTACACTTGTACTCTGACTTAGTTAGATTTTATACGCTTTATGGTAGAATCTCATATTGTAAACTTCAGTTAAGATTCATTTTCCAGATCCATATTTCCAGAACCTATTTTTTAGAATCACTTCCCATATTTAAGCAAGTGTATAAAACTTGAATTTTGTAACTTGATACTTTATTCCAATATTTCATTAGTGTTAGTGGTGTTGTGAATTTTCTTAAGTTTAACTTTGTTAAACTTAGATCTTTCCTTGTTTAATGAATTTTTTTAAAAGTGTATAATTCACCCCCCTCTTGTATATTGAGCATCAACATCATTATTTTGATCCTATAGTGGTAACCTAGATTCCTAAAATTTAGAGTATTTATTCTTTTGTGAATTCAATAAGGAATAGTGATCTCATACCATTGGTCTAATACTAAAAAAAATAAAGATATACATAAGAGGGTGTAATGTAGACAACCTCTTATTAAAGACATACCATCCAATGAAATAGGTTATGTTACCATTACTAACTCTTAAACACCCCCATGGACATAAGAATAATATATAAGGTGGAAATAAAATATTTGTATTCCTACATGAGTAGAACTAACACTGGAATCCAAGGTAAAATTCCATGGATACATCTAATGGGTAGGATCAGATCTGGGGAGTGTATAATAAATAAATTCTATCACATGTTCTAAATTAACCCAAAATAATATAGGGTACTGCATCATATAAATCCCAAAACTATTCCTAAAAAAATTTAACCCTATATATGGATTAACAACATAATGGGAAATATTGTCACAAATAGACTATAATAACGATTAAGGTAACTGGATACTCTTCCATCAAATCCACTCCCACCAATCCATATTATCCATTCACACGCCTAGAATTGTTGTCATAACACATACCCATGATCCTACCAATCCCTTACCAATATCCTAAGGAATCATCCACAACACGTCATATACCATAATAATAAAGGTTTATGTCATTATTAAGAATCACCAAGCTCACTAAAGTTTCTAAATACCCAAGATAAGTCACCCATATGTACTAAACATTAGTGAAATTTCTATTAAAAATTTCCTTTTAAGGAATTAAATAATTTATAAAATAAATTATATTTTATTAAAATGTTATTGTTAAATGATTTTTATTAAATATAAATGATCATATAATTTTTATGATGTCAAATGTAGTTTTTAAAGGGGATTAAAAAAATTTATGGTAAAAAACCCAGTATTTCTCAGTAAATGTCGATTTTTTTTAAAAGTAAAACTAAAAATATTTAAAAAATTATTTATATAAATTTAATATTATTTTTTAATAATAATTTTTATATTATCTAAAAATTATGTTTTTATAATTTTTTGAGAGAGACGAATTTTCGGGAAAAAATTAAATGTCGTATAAATAAACATTGTGTATTATGGAATCATAATGACCCATAAGTATGATAAAAAATACTATAAATGAAATAAATGGTCAAATATATTTTTTCCTTGAAAATTAATGTGATTTTATGTTTATTTTATTAATTTTATAATGAATTTTTGCATCATTCGAAACAATATATAAATTATTTGGTTTTAAAATTATTTATTTAGCTGTGTGAATCACTTTAACATAATCAAGGGTATTATTTTTTTATGTTAGTACCTTTCAAATATAAAATAATTAAAAAAATCCCATTTTATAGAAAACATTGGAAAAAACCATGGAAAGGATTGTGTTCTTGGTTATTTTATTACATAGAGTCCAAAACCAATATTTTAGGAATAAAAAGTAATTCCCCACTCATTTCATATATGAACCAACCCATGATCCCATTTCTATTCACTCAAAATATTTGGATCATGTACTTACTCTTTCCTATACTGTATATACTGCTCCCAATGTGTCCCCAAGCTCTCAAAAAGCTGCTTCCATTCATTTGGAGCCACTCTCAAGGTAAGGGACCTTCCTCTCCTCCTTTCAATTCAAGAACAATATTTGAAATTAGTCTTTTTAATTTCAATTAGTGGCAGTTACATTATTTTAGAAAAATTAAATTACTATATAATTTATGTTATTTGAATGAAATACCATTTATTCTATCTCATTTTGTCACTTACATAAACTATTACAATGTAGAAATTTAGTAATGTATTTCTCTCTTCACATTTCATTTCAAGAACCTTTTTTATGTTATTCCTATAAATTCCATTTTTTCATGTGGTTATATATTATTATATATCCCAATTACTAATAATTTTATATATAAACTATGGGGGACCCATTTAAATTTAATTAATCCATTCCATGAACCTTTATGTACACCGTTTCTATGATGAAATTTAAAAACGCATCCTCAAATTCTCTTCTTTATTCAAGATTCTTTATTATCTTATGGATTCAATTTCCAATTACTAAAGATGTAACATGTCTTTACATTTACATAATACTATCCATTATAGTTCAAAATTATTGGGGACCTCTTTCTCTCTCATTATTCAATTTTAGGAATTTTTAAGTGACGTGGTTGTACTGCTAACATGTCACCATGGTTTTCCTTGCCAAAACAATTTTTTAGTGAATACCATAACCATTTTCTATCTTGTGTGTTCACCTTTATACACACATAGTTATTATTCTTGGTAAATACACATTTTTTTACTCCACCCTCCACAATCATGGAATAAAATATGATGATGAATGAATCTATGATTTGTGAACTATGTTGCATATTTAAGCAAGAGAATGAATTGAATGTGATGGGTGTGCCTGGAATTATATAGTGCTCCAATGCATTGGGTGATGTTTAGTATTAGAAGAAATCATGATGGAATAGGTAATTAACCTAGTTCCCATATGGTACTTTTTCTATTATGATTTTTTGGCTGTTATCCTTAACCTATGTTTATGATGTAGTGTTTTAAGTTGCCACAATTCTCATGTTTCCATTATGAATATCATGATATATCGTTACTTATTATTCATGTTACTTTTATTCCCCATTTATATTCCCAATGTCTAATATGTATTAACATATTCCATGTTTATTCCTTTACTTGAATTTATAGATTACACCTTTCTTTTGTTTGTCGCCAGGTTATCCTATGATGTTTTAAGTGCAAGCATGTTGAATAATTTTTTAATTATGATGATGTTTCTCCTATTTAAAATTGTTATTTAATACCTAATTAACAAATACACTATAATTCTTGATATTTTATGTTGTATTAAGTGAAATCTTATGTAATAGACCACGTATTAATTTTTAATGAAGAATGGGGTTGTTAAAGTAGGTATCAAATGAAAAGTCTATTTATTTTTGGAATTTTTATTAGAAGACTCTAGAAAAGCCTCAAGGGTAATCATATGTATAAGAAAACATTCTTAAATTTTCGTGAGTATAGAGAATGTTGTTTATCAGCAAAATGCATACATTCTATGATACTACAAGTTTAAGTGGTTATGTCATAGAAGTACGTAGGGGTAACAACTTTGAAAACAAGTGTTGGGGCTGGCATGGTGTAACTAGGTAGATGATAACGTGCCTCAATATGGACCTAATTTAACACCCCTGGGGGATATTCTGTGAAAAAATAATAAGAGCATTATGAGACACTATTAAGGGGACAATAAAATTAACATAGAAATATTTGTTATAAAATTGATCATAGATAAAAAAAGATTGAATCCATGAATTTCATAAGTTAAAGAAATACATGTAATTTATAAGTTATCCCTTTAATGTAATTGGATTCCCATTAGAATTTTATTTCTACAGCTTCAGGAAAAAAATACCCATGAGTTCTCATAATTTGGAGAAAAAGATAATTTTTTAGAGGAATTAATTAAAGGCTGAAATTATAAATATCATTAAAGTAAATATTTCTTATGTTCCTAGTATATACTATAAATTAATTCCTTAACACTATGAAAATAATCTTGAAACAAAATATTTTTCATATTATGTTCATTTTCGATGAATTGAGGGTATCTTCACCCATAATGGATTTATGTTTTTTTGGTCATTGAATTCATTTTGAACACATTCTCTATCACACTCAATTAGTTCATTGGTGTTTGTTTTCTATTCAATTTCTATGTTTTAATTTCCAACTTAGTTTCTCCTACATGGAAACAAAGTTATGTGATAACCTTCATGTTTCATTTTCTCTCTTTTCAAGTGAAGGTTTTAGTAACCCTTTTTACAATGTGGGTTTTCAATAAATATATTTTCATGTTTCCAAATATTACTTACTGAGTTTAAGTATAAATTGTGAGGATTTAATTTTTTTATGGTAGGAATAATGTGACATTCTACGTTTTTAAAAGAGAATAATATATTTGATAACATATGTGACATGCAACATAAAACCAAAAAAACAATGATTATTAAATATTACCAGTGTATCCTTTCCATTATGTTTTTGTATGTCTTTATGATTAAATAATTTTCCAAATATATAGGTCCTATATATATTTTAAAAGTATCTTTAAATAACCAATAATTTTTTTGTAATGCCATTTTGTTCTTCAAAATTTGTTTTCTTAAAAAATATTTTTTACTTCTTCATATGAAAAAAATTATAATTTATTTGTAGAAAATTTAAAAATGTATTTAATGAAAATAATTTTTTTACCATAATATAAAAATTAAATTATGTTGAATATTTGTGATTTTTTGAAAAATATAGATTTTTCAATGAATGGTGAAAATAGTGTTTTAAGTAAAATTTTCTTTTCTTTTGATAAATTAATTTATATTAAAATAAAATTATTATTTTAATTGGATTAAAAGGTATCATAAGTATTATATTATTATATTTAATTAAATTAATTACCTTCAAATCACCATTATATCATATTTTAGTATAAGTTTAAATTATGACTATAAACACATTTTCTAAATACTATTTTAAAATGCATAATGTTCCTCGATTTAAATTAATTATAATAACCCCTAATAAGAAGTTATATAAATGAAATTTTTAGATTATAAATGTATCATTATTAATTGGAAATCATATAACTAAAATTACTAGTTTTGTAGTTAAATTAAAATCTTATTTTTTAAAAAATTTATTTTTCAGAAAAATGGTTTCTATTATGCCTGTGGGGTTTATATTAAATTAAATTATTCCACAACTAGGAATTGATTTTGATAAATAATATTCCATATTTATATTTATAATAATTAATATTTGGTAACAATTTCAATGTGATTTTTGATTAATATGAATAATAATTATAGTAAATATTAATTACCACAATAAAAATAAAATATGTTAATTAAGGCTAAAAATAATTTAATAAAGAATATAAATAAAGGATAATAGTATGAATATTTATATTTCCTTAATATCGCGATTAAATTTATTCCTTAATATTTTTTAATTTATAATTATTGAGTAATCAGTTTCATAAAAGTTAAATTTTGATATGATAAAACACAAATTGTATTTTTATGTGATATAAGATTTCAATTAAGAAATTAATTATGATAAATTAATAGATTTTTTAAATAAAAAACATTTTAATAAAATATTATAATTAAATAATTTTTATTAAAAAATGTTCATAAAAGTTTTTATGAATTCAAATGTAATTATTATAAGGGATCGAAAAATATTATTACAAAAAATCCCAACATTTCTCAATAAATATAGATATATATTTTAAAATATAAATTACCCATTGTTAGAAAATTATTTAGATAAAATTAATATAAATTTTGGGATCATAACATTGACATTATTCAATAGAGAATATTTCATAATCTTTTGAGAGAGTCAAATTCTTGGGTGAAAATAAAATACTGTATGAATATAAATTGTGTATTATGACATCATAATGACACAAAATGGATGTAATAAGTATTATTATTGGGATAAATGGAAAAATATATGTTTAAATTTCAAATAATCTGATTTTATGTCTATTTTATTAATTTTATAAAGCCTTTTTGAATCCTCCAAAAATATTAATTTATCTTAATTTATTAAAATCATTTCTTTAAGAGTATAACTCACTTCTACATAAGTAAAGACATTTTTTTTATTTTCATCCTTTTTCTATATAAAATAATGAAAAATAACCCCCTTTGATATAAAACATTGGAAAACAGGGGAAGGATTTTGATTTTGGGTTTTTTATTATATAGAGTCCAAAACATATTTTTGAGGAATAATAAAAAATTCCCCACTCATTTCACCTATTAACCCACCCAATATCCCATTTATCCTCACTAAAAATCCTTATAGAACATCCATACTTATCCATACCCTCTCTAGATTCTTTCCAAGGTTCCCCCAAGCTGTCAATAATCTCGGTCCAGGTATTTGGAGTCACACTCTCATGGCAAGAAACCTTCCTCTCCAACATTCAATTAAATAAAAATATTTGAAATTTTTGTTTTTAATTTTAATTTTGGATTTCTAATTCATTTATAAACATTAAAATTATGTATAATTGATTTTATTTGAAGTTAATACCATTTATCCTTTCCCATTTTGACCCTTACCTATGTTGTTATGATGCTGAAATTTAGTAAGGGATTTATCGCTTCTCATTTCAACTCAATAACATCTTTTATGTTATGCCTCTTAATTCCATTTTTATGTGGGGATATATTCTTACATATAACCCTTATTATTCATTTGATTTATAAACCATGAGGGACACCTTTCAATCTAATTTATCCATCCCATGATCCTTTATGTACACCTGTTACCATACCGAAATTTAGTAAGGGGTTCTCACCTTCTCTTATTTATTAATATTTATTTATTATCTTATACCTTCTAATTCTGATTTCTAATGTTGGGAGATGTCATTCCATGTCCCTATAACTTAAAATTTGTTGTCAAATTTTTTAGATACCCCTTTCACTCTCATCAACCCATTTTATGATTTTTTAAGTCACACCGTAGTGTCGCCAAAATTTCACCATGATGTTCCATTCCAGAACAATTATGTAGTGAATAACATACAAATTTACTATAAAGGGTGTTCAAATTTATACAAACATAAATATTTTAATTGGTAATTAAATTTATTTATTCTACACTCCATAATATTGAAATAAAATATGATGATGAATGAATCCATGTTATATGATTTATGTGGCACACTAAGCATGAGATTGAAATAAAATTCATGGGTGCACCCAGAATTATATAGCGCTCCAATTCAATGCGTAATGTTTAGTATCATGAGATTTCATGTTGGTATCGGTATTTAACCTGATTTCTTTACGGGACTTTTTCCATCATATTGTCATGACATTTATCCTTGACTTATATTTGTGATGTAGTGTTTTAAGTTGTTTCCACATTCCCATGTTACCTTAATGATTATCAAGATATATCATTCATTATAATTCATGTTCCTATTATTAACCATTGATATTTATATTTTATAACATATATTACCATATTCCATGTTTATTCCCTTTCTGGGATTTATATCTCACCCCTTTATTATGTATTTCCCCAGGTTATCCCATACAGTTTTTGGTGCGAGCATGTTAATGATGTTTTTAATAATGATGATGTTTTTCCTGTTTTAAATTATTATGGAAGTACCTAATTCAAAAATACACTAAAATTATTGATGTTAGGGGCTATATGAAGCATGATTTTATGTAATAAATTATGTCTTAATGTGTAATAAATAATAGGGATGTTATAGTTGGTATCAATGTAAAAATTCAGTTATTTGTTGGATTAGGATTCAAAAACTCTAGAAATATTCTTAGAGATAAGACTAATTATAATAAAATATCCCAAAATTTAAGTAAGTATAGACCAATTAGTTTATATAGAAAATACATCTCTATCTGGATAGTACAAGTTGATGTGGTTACAGATCAGATGTAACTATGGGTAACAACCTCGAAAAGTGTGTTGGGCTGCACTCGGTGTAACCTTGTACATGAAAAAGGGTCTTACTATGCACTTGGTTGGACACTCTTGGGAGACATTCTTTCATAAATTTATAAGCTTTTTATAGACCATTTTTATGAGAATAAAAAATTCCTATAAAAATATGTTTTTGTAAATAGATCATGGATATCAAATATTAAATCCTATAAATTCATAAGATAAGGAAATACATGTAATTTATAAGTTATCTCTTTAATGTAATTGGATTTCAATTAGTGGTTTATTCTAGTGATTCATTCAAAAAAACATCTTCAGTTCCAACAGTTTGGATTAATAGATGATATTTTAGAGGAAATTAATAAAATGATGAAATTATACTTGTCAAGAACGAATATTTTTTTCTATTCTTAGTCTAGATAATAATGTTATTCTTTAACTCCTTGGAAATAATCAGCAATCAAAAATGTTTTCAAATTATTGATTTTTTTTGAATTTATGGTCATTTCGACCATTGTAGATTTATGGTTTTGTGGTCATTGAATTCCTCTGGACCGCATTCTCTATTACAATTAATGATTTCTTTGGTGTTCATTTTCTCTTCCATGTTTATTTTTTTCACTTCCCAATAATATTTTTTTACTTGTAAAACATGTTATGTGATGACCATCATGTTTCCATTTCCCTCTTTTCAAGTGGTGGTTCTATTAACTGTTTTTATGATGTGGCTTTTCCTTAAAAATATTTTCAAGTATAAAAAACATTCATGATGACATAAAGTTTAAATTGTGAGGAGGTAATTTATTAAAGGGGGGAAGAATGTAAATCCTTATATTTTTAAATGATAATACTACTTTTGCTAGTGAAAGCTACATGCAACAACGAACCTTAGAAAACAATTATTATTCAAATATGGCCATTTTAACCACTCTGTTAAATTTTTGGATGTGTGTATGATTAAATACATTATAAAAAATAATTTTCCTATATTTATTGACAAAGTCTTGGTAAATAATCAATCAATTTTTGGTAATGTCTCTTTGTACTTCAAAATATGTTTTATTCGAAAAAACATTTTAATTTATTTTTGAAAAAATATTATAATAATTTTTTAAATCATTTAGAAAATTTATTTAATAAAAGAAAATATAATTTTTTTATCATCACTTGAAAATTAAATTAGGTTAAAAATTTGTGATTTTTTTGGAAAATATTTATTTTTCGGTGAATGGTGAAAAAATATTGTTTTAAGTAAAATTGTCATTTCTTTGGATAAATTAGTTAACATTCAAGTCCAATTATTATTTTAATTTTATATCAAGGTAACATATGTGTTATTCAATTAAATTAAATTAAATTAATTACATTATATTCTTGTTTGTACATGGATAAATTTATATTTAGTTTGATTATATGTTATTTTATTTTTTTAATTATCTCAAACCCATTTTATTATTTTGTTTGAAAATATATTTTTAAAACCTCTCTATATTTAAATTATAACAAGAATTATAGAGATCAAAATTTTATTTTTTCTGGTATATTTAAAAGATAACAAGTTAATATAACTTTTATTAATCTACAACATTGTATAAATATCTCTTTAACTTGTTATCATTTAAAATTGAATGTGATTCATGTTTTTGGTCTCATGAAATGTTTTTTATTATAAAATACTTTGAATTTTTATTCTTTTTTATTTTATATCCTGCTCTATACTAAGAAGATTATTTTGAAAAGTGTATCATTTGAAGGATAACTCAAATATATTAATTTAATTTGTTTAAATAGAAGTATAATTATTTTTATGGGGTACACTATTTATCCGAATATCATACAAAAATACTAAGCATCAAAATTTTCCATATTTGAAATTATTTTTTATTTCATATCTAATACTTTTCAAATTGGAATCTCTCAAGGTTTTTTGGGTTATAAATATAACAAGTTTTCATTAATTTCATTAAACTACATGAAACTCCAAAAAATCATCTACATAGATTAAAAATGGTCAGAAGTACTGCAACACATTCTGTAGTGGTGAAAACATGTTCTTATTATGTTTTTGACCACATCACATTCAATTATATTCAAAATTATGTGAATATTTATTCTTCTAAAATATATTAAAATTATGTAAAAATATGTATTCTGTACCAACATCAAAATCAGTCATTTATATAGGGTAAAAATTCGTTGAAATTTATATATTAAGTTTAAACATAAAATGATGAATCACTATTCATCATCTTCAACCTTTAGCCACATTCCTCCATGGAAGAACCTAATGCCTCTTCCTCTTCATGATTTGTAACCTTGAATCCCTTTAAAAAATCCTTCATGCATCACTATGCTTCATAATTAGGTTTTTAGTCCATTGGGTGGATTCTCGTTCTTCCTTCAACAATGTTTTTTGTTTTCATTCCAAAGGGGGTTTCTTCACTTTACAACAATTTAGAGTTCCTCTTCTTCATGCTATGGTGTCTTAAAAATGTCCTTTTTTTCTTAACTTGTTCATGCAAATCTTTTTTAGAATTTTTAATTTATTTGTTTCTCTTCTTCCTGGTGTCTTATAGTTTTCTTTTTTTTTCTTCTTTTCTTCCAACAGTTTCTTAGACTTTGTCATTTTTTGTTTCCTTAATATGATGTCAATGGAGTATTCGTTTTGGTACTTTTTTTATTTTTTTTTCAAACCAACCTATTGGTGTGTAATTTTATGACTTTTAAATTTTTTAAAAAACTAAATGAATGGATGGTATTTTCTATGGGTTTATTATTATTTAAAACTCAATGGTGACTAAATTTATCAATGATTTATTCCTGCTCATTTTTCATCACCTTTTATTTTATGATGAATTTCATGCTTATTATAAGTTTTTTAAGAGTTTTATTAATTTATAAATTTAATATCTATAATATAAGAGTCATGAAAAGTATTTTTATAACATTTTAATGAGTTTTGAAATGTTATTAAATTTAATCATTATTATAACATAACACTTACACCATATGTTAATAATATTTATGATTTAATATTTTATGTTAATTTATTAACTAATTCTATTTGAAATTATTATTTAATAATATAGAATTTATTCAAAAACTTTTTATGGCGTCTATTGTAATATAATTATTTTTTTACTTATGCACTGATTTAAATTAAATTATGTTTGTTTTAAATAGTATTACGATTTTTATTGGAGTGATTTGACTTATTATTACCATTTATTGGGTATTTCTATTTTGTTTGAATTAGTATTTGGTTTTAATTCAAACATTTATTTTTTGTGATTATTCTACATGAAAATTCTCTCTCTCTCTTGAATAATTCAATCATTTGGGAATTATCATTATCTTACCCTGATATTGCACTATTAGTTCAATTTTACAGATCCTTTTTAATGGTTTTAGGACACTTCATTGAACTTATGCTAACCACTTCTTTAATACTCTGATTTTAAAAGAGAAAGTGATGTGAAGTTTGAACCTACTATAAATTTGCAACATCCTAAACTACAAAGTTTCACCACTTGTATGATCTTTCAAGCGCAAGATTACTTCTTCTTCGACATCTACTACCATTACGATACTTGAAAATACAATCCTCAAGAACCAGTACCTATAATTTAATTATTTATCTTTTAATTCATCTGGTATTGACTTTGTAACACTATTTCTCCCTCACACATTCACTTTGTTTTTTTGTTTTCATTTTTATAGACAAAATCATTATTTCTTTATCTCTTCCTCAGGTTGTTAATACTAGATTCAAAAGATTTGATATAAGGGCAGTGACTTCATGTACATAACGTTAGGATTTTTCAGGTTGTAACTCCCTCTGTCTAAAATCAGTTTATTAGGGTTGTGACTCCCCAAAAAAAAGTTAGTGTCATGGTTATCCCTCCACTAGAAAAAGATTCTGTAGTGAGATTATGATTCCCCCAAAAAATAAATATTAGTGGACATCTATCTATCACTGATTAGAGATGTATTAGAGTATAATAGGCCCACTTTAGACGGAACTACTATAAAAAAAATATTTGTGTTATTTAATTTTTTCCTCTGCTAATTAACATTAATAATTTACATTGATAATTAATTTAATTAATCGATTTATTTGAATAAAATATTTAACCTAGCCTATTTATCCCCTCTAGACTATATTTCATATCTCTATTGACACATAACAATTGGTATCAATGCCTAATCATTTTTATAATTGATTATATCTATTACACTCTTTTTTCACACATTTCAATCTTTATTAATTTTTGTTCCTTTTTTGAACATTCCAACCACTCTATTGAGTCTTCTTTTTATTTTCCTTATGCTAATATATTTCCATACATAAAAATATAAGTAAAAAGATATTTAAGACAGAAGTATTGAACCTAAATGATGTTTATATTCCTCAGAAGAAACCAAACGTTGATGGTAAGGATTATGTTTACTGGAGATATTAAATGGAGGTATACCTCAAAAAACTGAGCATTGAGCACTGGTCTGTCATGTCAAAAATAGAACACACTTCTTGATGCTAACCCATATAAACTTATAATAAATAATTTTACTAGATATATTTTAAATTAAAATGTTTTTGGTATTTTATATTATACTATTAAAACAGTGTTTTTATTAATTTGTCTTCTTGTAGAATATCTCATGTGATTTGGATGATTATAAAAGTCACTCACCTTGGCTATGAAAAACTGATCTAAACCAAGTTTGGAATGTTTAGTGCTGAGTACCATGACCTAAATATGGTTGAAGAGGAAACCGTTAACGAAAATCGCCATAGATTAGAAAGAATTATGAATAAAATAAATTCACTTAAAGAAGTACCAGAAAACCCAATACTTTTTGAATGAGTCCTATGTGCCTTACCAAAGAAATGGAATTCAGAGAAGGGTTAAATTGATGAAATAAATAACTTCATTAAATACACCTTGGATGGATTTATTGGATCACTGCTACAATATGAACTAGAACTGAATAACATAGATTTTTAGGAGACAACAAACACAAAAGGAGTATATTTTAAATATATTAATTTTATTTCTATTGGCTCTTCTGATTATGATCTAAATGATATTAAAAAGAAATATATGGATCATATTATTACTAGAGTTTATAAAATAATTAAAAAAAGTATTAAAGAACTTGTTTAGAATAAATCCTCAAAAAGATTAATATAATGGACATAATAAAGGTTTTACAAATCACAATGCTTCAGATGCAACTTATTATGAGTGTAGAAAGAAATATCCTATCAATCCCTACTGTCCTAAGCTAAACAAAAAGGATAGATACAAAAATAAGTAAAAAAGTCATTGACCACAAGTGGAGTTGAATATAATAATCTAATTCTAGTGAACAATCTAGAAATGAAAAGGAAACAACAAACTTATGCTTTATGGCATCACTGTATAAGGTTAGTAATTATATTTTTCATTCTAAATGTACGGATTTTGACTATGATTCTAAAAATCTAAATGTTTTGGAACTAAATAAAAAAATTAAAATATTAAGAAAATATATTTTCAAAGATTCTGATTTATATAAAAATTTTAAGGAAAATAATGATAATCTTGTTTCCAAAAATAATTTAATTTTACAAAAAAAATTAAAAATTATGAAAACTGCTTATTCTTCTCATTCTGTTGTTTATGAAAATTTAAAAACTACTCATGATTAAAAGGAATTTTTTAAAAATGAAGTTAAATATCATTAAAAAAATATCTTCTTTTATTTGAGGTCATAAAAAGTATAATGGCATGATTTCATTGACTAACACAAAAAAACAAAGACAATTTTTCTTTTCATATAAGATTACCTCAAACTTATTTAAAATATTTTGTTAAAAGTAAAAATGGATGTATTTTTGCTATAAATATTTTTAAATGGGGCATGAATGGACACTATGAAAATGTCTATTCACATAGATTTAAAAAATAATTGGGATTTAAAAAATAATAATATTTCTAAATCCTTATAGTCAAGATTACCATAAAACATTTGTTTGAATTTTTTATGAGTACCTAAGAATTGTATTACTAATCCCATTGGACCCAAAGTAGCTTGGTTACCAAAATTTTCATGTAATTTATTTTTGAAGGAAAAATATCTTGGATGTATTTAAAAGGATATATAGTAATTATAAAGTTGATACTATAGGAATATTTCTTGATACCCATTAATGTTTACCACTTATAACACATGTGATGGAGGCACTATTTCTTTTGGAGATGATTCTAATTGCAAAGTAAAATGTTTTGGTAAAGTTAGTATTTGAAATTATACCATTATTTCGAAAGTATTAAATTTTTATAGTTTAAAACATAATATAATTAGTATATAAAAACTATGTAAAGTTGGAATGGATGTAAAATTTAAAAATGTTAAATATTTTAGTTTTTCATGATGATTATTTATCATTTTATGATAATAGAAAAGAATATATTTATACGTCAAATTTTATTGAACTAAATCTTCAACATGATATGTTTTTAAAAATTTTATAAAATTACAACATCCTTTGGCATTGACATTAAGGTCATATTAATATTAGAATATAAGATAAGCTCTCAAAACATGAGAATGTTTTACAACTGTCTTCCTTAAAGAAAGAAAATCTTCATGTTTGTGACGCTTACATGAACATAAAGCAACATAAAATTTCTTTTATAACTGTTAATCAGATTATTGCTTATAGACATTTACAGTTGGTAAATATATATATATATTTGGCCCCAATCAAATTTCTAGTCTTGGTGGAAATAAATATACTTTTTTTTTATTTTTTATGAATATAATATATTTACATGGGTATATTTTATTGATCATAAAAAATATACTTCATCTCGATTTAATACATTTTTTAATTTAGTTTAAAATGAAAAGGAATGTATAATTTTTTTTATTTATAGTGTTAAAGAAAGTGAATTTCATAATTTATATTTTAAAAAATTTTGTGAAAATAATTGTTATTTTCATAATTTCTATACTCTTAGAACAGGACAACAAAATTGTGATATATAATGGAAAAATAGAACTCCAATTGAAATGTATAGAATTATGTTGAGTGAATATAATTTTCCAAGATATTTTTTTGTTGAGGGAATTTTTATTACTTTTTATTTTCCAAATATAATTTATATTTTTCCTTTATTAAAGAAAACTCCTATGAATTATTCAAAAAAATCCTTAATTTGGTTACATTATAGTTTTTGGGTTTGAATATTTTTATTTTAAACTCAAAAGATAATTTTGATAATTTTGATTCTAAAAGTGATGAAGGCATTTTTTATAGCTATTATAATAAAAATGACTATTATTGATCTTATAATAAAACCAAAATTCTCATTGAATAATCTATTCATGTTATGTTTGATGAAAATAATGTTAAATTACATTCTTATTATAATGTTATTGATGATGAGATTAGAGAATTTAATTTTTTTGTGAAAAAAAACTCAGGATAAGGACAGATCAATTAAGGGGGAGCATACTCCTTCTCAACATGATCTACGATAATGGGATATTCATAAAGGTAATCTTGTTGAAAATGTAATTGGGAATGTTTATTTTTGTGTTATAACTATAAATTTTGTTTTAATTTTTTTTCTAATTCTTTATTTATTTATAATTTTGTACCTATTAATCTCAATGATTCTTTAAAATATAAAAACTAGATATTTCTATAAAATATTAATTAAGTAAATTGGTTAGAAATTATGATTCAACATTAGTAGATTTGTTTCAGGAAAACAGGTGACTGGAACTAATTGTATATTTAGAAAAATTCTAGATGAATCTTGACACATTTTTAAAAACAGATCCATACTTTTTGCTCAAGGTTACTCTCCAGAATAAGTTAGAGACTTTTATAAATCATTCTAACATGTTTATATGTTAGAAACTCTTAGAATTTTATTTTATTTTCTTTATTTTAAAGGTTTTAAATTTGATCTAATGGATCAAAATTTTCATTCTTAAATTGTTTTATAACTGAAGAAGTTTATATTTATCAAATGCCTGGTTTTGAAAATGAAAAAATTTCTAATAATTTATTCAAATTATCTAATGATTTGTATGGTCTTAAATAAGCAACGTGCTTGGAATGAAATACTTTATTTTTTATTAAATAATGATTTTAGGAATGAAAATGTTGATCCTAACCTATTTATTAAAATAAATTCTGATGATATGTTAATTATACAAATATATTTTGATGATAAAGTTTTTGGTTCTTATAGTGAAATGATTTTCAATGATTTTTCAATTTCTATATCTTCTATTTTTTATATGAGTTTAATGGGAGAATTAATATTCTTTCTTAGAACCCAAATTTTTTAAATAAAAAATATAATTTTTCTTAATAAATATATGTATGACAAAGAGTTAGTTAAACATTTTGGTTTTGATCCATCTAAATCTATGAGAACTTATATGGGTACTAATTGAAAATTAGATTTTTAATCTCTTTTAAATCTATTGATATTAATGTTTATTGAGGTGTGATATGTAGTCTTCTATCTTTAAATACATCTAGACCCAATATCATGTACAATGTTTGTTTATATGATATATCTAATTGATCCTAAGGAAGTTCAGATTAAATCTAAAAAATGAATAATTACATCTGTAAAAGTAAATATAAGTTATAGTTTAACTTACCTAAAATAATATTGTTTTGATTTAAAATCATCTTCTAAATCTGATTTTGGAGGATAAAAAATTGATAAAAAAAGAACATCGTGTATGTGTCCTTTTATGGGAAAAAATTTAATTTCATGGTATTCTAGTAATGAATAATATATTGATTTATCTAATAAATAAGATGAGTATATATCTATAACAAGTAGTTGTGTTCAAAGATTATAAATTAAGAAACCAATATGTGGTTTTGTTATTTATCTTGATAAGTTACCAATTTTTTGTGATAACGCTTCTACCATATTTAATTCTGATAATATTTTACAGAATTATAGATCAAATTATATTAACCATATATTTAATTTTATTAGAGATCATGTGAATAAATGTGATATTGTTTTATAATTTATCCCAACTAAAAATTATCTTCAAAATATATTAGATAATAATTTATACTCTTCCTAATTAAAAAAATTAAATTTGAACATTGAATGTTGTAAATTTATTTATTTAATTATTTCATTTTTAGGGGGGTTTTATTTTATTTTTTTTAATTATAAGAAGGGGGATATAATGGGTTTTAAATATTTTGGTTATGTAATCAAACAAAAAGAGGGAGATTGTGTTTTCATTTGCATAGATATAATTCTATTTTTTTATTGCAGAAATGGTGAGTTACTATTCTACATGAAATGTTGTCTTAGACTTAATTTTTTTTCTTTTCATATTCATGAAATGGTGTCTTAGACTATGCCTTTTTTGATCTTCTTCATTTCCAACAGTTTCATAGACTTTTCCATTTTTTATTTTCTTCTACCTTTCTAATGGTGTCTTAGACTTTCTCATTTTTTTTTCTTCAATGTGATTTTAACATTGTATTATTTTTGGAATTTTTCATTTTTTTAAGGAAACTAAATAAATGGAATTTAGTTTCATACCTTCTCCATTTATATTATAATGGGGTTTTATTTTTTATGTTAAATGGTTTATTATTTTTTAAATTGGAAACATTGTCTTATTTTTTTAATGTGAAAATGGTGTCTTATTTTTTTTTAATTTTTCAACAGTGTCTTAATTTTTATGTGGAACTATTTCTTATTTTCCAGTATTGTCTTGTTTTTTAAAATTCAATGGTGACACAATTTATCAGTGATTTATAAATTCTCTATTCTTCATCACTTTTAATATTATGATGAACTTCATGCTTATTATAAGTTGTTTAAGTGTTTTATTAATTTATAAAATTAATATATTTTATATATGAGTGATGCAATGTAATTTTATAATATTTTACTAATTTTTAAAATATTATTTAATTTATTTATTATTTTCACAAAACACTTAGACCATATGACAATAGTTTTTATACTTTACTATTTTAGGTTAATTTCATTTAAAAAATCTTTTATAAATTTCTATTTTGTGATATTAAATTTATTAAAAAAATTTATGGATTTTAAAGAAGTATAATTATTTTTTTACTTACACACTGCTTTAAATTATAACATATTTATTTTAAATAGTATTTAAATTTTTATGGGAGTGATTTAAATTATTATTACTATTTATCATGTTGTTAAAAAAAATTAATCGGTCTTTGGTTTTAATTTAAAAAATTTTGTAATTATTTTGAATGATAATTCTCTCTCCCACTTGGATAATTCAACAATTTTCGAACTATTATTGGTTTGCTCGGAGATTGTTATATTAATTTTATTTTGTAGATTCTATTTCAGGGTTCCAATAGACATTAATTATCATATGATAACCACTTCATTGATACTCTGTTATTTAAAGAGGATGTGATGTGAATTTCGAACCTCTTATAAATTTGATACATCCTATGTCACACTGTTTCGTCACCTGTATGATCTCTCAAGTTTTATAATACTTATGTTTCGACTTACACAGACTCTATGAGATGTTCTAATCCAATCCTCAAGAACTAGTACGAGTGATTTAATTATTTATCTTTTCATTCCTCTGGTCTTGAGTCTATAACCCTATTTCTCCTCTCTCACATGCACACTATTTTTATGCTTTTACATGAAAAATATTTATTTCATCATCTCTTTCCCAGTTTGTGACTCCCATATTAGAAATTTAGGATCTAAGGTGTTTAGCTCCCTATGTCTATAGTCAGGACTATTCGGGTGATGACTCCCTCTGTCTAATGTCAGGTTGTAAGGGTTGCGACTCCCCATACATAAGTCAGTGTCATGGTTATCCCTCCACAAAAAAATGATTTTGTAATTGGTTTATGATTACCCTATATAAATCATATCAAAGCGCACATATCTTATATTAAGGACAGAGGTGTGATAATAGAGTATATCAACTTTGGATGGAACTACTAAAAAAACATCCTTGTGTTATTTAATTTTTCCGATGCTAATTATCCTTAATAATTAACATCAATAATTAATTTAATTAATCAATTCATTTGTATAAAAATTTTAATCTATTTTATTCACTACCCTAATAAACCATCTCCCATATAACAATTTAGACCTAACATGTTTAAATAAACTTTATATCATATATGATTATAAATTTTGTTAAGATTAAAAAATAATTTTTCTTGAAAACTCATAACAAATGCCTAATTTTCCTTGATTTTAATTAATTAAAACTACTCGTAAAGGGAAGTAATATAAATGAAATGTTTAGATAAAATATTTATATTATTTATTTTAAAATACAATAATTAATATTACTAGTTTTGGAGTTAAATTAAAATCATATTTTCCGTATAAAAATGTATTTTTTTGAAATCCTCTTTCAATCATGCTTACATGTTTTATATTAAATTAAATTCATTCACCAATTCGAATTGATTTGCATAAAATAAATTGCATATCAAGATTATTCATAATTAATATTAAGTATTAAATTCAACTTGATTTTGAATAATTTTAACAATAACTTTAGTAAATATTAATGACCACAATAAATGGAAAATATGTTAATTAAGGAAAAAAATAATTTAACAATGACTCGAAACAAAGTAAACCTTATAGTATGAATATTTATATTTCCATAAAATTTGGTTTATATTTATTCATTAGTTCATTTAATTTATTAATTATTAAGTACTGAGTCTGATAATATTTTTATTTTTATATGATAAAAATAAAAATTGTATTTTTAAGTAATATGAAATTTAAATTAAGATATTCCTTTAAATGAATTAATAGATTTTGAAATAAATAACACTTTAATAAAATGTTTTTATTCAATAATTTTTATTAAATATAAATTATAAGGTAATTTTTATGAATTAATATGTAATTTTTATAAAGGCTCAAAAAAATTGTCAAAAAACCCCATCATTTCTCAATAATTATTGGTTTCTATTTTAATAATAAAAAATAAAATTATTTAGAAAATTATTTAGATAAAATGAATATTATTTTTGGAATCATAACATAATAATTATCCCACAGTGAATTTTTTAGAATTTTATGAGACATTCGAGTTTTCAGATAAAAATTAAATACCATATAAATATACTTTGTATATTATGACATCATAATGTCTCAAAAGTTATGTAATAAACACTATAAATTGTATCCAAGACCAAATATATGATTTCCCTTTAATATATTGTTCTTTTATGTTAATTTTATTAATTTTATAAAACCATTGTGTATCCTCCAAAACTATTAATATATATTAAGGTTTTAGAATAATTTATTTAATAGTATGAATCCCTTACACAAAATCAAGGGTATTATTTTATAAATTTATTAACTGGTCCATATAAAATAATGAAAAACACTCCCATTTTAGAGAAAGAATGGGAAAAAACTGTAACACCCCAATATCTTATAAGATATATTCTTTTTAATTTCATTGTTGTCTTGTGTTTTACACTACACCAAGATTATATTGTCCTATATGAAACATCTTATTATCCTGTGGTATATGAAACACTATACTAGTCTTGTGTAACACACAATTTAATGTTCTTTTGATAGAATTCTTTTCACGCAGCACTGATTATAGATTTTGTTTATTTTATAAAAGAACTATATTAGGATTATTTTATAGGTAGCACAAAATGAATCTTGCACTACACACAATACTGACATGGATTGTGTTACTCACAAGAGAAACCTTTCCTCGATATCTTCATTGTAGGAAATATCGATTTTCACTAAACAAATATATATTATTAAAATATTATTATATAATGGCTTACTAATTGGATAATGTGAATAGTATTAACCACATTTTAAAATTTTATATATCATTAACATTAGTCTTATGTATTTTTGATACATGATATTACAACAAATACAATTTCTTGGATAAAATAAGTATCATTAAAAAATGCAGTCCTTCCACCATATGATGGAGCACCAATTTTAAATATAGTTTTGAACACTTTTATATATATTTTTTGAGAAACAAAAGAGTCTTATTTGGAAATGGTACATGAAAATTTACTTTGGATGAATTCTTTGTATTTTTCTGATAAAATTCATATTTTAATGAATAGTAAAAAAATACAACATTTTAATTCAAAACATTGTTTTCATATAATATATTAATATAGTTATATTGTATTTCTAATTGGGTTTAAAATATAATTGGATTATATTTTTATCATTTAATCAGATTTTGGTCATTGAATGAAATTTCACTTTTAAATTGGACAAAAACACATGACAATCTTTTAGTAGTTTTTAATTCTTAAAAACCTACTTTCTGGTTTTGACAATAGGAATTAATTTTAAATAAATTAATTAAACTTCTATGTTTTAAATTTTGAAAAATGGATTCTATATTGGGAATCAGAAGTTCCAAATTATGTTAATAGGTTACATTTTTTGGATATTATTAATAGTAACTATGGTAATTTTTATTTACCATAGTTAAAGGTAACTTGGGTAAATTAGGGTAAAAAAATATGATAAAGAAAATAGTATTATCCAAACTATATAAAAATTCTTATTTGATGAATTAAAGTCAACCAATATCACATAATGATAGAAATTGATACATTTAATGGTATTTTTTCCATGAATGTGATGTAATTATATTCAAAACAAAATAAAGTGACAACATGTCACTCTTTTATATATTATAACTATAATATTTTTTATATAGCGATAAACATAAAAAAACATATAAAATAAATAGTCTTTAAAAATATAATGAAATTATCTACATCATGTTAATTTATTTATAAAATTTAAATACTAAATATTTGTCATTAATGTTGACAAAATAGTGATGTTGAAATTATTTTATTAATAGAAATATCAAAAAAATTGTCTTAAATATATTAAAAGATATATAATATGAACAAATTAATGTGATCCATGAATTTCTAGGTAAATATGACATGTTAAGAATTTATAAAATAGTTTCTATTGAATTTATATTACGTTAAGATTCTCTTTAAAGTCAAATAAATGAATAGTGTCAAAATTTACAGTATTGATAATTTATAAAAATAACATATTTTTTAATTATTTAAAAATCACAAAAAATATTTAAAAATTACAAAGTGAAAATTATAATTTCAAAAATTTTATAAATTGTCTAATTATTTAAAATTTACGACACATAAATAAATATTATTAACCAATTAATATTTAGAATATTATTACCACAATTTAAATTAAATCAATTAAATAAAAATAAATCAAAATGATAAGGTTTAAAATAAAATAAAAAAATGTCTAAATTGTATTGGATAAGAGTATTTCTTCCAAAAATTATCTTATCTTAGAAATAAATTAGTTTTTGACCGTTATGAATTGAAAATAAATTTATAATAAATTAATATTCCAAGACTTTACTAAAGTGCCTCTCCTTCCTCTTATAAAATGCCACCACATTTACCCACTTACTCAAAACTTTAATGCCCTTTAGATCATCAAAACTCTACTCAAATAGTCTCAAAAAATACCTCCATTTCTCCTAGATTGCACGATTTGTACATAAATCCATTCTATAAGGTCTTTCGTGCGAAGAAAATGAAGATACTCAAAAAAGAGGTAATTGTTTTATCACCTATTCCAAAATTATTTTCTTCTTATACATCATATTCTTATGTTTTTTCAATACTAAAGTAATAAATCTAATATATTATAAATTATGAGATGTTATAAAAATTATGGTACAGTCTTATACCACCTTTTACCTAACCTACAAATAACAGCATCACCATACATGCATACATACGGCTTATCGTCTCTACGTCAAGATGTAATTGTTATTCATAAAATATTATTTGGGATGGGTATATTGATGAGTATAATTGATTTAAATAATGAATATATCATAATAATTATTCTTTGAAATTCATATACCATCTAATTTGATACTTTTAACCATCAATGGAATGATATCGTCGCTCGTGTTTATGTACGACTTACCATCTCCAAGACGTGATGAGATTCAACCCCCACGTTAACCATTTAAGAATTATTATAAAGTATATATAATAAATAAGCATAAAATACATGACACAATAATTCTATTATATATATATATATGTTTTTGTTTATATATGTCATTTACTTTCTTCCATTCAATTCAATAAAGAAATGGAAACAGCATTCATGCATACGTACAGTCTACTATCTCTATGAACGGTGTATTCCATTTAATTTATCTATCTATTTTATATATTTATATACTAAATATGTATGATATATAAATCATGTTTTAAATTCTTGAATTATTTAAATCCAGATCTATGTAGTCATATCAAAAATAAAAAGTCAAAACACATACGATAAATAAAATGATTATTACCCAAAACACTGCTTTAACATGGAATTGATAAATTAACAGGTAATATAAAGTGATAAGTGAATCATATATGATGTCATAAATATTAATCATGTTCTGTTACAAGTTAAAAATATTTTTAAGCTGACTATACAATAGTTTTGGACATATATTGAAGAAATTAGATCTTGGGTAAGGGATAATTTTGCAATCTCATGTTTAACTGAGATTGTTTATACATATGTATTTACTAATGATATATTGATCAACCATGTACTTATTTTCTAAAAATGTTTTCATAAATTATTTATTATTATTCTATGTACCTTTAAAGTCATTTCTACCCATTTTTTACTTTTACTACATGGTTTGGAAGGAATCTTTATTTTTTTTACCTTATAAGGTACTTTTGAATTTTTGTGGAAAAAAATTGAGTTGAATGTTTTTTAAACTCATATAGCATGAATGGATTTTTTATGGTTTCAAGATTACAAATTTCCATGAATATTCCTCTACAATATTTCAAGTTTATTTTTTAATAAATTATTTTATTTTCAAATTGCATGCAATTTTGATAAAAGAAAACATTTTTGATGAAGAAATGACACTTTTTCAAGAAATAATGTCAAGAGTTTTATCCAGATTATTTTCCATCTAATATGACACTCTAAAGTAAGGTTATGTTTCAACCACTATTATTAATATTATTTTATTATGTTAATGAAGGAATAATACTTTATTTAGATTATTTCATGATAGAATTATGTTTAAGAAAGCCATTTTATTTCATGGGTTATGCTATGATGGATGATTGATGTTTTTTTAGGAAATGTAAGAATGATTTCATTATGATATGGGTGATACCTATATCTCCCTCTAATTCATTGGGTAAAGATTTATATCTCATGATGTAGACATAACTGGAATGTAAAGTAAATCTAGTTCATTAATTCATGGCTGGAACGATATGTAAACCTGATTCAGTGATGGAATTTTTCCACTATGATGGTCTTGGAAGTAATGACTTGGCTACTATGAAAATCATAATATGTGCTTATTTGTTTTCCACAATTTTATTTTTTATTCCAATGATATTTTATCATGGTTAATTTTCCATTATGATATATACCTTATGTACTGTAAACATTTATTTCATGACTTAATATTTGGATATTTGAACTTTATGTTCATGGTTTTATATTCTTATGTTTGTGGTTTGTCTTATGTTCTCCATTTTTCCCCCAACTGATCATTTGAGCTCACCCTTTTTATTTTTTTCCCCATGATATTAATAATGGTTCTGGTAGGAAAAATAAGGACGATCTTTATGGGTTAAGTTGAGTATCTTCTGTGAATTTAGAATATTATATTCCATGTTTTTTTATGACAATAAACTAATATGTTCTTTGGGTTTATATTTTAGCCATTTATAAAGTATTTATTCAGATAAATTCAATGTCTATGTATGTCAAGCTTGGGTCACTATAGTTGGTATTAAAGTGAAGGTTTAGTCAACCTTTGTAAACTAGGATGTGAAATATTTAGTGAAATCCCTAGAGATATTTATTCGGATATGTATAGGGATTTCCTAAGGATATGTCAAGTATAGGTTATAATGATAGGTTTTTTTGATAATCATTACTAAACTATGGTTAAAACAAATATATCATAGATTGAAATATTATAAGTAATTTACCTTACTTATGTGTTTCTAGTCTCTGATATGTATTTATCACACATTTTTTCTAGTCTTAGTCAGTAGCCAAAACTATATAGAACATAGTCAACCGTTGAATTTTTTTGATGTGCAAAGTATGGGATTTATGAAGATAGATTTATTATATGGAAGCATCATGAAGAGAATCATAATGAAGGTACAAGTATTGGTCATACTTTTGAGGATAAAGATATTGTAAATGATATGTGAAAGGTATGTTATGTTCATCTAGTATTGATTACATTAGACCTATGAAGATTGTGGTTGAGAAACCTTAAGACATGATTAATATTTTAGGAAATATGAAGATGATGGATCATGATATATGGTTTAAGAATAAATTTGGATGATGGATGTGTATATGTTTTAGAATTCAATGATTATGTTATATGAATAATGAAATATATATGTGTTTTTAGTATAATTTTTTCATTAATGATTGAATATGATATGTTGAATAGTTATAAGGAGCCAAAAAGTTCTTTAATGGTATGGTTATATACTTGGAGGACACATGATTAACGGAAATATAACAATTAATATGTCACCTATGCTAAGATAACAATGTTTGGATAAAGATATGTTGAATTTGAATAAGTTAATCGGATGATGTTTGTTTCTTGGGGACTAATGTTGTATTTATCGATAAGAGAGTTATGATATGGTGGATGAAGTATTCATATTTTTTGTATAGGAGGAATAATCAAATATGTTTTGGAATAATGAAACATGCATGTTTTCAATAAGGATGTATGGTAAAGAGAATACATGATTAAGGTACTCACAAGTTTGGAATGTGATAACTAAGAACAACCTTATGAGATATGTGTTATAAATGTTTAGATGATTTAGTTCACCTCTTTGTAATGATTTAGATTTTTAGTTTTTGGAAGGATTAAAAGGTTTCCCATTTATGGATAGTATAAGTTATACAATGATTGATGTTGGTTAGATTAATGTATTCTCTCACTGTAGATAGACTTATGCATATTTTATATCTCATGTTAAACTTTTTATTGAGATAGATCGAATAAACCATCATTATATTTATGGATATCGTGATCTACTAACACTTCATGAATGAAAATTTTAAATTCATTTCATTGAATTAGAGAAGAATTGGAAATTTTTCAAGGCATGACCGACTGTGAGATTGTACCAAAACAAGTATGTATTTCTTCTCAATAAAAATTCATCTAATTTAGGAAAATAATCTTGAAAACCAAATAGGTTATCCCATAAACTTCTTATTATATGAATCATATTGTCCCTTAAATCATTTCAAATTTATGGATTTCTGGTTACTAACTTTCTCCAAACATTGTTCTCTATCACTATCGATTAGAACCTTATGGTTAGATTTTTCTTCCATATCCATGATTTCACTTCCCAGCTATGTTATCATATGTGAAAACTCACTTATGAGTTAAATTTGGTAACTGTTATGTATCTAACATTACTTTTTAAAATAATGTTTTAGCATTCCTTTTTTTTTTATGTGGGTTTCTATGAAATAATCAATCAAGTAGTAAACCTTTTACTACCCAGCTGAATTTCGAGGGTGAAATTCATTTTAATAATGGAACAATGTAACACCCCAATATTTTATAAGATAAATTATTTTTAATTCCTTTGATTTATAGTGTTGTATGCTACACAAATATTAGCTTGCGCTATACGCAACACAATATTAACTTATAGTATACGCTACACCATACATGGTTTGTGTTACACACAATTTCAAGTTCTTTTGAAATAATTCATTTCACACAACACTGAGTATAAATTTTTTTCAATGTATAAAAGACCTATGTTATAATTATGTTATACATAAAACCAACGGAATATTTCACTACATGCAACACTGACGTGGCTTGTCTTACGTGCAAGAACGACCATCCTCAATAGCTTGTGTTGTACGCAATACTAAGTTTCACTAAAAAATGATATATTATTAAAATATTATTATTTAGTTGGATATAAACATGCCATTATGAATATTATTAATGAAACTTGGAGTTTTTATTTAAAATTAACATTAATATTATATATTTTCTAGACATTATATTACAACAAATTTTCTTTTTTAAATAAAATAAGTATTATTAAAAAATCATGTTTGGATGCCTTTTGAGGGCACACCAATTTTAAATCTATTTTTTTACACTTTTATATATTTTATTTGTAAAAATAAAATTCTTATTTGAATGAAGGACATCAAAATTTACATTAGATAATTTTTTGTTATTTTTCGGAAAAAATCATATTTTAATGAAAAGTAAAAAATACTATATTTTAATTCCATACTACCTCTTCATATAATTTATTTATATAGATATATTATATTTTCAATAGGTTTTAAAGTGTAATTGAATTATATTTTTATTCTTTAATCTATTTTTTTACATTATAAGTAATTTCACATTTAAATTGGACATAAACACATATCAATCTTTTGATAATTATTAATTCTTAAAAACCCACTTTCTAGTTTTGACCATGCGAATTAATTCTAAATTAATTCATTAAAATTAGATGTTTTGAATTTTGAAAAATGGTTTTCGTATTTATATCATTGGGTCCAAATTATTTTAATAGGTTACTTTTATTTTTTTGGATATTATAAATAGTAACTACAATAATTTTTATTTACCACAGTTAAAGGTAAATCGGGTAAAATATGATAACAAACAATATGATAAAGATAATAAAATTATACAAACACCTACCTAAATCCTATTATATTAATTAATGTCTACTAATATAACCTAAGGGTATGAATTTATCCATTTAATGTACTTTTTTTCTGAATGTGTTGTAATTATAATTAAAATAAAAGAGAGTGACAACATGTCACTCTCTTATATCTTATAACTATAATAACTTCAATATTGTGATAAAATTCACAATATATAGAACATAAATAGTCTAATGAAATATAATAACATTATATTAATTATGTGAATTTATTTATAATTCATAGAAACTAAATAATTACAATAAAAGATGACACAATAGCGATGTAGAAATTATTTTATTAATAGAAATATCAAATAAATGGTTCTAAAAATATTAAAGTAATTATAATATTAACTAATTAATGTTTTCCACAAATTTAATAGGTGAATATGATAGGATAAAAGTGTATTAAATAATTTCATTTTAACTAATTTTCTGTGTGGATTTTATTTAATGTAAAATAATTGAATAGTGTCAAAATTGACACTATTGATAATTTATAAAAATAACATGTTATTAAATTATTTAAAAATAAAAATATATATATATTTAAAAATAAAAAAGTGAAAATTATTATGTATAAACGTACATAAAATATCCAATTATTATATATTGACAACACATAAGTAAATATTTTTAACCATTTAATATTTAGAATATTATTACCACATTTTAAATTAAATAGATTAAATAAAGATAAATCAAAATAATAAGTTTTAAAATAAAATAAAAAACATGTATAATTTTTTATTTTGATTATTTAGACCCAAACACATGTTATCTTAGAAATAAATTTGTTTTGGACCATTATATACCGAAAAATAATTATAATAAATTAATATTTCAAAACATTCCAGAAGTGCCCCTCCTCCGTATTATAAAAGGACACACCCTCTACCCACTAACTTAAAAAATGAAATACCTTTTTATCATCCACCATATACGAATATAAGCTCCAAAAATATCTCCCATCCTTCTAGAGGTCACCCTTTTTATAGAAATCCATCTAATGGAAACATTTTGTGCAAATCAAAAACAGATACTTGAAAAAGAGGTAATTATTTTATCACCTCCTTCAAAATTATTTTCCTCTTCTACTTCTAATTCATATGTTGAATCCATATTCAATTAATAAATCCATTATATTATACATGATTATATTTTATTATAATTACGATACAACCTTTTACCTCCTTTTATCCATCCAATGAATAATAAAATCACCATGCATGCGTACCTACGACTTACCGTCTCTATACTGTAGTGTAATTGTTATTCAATAATTTTTAATTCTTATGGGTATATTGATGATTATAATAGATAAAAATAATTAATATAACATAATAATTATACTTTAAAAATCATATACAGTACAATTCCATACTATTTAACCATCAAGGGAATAAAATCGTCGCTCATGCGTATGTACAGCTTACCGTCTCCACGACGCGATGAGATTCATTCCCCACATTAACCATTAAACAATGATTATAAATTATATATGATAAATAATCATTAAATATATTTCATAATAATTCTACCGGATTTATGTATATAAATATATATATATTTCATTTACTTTCTTCAATTCAATTCAATAAGGAAATAGAATCAACGATCATGCGTATGTACGACCTACTGTCTCCATGAATGGTGTATTCCATATCATTTATCTAACTATTATATATATTTATATTGAATATATATGATATATAAATCCTTTTTTACATTTTTTATGTAATTAAATCACAATATAAGTAATAATATCAAGAATAACATGTCAAAACATGTACGATAAATAAAACGATTATTACCCAAAAAGTTGATTTAACATGGAATTGATAAATGAAAAAGTTATCTAAAGTCATAAGTGAATCATATATGATGTCATAAATATTATTATGGTTCTGTTACAAGTTAAAAATATGTTTAGACCCACTATAAAAGAGTTTTCGACACATACGAATGAAATCAGACCTAAGGCAAGGGATAATTTTACAATCTAATTTTTAACTAAGATTGTTTATACGTAACTATTTACCGGGGATATATTTATGATCTATGTCCATGTTTTCTAAAAAAAATCATAAATTTTTTTCTATTCTTCAATTTATTTCTAAATTCATTTTTACCCATTTTTTACTTTTACTACATGGTTTTGAAGTAATCATTCTTTTATTTACCAAACAACGTACTTCTTGAATTTTTTGGAAAAAGGTATGAGGAGAATGTTTTTTTAACTTATACAGAATTAATGTATTTTTTTACAGTTTCATGAAACCTTATTTCCATGAATCTTCTTATACACTATTTCTTGTTTATTTTTAATTAAATTCTTTTATTTTAAAATTTCATGGAATTTATAGAGAAGAAAATGTCTTTGAAGAAGAAAGGATTTTTTAATTAAAAATTAAGTTCAAGTGTTTTATTAAAATTATTTTCTATCTAAGATTAATCTCTTAAATAATTTTTTTATCCCTATTCTTGCTATTATTTTATTATGATAATTATAGAACGATGTTTTTTACAGATTATGTTATGTTGTAATGTTTTTTAAGAAACCCATTTTATTTCCTGGGTTATTATTTGGTGAGTGATTGATGTTTTGTGGCACGTGAAAGAATGATTTCATTAGGACATGGGGGGCCTATATTGCCCTCTAATGCATTGGGTAAAGATTTATATATCCTTAGATATACATGACTGGAATGTTAAGTAAATATGATTTAATAATACATGGATGGAGTGGTAAGTAAAATAGGTTCAGTAATGGACTTTGTCCACTATAATGGTCTTGGAAGAAATGCCTTGGCTACTAGGGAAATCATAATTTGTTCTTATTTGTTTGAAAAAATTCCATGTTTTATGATAATGCAATTTTATCATGGTTAATGTTACTTTATCATTTATGACTTATATACTACCAAGATTTATTTCATGACTCAATATTTTAATATTTAAACTTTATGATCATGTTCTTAAATTATTATATTTATGGTGTGTTTTATGTTCTCCATGTTTCCCCTAACTAAGCATTTGAGATCACCCTTTTTATGTTTTCTTTTCCACAGGATATAAAGAAAGGTTTTATGTAGGGAAAAAAGTGGAAGATCTATATGGGATATTTTGAAGATCTTTCACTAAGATAGAAGATTATATTCTAAGTTTCTAAATACACGAAAATAATATGGTCTTTGGAAGTATGTTTTAGTCATTTATTAAGTATTATGCAAAATAAATGTAATTTATATGTACACCAAGATTGTATCAATATAAAAATCATTAAAAGAATTGTGGTTTTGGTTATTTTATTATATAGAGTCCAAAGCTTACATTTTATAAATAATAAAGAATCCCCCACTCATTTCCTATATAAACCCACCCAATCTCCCATTTCTACTCACTAAAAAACCTTGTATCATGTTATTAATCTTCCCTCCCCTCTCTAGTGTCTTCCAATGGTTCCACTAATCTCTCAAAAATCCCCTTACAAGAATTTGGAGTCAGACTTTTATAGTAAGGGACCCTCCTCTCTTCCTTTCATTTCAAGAACCATCTTTGAAATCAGCCTGTTTAATTTTAATTGGTGATATTGTCTTTAATTTATAAGAATTTTCTTAATATATAATTTATTTTATTTGAATGAGATTCAATTTATCTTCTCTCATTTTGAATCTTACCTAAGTCGTTACTATGCTGAATTTAGTAAGGTATTTCTCTCTTCACATTTCAATTCAAGAACCTCTCCTATATAATGCCTCTTAATTATAGTTGTTCATGTGGGGATATTTTCTTCCATATCCCCCTTACTTTATATTTGATTAAAAATTATGAGGGAAACCATTCAGTCTCATTTATTCATCCCATGAACCATTATTCGCACCTGTTACCATGCTGATATTTAGTATGGGATCCTTACATTCTCTTCTTTATTCAAGTTTCTTAATTGTCATATGCCTTATATTTTCAATTCCTAATTTTCAAATCTATCATTAAATTTTCTATTACTACCCATTTTATGTTCAAATTATGAGAGACCCATTTCTCTCTCATCATCGAATTTTATAAATGTTTAAAAGATGTCGTTGTGTTGCTGAAATTTCAAAGTGATTTACCAATAGAAAATAATTGTGTAGTCAATACCATTACCATTTCCTATAATGGGTGTTCAAATTAATACAAAAATAATTATATTAATTGATAATTACATGTGTTTATTCCACACTAAATAATCATTTAATAAAATATTATTATGAATGAATCAATTTTGTATGAAATATGTGGCACACATAAGCATGAGATTGAAATGAAAGTGACGGGTGTGCCCAAAATTATATAGTGCTGCAATGCATTAGGTAATGTTTAGACTCCTGTGACATTAGGTTGGTATTCATAGTAAAACTAATTCCTTTATGGAACTTTTTTTATCATGGTGTCTTGGTATTTAGACTTGACTTATGTTTATGATGTAGCATTTTAATTCGTTACCACATTTCCCATGTTGCCTTTATAATTATCATGCTATATCATACCTTATTATTCATGTTCCTTACATTCCCAATTAATATTCTTATTGTCTAACATGTATTATCAAATGCCATATTTATTCCATTATCGGGCTTTATTGATCACCCCTTTCTTTTGTATGTCCCTAGGTTATCCTATGTATTTTTATGTGCATGAATGTTAAAGAATTTTTCAATAAAGATGATGTTTTCCTATTTTAAATTGTTATGTAATGTACCTAATTATAGAAGACAAAAGACTTATTTATATTCCATGTTATATTAAGCATAATATTATGTAATAAATAATGTATTAATCTGTAATAAAGAATATGGTTTTTTAGGGGGAATAGATAGTGGGATAAAGGGGATTGAATAGAGAGGGTGGATAAGTATGTTAAGTGGTGGGGGATGGGATTACATTGTGGTTGCATCCTATTTTTTTCTTATTGGTTTCCAATATTTTAATAACCATGATGTTTTAACTAATCATAACCCGTATTATTAAGAAAATGTTTCTATGATCCCCCTTACATTCATAAAAGAAATTCACGCCTCTAAAAGATCGTGTTTCGTTAGAAGGTGGGAGACATGGATATGTTATAAAATATTCCCCTTGAATTTCACCATAGATTTCTATTGATTTTAAGACATTCATATCCTAGAAGGTTCATTTTAGATTTATTAATCACACAATATATCTTTGTCTTTTTATTATTATATATTTGTTTCTTACATAATATTAATTTCAGTAATTAAACTAGTTATTCATTTTACTTCACCAATTTCTTTTGACTGGTGGAAGGAATTACATTAATAAATTGCCTTATATATTCAATATTATTAAGAAGATGAGTTTCATATTTTGGGGATCTCATGTGAATTCTTTTCATTTTTTTATATATAATGTACTATTGAGTCTCCTAGTGCATTCCATGAATACAGGTATTGAAGTCTATAGAGCATAGTGATTTTATGTTTTTATTTTTAAGTAATGTTACTATTATCTGATATGTTCAATTTTAACATATAAGAAAAATATTGAGTTTTGTATCATGGATTTTTTTATGATTTTTTCTTCTTGTATTTGTATTTTCATTTCCAAATATTCAACCAATAAGAATTTTATTTTTTGGGTACTCAATACACCTGAATTGAGAGATGTGGATATCCAAATAGTAATTGAGGTCTCATGTTTGGCTAATATTTTTATTAAATTATTTTTCTTTTATTTTTTTTGGGTTTGAACCTATTATGTTTTTAGTTATTTAATTCCCATGTTTATGGTGCAATAAATATTTTATTAATACTTAGATTACTCTAATTTTTTATGTTATGTTCTAAATAAAGTTATTTATTTTTGAATTTGTAATAAAAAAAATATAAATTTATATCTTTTTTGTGAGTGTAGGATAAGAATAAGGAACTGGTAAGAAGAATTATATTGCATTAATATATCCTTATATTTTTCATTTTATATACAGTCTTAGTATTTTTAGTAATAACACGTATTTTTCTTCTTCTTTGATTGGATATATTATTTTTTGGTCCTTTCCTTTTCAATTTAGTGTTGAGGGCCTTAAAATATTCATTTCATTAATGAATTGAAATTAATTACATTAGTAAAACTATTTAACATATTACTTTCCTATTTTTGTCTTTTATTAACTTCTTCGGTGATGTATTATATAATATTTTAATTATATAATTTATTACTGATAGAAAAGTCCCCAAATGGATTATTTTCAATTAACCTTAGTTATAGTTAGAATAAAATTAATTTTTATATTGCATATATCTGGATGATTCTCCCAAGAAATATTCTTACTCGATACAACTTTGGGAGAAGGATTAATTTAAACCATGTTATCTCAAAAAGTTTTAAATATTATGAGACCTTTTATAAAAAAAATTTAAAGGTACATGATTTTAATTATTATAGAATTGGGTTTCTATAAAATACGTATATCAAAGAGTGATTGTATTTCTTAGATTTCTATAATATTTTATTTTCATATCATGTTTTCAAAAACTGGTTATACAATTGGATATATAAAAGTTTTTATAAATAAAGAAACTAAAAAATATGATATAATTTTTTTTTAAATATGTTTTTATAATTTAAAAAAATAAAATTAATTTATAAAAAATAAATAATACATTTTAGAAATAAATTTTATAAATCAAATACTTGTTTGTAATTAGTGTTATCCTTTCAATTATATTAGTACTATTATAAGTTTTCAATTTGTGATTTTTTAATAGTCTTTCTATTAAATATTAGATTGTATGTTCTTTAATTTATTTGAATTCTATTTTTTAATGGATGATATATTTTTTTTTAAAATGGGTGGATAGGTACTGATCATAATTTGTGTTACAACATAGGGAGATATAATTTTACGTTAAAAAGTTGGAATCATTTTTTGTGATAATTCCAAACCCGAGACTAAAAATCTTGGTATGATTTTGATAAAATAGTTTTTTTTATTTATATATAGTTTGTTTAAAAAAATTAATAGTTTTATTAAAAAAATTAATTTTATGCAATATTTCAAAAATAAAAACTACTAAATTTTTTATAAAAATTTAAAAAATATCTAAGTAATGAAATTACTTTTTAATGCTTATGTGAAAGGTTTATTACTGGATTTACAAAATGTATTCCTTATTTAATTGATTTTATTTATAAGTATATTCTTGGGAGAGTTTTATATAAATTAAAAATATCACTGCATATATTTTTATAATAAGTTATGGAATGTCATATAAATCTTTTTTGGTAGATTTATTGACATTATAATATTGTATGTATCTTCAGTTAAATTTTATAGAGTAATCAAAAAATTTGTGTTTTTTTAGAACTATTGTTCCATTTATTATTTTCTAGTTAGTTATTTGTTAGGATTTTATGTTGACATATTTTTTATTTAGATCATTATCATGAAATATTAATTTATTATATGTACTTCTTTATTTACATAATTATATTATTTCACCTACTAAAAAGAACAAAATGAAGACATTGAATGTGTTAATATATTTTTTTGATAATTTTTCTTTTATGTTTTTTCATTAGTTTTTTAAATAAGATCTCATAATCTAGGGGAAATAATTATTTAGAAAGGCTCCTTAGTGTCATTACTCTAGATCTAGAAAACTTATATTAATATAATTATTATATTCTTTGGATATTTTATTTGATGAAAAAAAGATCACCCAAATAAAGAATATAGACTACAAATCAAGAATTATTGTGAAATTGGATGTTTTTTAGAATTATATCAAATTGTATAGTATTTTTATGGAGATAGATTCTATTGTTTTCTTATAATATTTAATTTCCATCTCTTTCAAAAATTTAAATAACTTATTAAGAATTTATTAAACCACTTACCACTTATAATAATATTAAATTTAAAAGTATTTATTTAAATTAATTCTTATGACACATATGACATATGATAAGTGTTTTGGGATTTATTATTGATAATATAAATTTATATTACTATTTAATTAGGTTTTCATCATTAATATAAGTGTAACCCATTTTTAATAACATCACAAACCGCTTATTTAAAAAAACTAATTAGTGAAATTAAAATATGTTACAAGTAATTTTTTATAAGATTAAACACCATTTTTGTTCAAATATGTCATTTATAACCCTTTAATACATTACTTGTGGGTTTTATTCAAAGTAAGTTATTTTCCCTTTTATTAACTAATAAATTTTTATGAATGTTTTATTTTTTATATATAAATTTCATGCGGTTATTCCAACATTTGATTTCATTTTTTATTTAATTAATTTTTATTTATGAGTTCTTTGTTTTGAGGAATGATCTAGTAGGTAGAATATATTAAACACATAAATTTTATAGGTGGTATCATGTTGAGTAGTGTAAGAAAATGGGGCCAACATGAAAACCTGGTCTACATTTCTTTTTTTATGGTTGTTTAGGCATTGTTTCAACATAGTTGCAACACCTCTACATTATAATATATGATTACATTTAAATAATATAATTTTATTGATATATTTCTCTACAGAAAACATTGAACAAAAATGAAACCATGATATATTAAGATAAAACATAAATGTTTAAGTGTGATAGATAAAACCTATATTTTGATTTATTAGGAATGAAATGCAGTAACAATATAATGAAATATATGTATAATAAAATTAAATGATAATTTTAATATGAATGAAATTCATTTAGTTTACCCAAAATATTTAATAGTATCTTTTATTATTTTAAAAAATATTTTTCACAAAAATATATATTTTATAAGTCATGTGTTTCAATTCATTAATGATAACTTTAGTTTGATGATATCAAAAAATAATAATAACATTAAATTTTTGAAAATGTTATTTTCTAATAAAAATGTTTTTTCAAAATATTTTATGATTATATTTTCAAATTGGATTTTTAAATTTTGTAATTTGGAAGTAATAAAATAAAATTAATTTTCTAATTCTTCATATCAAAATTTAATTAGTATGATTTTTTGAATGTTTTCTAAAAAAGTTTATTTTTTTATAAAAAATGCATAATTTTTGAAAATGATAATTTCCTTGATTTTATCGCTATATAATAATTACCTATAATATTTAAAAACAATTAAAGTATTAAAATAATAATTTAACAAATAAAATTATAAACTTTGAAATATTATTTGTACAGTGAAAACCTGTGTTAAATATTTTTTGAACTAAAGTCAATTGTTACTTTAATATATAAATTATTTATAGTATTTTCAATAAGAAACTATTTTTAAGGGAGACTCAGTATTAGATAAAATTTAAATCCTTATAAAATTTTTTTATAATATTTCAATTTATGTCACTAAACTCAGTATCAAGGATAATTTTACCTTATATATAAATTTTAAGAATAAAATTATTATTTCTCTTAAAAATATTTTTACATGATTAAGTTTTTTTTTGAGATTAAATATTAACACCATTATAAATTTTTTTATAATTTTTTTATAATTTTTTAGTAATAAATATAAAATTAGTTAAAAAATTTAATTATAATATTTTCCATTAAAATTTATTACTATGCTTAAAAATTAATTACTGTGGTAAATGTAAAGATGTAAATTGATTTTATCATAGAGTAAAAGTCATAAAAATTTAAAAAATGACATTAATTAAATTTTTGAGATTTCTATCAACTAATACTTGTATCCCCTACACTTTTTCCCCGTTTTGATCCTTGGTACCTTGAAATGGTCATTTCATTATTGAAAAATGTAATGGTGTTTTTAAAATACCCCTTACTTTCACATATAAAAACATGCCACTTCCACCATTAAAATATACAATTATCCATTAAATTAATCCATAAAAATATCAATTTTCTCAACATATTATCCCATATCATTAACATAATCCCCTGGTCACTCATAGTTATTAAAATCTATTCAAATACAAGGAGACTTATATTGATTAAATTAGGTTTCCGTTTGACTTTTCCATTCCTCTATGTTTTGAAAATCACAAACCATTTATCTTAAAGAAAATTATACTTCCCTAATAATTATTTTCTTATTAAAATTTACTTTCCCTAAGGATATTTTTATCCTTAATATGTTTTCATTATCTCATTTTATGTTCTCTCAAAACCAAGTTGATTTTATTACTATGTCAAAAATTTATATCCTTATTAAAAACCTTAGAATATTATATTTCCTTGAATATAGAGTATTGTTTTTCAAATATTAGAAATTGTATAAAATTTATACTCTGAATTCTCTAAAATCTAGTATTCTAATCCTCTAAAATTCAAAATGCTAATTATATGAAATTTAGACTTTGGATTCTCTGAAATTCGAACTATGAATTCCCTGAAATTATGACTCTAAATTCTCTAAAATTCAGACTCCAAATTCCTCCAAATTTAGACTTCTAATTCCTCTGAATTTAGACTTCTAATTAATCGGAATTCTGACGATTAATTTCCATGAATTCAGACTCTAAATTCCTTAGAATTTGGAATCCGAATTCCTCTGAATCTAGAGTCCAAATTCCCAATAATTAATACTCCCAATTCATCAGAATTTAGACTCCAAATTCATTGTAATTAAGAATCTGTAATCTAAAGAATTTAGATTTTGAAAACCTTGAAAAACATAATATGAGTATCTATGTTCTATATAATCATATTTTTTATTTGATTAGTCTCTGAATTTTATTTTTTCCTTAGACTTCATATATTTAGATTTGGTAATGATATTTAATTTTACATACACATGTAATTTTTATGAAGTGATGTCATGAAATATGTTTTTGACTAACCATTGGTTGAGTGACACATGTACATGCCATCCAAAATTCAATGAAAATATGATCATTGGAATATGGAGTCGGCTGTTGATGTTTTGGATATAAATAAAATCTCACTTGAATGATTTTATAATCTTTTTATCATGCTAGATATTACATTTTGTAATGATGTGAAGTGATTTATAGAGAGAGAAATATTCTCGTGCCTTTTTCATTTCATTGACATTGTGTTCAGCTGTGGACAACTTGTTCAGTTTGTTTCATGCGACTCCGATTGTTTCTGAGTACAATCAAGGGCTTTCAGGGATAGGAAGAATGTAACACCATGAGATTTTATGAGAAATATTTTTTTTATGTATTATGTTATATGAAACACCAAATGAATCTTTCACTACACACAACACTCTCTTGGCTTGCGTTGCATGCAAGAGCAACCTTCCTCAATAGCTTATGTTGGATGCAATACCGAGTTTCCGTAAACGAAGATATGTTATTAATACTAGTCATTAAGAATAGTAATACCCAATTTTTGAAATTTTATAAATTTTATTTTTCAAAATGGAGTTCATTTTTGCATTCAGAATATCGAAATAACCTTGGGTGATTTTTTGGTATTTTTCTGAAAACTTTCAATTTTTGATGTATAGTGAAAAACACTGATTTATAGTTTAAAACCAAACTTTTATTTAAATTATTAATTATTTTATTTATATTTATTTTAGTTCAAAATAGATACATAATTCTTATATAAATTTAATGTATTTCATTGGAGTCATTTTATAATAATTTTAGATATATAAAAATTTTATTGAACTTTTGACTGTCTTTTACTCACCTCCTAGGAGAATTTGCAAATTTACACTAAACATAATTTTACCACTTATATGAGTGGGATTTATAAAATCCAAGAGACATGATTGATATCAGTAAGTAAAATGTGGTTCAATAAGATAAAAATAATTTTTGGTGAGTATTAACTTTTTAATTTTATTTACCACGGTTAAAAGTAAGTAGGGTTATTAAGAGTAAAAATGATATTATTATTACCCTAACACATGTCCTAATTATATTAGATAAGTGTAATTAGACCAAAAACATCATTAAGAATAAAATATTACAATTTAGGTCCACATGGATTATATTAGGACATTTATTTTTAATTTATTTAAACAAGGGTTAAAATAGTTAAAATCAAAGTTTAATAACTAAATAATTTTAATATAGTTTTATAAATAAGATAAATTTGACTCTAAATATTAATTATAAAGCTAAAAATATTTCCTACATAATGGTATTTTATTTATTGTTTTTAGACATTAAAAAATTTAATTTATTTATGACACAGTGATGACGCATTAATTACCTTATTAATGAAATATTAACATAATTGATATATAAATAACTAAATAAATGTAATTTGAGACTTTTTATGAATTACACTAGTTTTAGAGGTCAATATAACATATTATGGTTAGTTATAATAGTTTTTAATTGAAGTAATAATGCTACTATAAATTAAGGAAAAACAAAATACCAAATAGTGTCAAACGTGACATAAAAGTGTTTTTAAAACAAATATTATATTATTAATTGTTATTCTATTCCTAAAAATCTATGGTTCAGAAAAAATAATTATATAATAACATATATGACATTAATTAACCAATTTGTGTTTGAATGTAAGTTTATAGTATGTTTATTAACAATATAGTGTAAGAATACAAGAAGACACAGTGAAAGTTAAATTATTTAACATAGAGTTAAATCTAAATGATAAGGTTAAAAAGGTTAACTAAAATTATCTAAAACCTATTGGTTGAGCTCCTTTATACCCATACCCACCCTAGATTCAAAATAATCCACTTTTTATCCGTTATAAACCGAAGATGACTTTATTATAAAATAATATTTTATGTTTTTCTTAAGGTGCCTCTCTCCTCCTTTATAAAAGGGCACCTCCTCACTCTCCTCTTCACACAATTTTGAGCCATCAATCCCTGAAAAACCCTACCCATTTATCTTCTAAACATATCTAGTTATATCATAGAGGTTATTTTCTTCTCTAAAGTCCAACTCTAGTGCCCTAAGGGGAAGTTTAAAAGGGACGCGTCAAGGAAGAGGTAATCTGTTCTACTGATTCTTTCAAGTTTCATTCTTCTTCTACTTCTTCTTCTTTATTTGTTTCATTATAAAGTAATGACATAAGTATCAATAAAATACTGATATGTTATTATAAATATGAAACAACCCTATTGCACCTTCTATCCATCCTATGGAAAACTAAATCACTGCGCGTGCATACGTATGGAATAACGTCTCCACGCCGTGGTGTAATCTGTTATCCACCACCACCTTACTTGGATGGGTATAATTGTGTAAAAAATAAATATATATGATTATTAAAACATGATACTGATTCTGAAATATTATATCATCAACTCCAATTCCATTCATATAATTATGGGAATTATATCATCGCTCGTGCGTACGTACGGCATATCATCTCCACAATGTGATGCAACTCGTTCTACATGATATTCATTGAATAATGATTATATAAATGAATTGAATGAATATATATGATATATATTATACTAATACCATTCTGTAAATGAGGTATCTATAACCTAAAAATAGGAATAAGAATCTATTCGACAAAACACGCATAAGAACATAAAGTAATGAACACCCGAATAACAAATAGTAAAGAAATATTACTAATAAAAAAGATAAGAATATGACCATATATGATATCATAACAATTAATTTTATTCTTTAATAAGTCAATGACATTATTTAAATCATTATATAGGATTTTCGGATATGTACAAAGCATATCGAACCTAAGGTAAGGGAAAATCTCAAAATCTCATTTTTATTTAAGATTGTTTATACTTAAGATTTTACTAGGGCATATTTATCATCCACATTAATGTTTCCTCAATATGTAATATTATTTCAATACTACTAATATTGTTTAAATCCAATTTTACATATTGGTGAATTTTTAGTAATATTTATGAATGGAACATTTTCTTTTTTTCAATACAAGATATTTTTTGACTTTTTCAGCCAAAGTACGAGAATAATATTTTTTTAACTTATACGACATGAATAGATTTTTATGATTTCATAGAACATTATTTACATGAAGCTTCCTTTACAATATTTCAAGTTTATTTTTAATTAACTTCTTTTAGTTTATAATTTTGTGATGTGTTAAGAAAGGAAAAATGTTTTTGAAGTAGAACAGATATTTTCCTCAAGAATAGAGTTCAAGTGTTTTATCAAAATTATTTTCCAGCTAAGATAATATATGGTTCTATTTCTATACCCATTTTTACATTTATTTGATTATGTTATGAATGAATTATTTTTATGAAGTCCTTTTATCTTATATGGATTATGTTATGATGGCATGATGTTTAAGAATCCCATTTTTATTACATGGGTTACGCTATGATGTATGATTTATGATTTTTTGGCACACATAAGAATGGTATCATTAAGAGATTAGTGGGACCTATATCTCCCTCTGATGCAATGGGAAAAGATTTATATCTCATGAGATAGACCTAGATGGAATGAAAATTTAATCCAGTTCAATGAAACAGGATTGGAACGAGGAGTGAACTCGGTTCAGAAATAGAATTTGTCCGCTATGATAGTCTTGTCAATGAGTATTAACTAATATAAAATGATTTCCAATGATTATGTGTGTATTCCACAAAGTTTCATGCTTTATTTTAGGATTATTGGGATTACATTTTACTACTATGATTTATCCCATGTTATGATATTATGATCTCTTTTGTAGGTTAAGATTTTAAAAATGATATGTTTTTATGAATATAATATGATTTATATTTCCTTTGCTTACCCTTACTGAGCATTTGAGATCTCCCTTTTGTATGTTTTATTTTCCCCAGGTCAGGAAGAAGGGTATTAAGTCGGATATTCCAAAAGGGACTCTTGATATGATAAATAGGAGAGAATATAGATGCTTTATAAACCTGTTGTTTATGTTTCCCAATTTCTATTGAAACTATACCCATACAATCATATAATGGTTTTGTTATATGTTGTAATATGTATGCTTTAATTCTAAAGTAATAACAATGTATGTAATGTATGAGTCATTATAGTTGGTATTAGAGGGAGGTTATAGTCAACATTTGGAAATTAGGATGAGAAAGTCCTAGTAAGAACCCTACGGATATGTCTAAGCATAGAACACAATATTAATATTTTAGAAATGGACATGAATAACCTATGATAAGAACATAAGTGTGAAATTTTATTCTTGATTATGTTGTTTTCCTATTATAGTTAGTGTTTCTCACACTATGCATATTGGTTTTAGTCAATGGCTGGAACCGGAAGGAACCATGTTAATGCCGAATGTGATGAGCAATGCAATGATTGTCCCCCTGAGCAACCAAATGTTATTGGAGTTGGAATGAAAAATATTGTAGCCATGATCACATAACTTTCTCAAGCTATGAATCATGCAGGACATCCAAATGAGCAAAGGAAGGAGCAATATTCTATTGAATCCTTTATAAGGCAGCGCCCACCCTCATTCAGTGGGTCTACTGATCCATTAGTGGCTGAACAATGGATCAGTACCACTGAAAAGATATTTTCAGTTTTTCAATGTTTTGAACATGATAAAGTCATCTTAGCAGTAAATAATTTGGAATGTGAATCTGATCAATGGTGGAATCATATGAAGAATACGAGGAAAAGAGGTGAAATTGAGTCCATGGAATGGGACAAGTTCAAGAACCTATTTTTCAATAAGTACTTGCCTCGTATTCTTCAAACAAAGATGGAGTGGGAGTTTCTTGAACTAAAGAAAAAGGATAATGAATCTGTTAGTACCTACGAAGAAAAATCTACATGACTTTCATGGTATAATTCCCGAATTATTATCCAACCTGAGAGTAAGATCGATCAATTCTTTAGTGGCTTAAAACCAAGTCTTCTAAGGGTGTTAGCCGTAAGGGACTTCAATAGCTACGAGGTAATTATTCGATGTGATCTCATGGTTGAGATGGAGATTAGAGTAACCCATCATTCATATGGGTTTGATAAGAAGAGGAAAATGGAACTGAAAGGGAAATCTAAAGATCACACTAAAAAGAAGATGAGTTCTCCCTTATTCTCAATGTGTGGAAAGAAACATGGAGGGAATGGTCTTAAAGGGAAATGTAAATGTTTTAAATGTGGAAAAGAAGGTCATCAGGAATTTGAATGCCATAATGATGCGAAAAAGATGTTTGGTGATGTGAACAAAGAAAAGGCTACACAGAATGCACCTCCTACACTTCAATGTTACAAGTGCAAGGAAATGGGGCATGCTAATCAATACCCTAATCCAAGGGTTTTTTATGATGATCGACGTCAACAAAATTTTAAGGCTAAAGATAGGGGAATGTCACATGAAATTTCTACGAGTGATGTGGAGTATGATAATGAAGTGGTGAAAGGTACACTTACCATCCACTCTAAAGTAGAAAATGTATTATTTGATTCTAGATCCACCCACTCTTTTATTTCTGAAGAATTTTCTAAGGGTATCACCATATTACCTCAACAATTAGATGTTGAGTTAGCTGTGACAACCCCTAATGGCACTATAGTCACATCAAATGTTTACAATTCTTCTCTAATTTAATTTTGTGGGAATGTGCTTCTGGAAAATATTGTGATAATTCCTATATTGTAATTTGATGTAATTCGTGGCATGTATTGGCTTTCCTTATATGGATCTCATATCAATTTCTAAAGAAGGAAAGTCACATTCCATATTCCTGATTAATCTTTGATCATCTATCGATGCAAGGATGAATATAACCTTCCAGTGGAAGTTTCTTATATCTTATGGGTCTTGATTCCATTAAATGAAGGTTATTTATCTCAAATGGTTGGAGAGAAATTCACGATTAATAATACACCCATTGTATGAGAGTTTGATGATGTCTTTTTGGAGGAATTTCTAGGTATTCCACCAAATCGTGAAGTTGAGTTTTCAATAGAACTCATACCGGGTGCTATGCCCATTTCAAAGACACCTTATAAAATGGCCCCAATTAAGTTGCATGAATTGAAGAAGCAACTCCAAGAGAATCTTGATAAGGGAATCATACGCCCCAGTGCATCACCTTGGAGAGAACCTGTTCTGTTTGTTAGGAAGAAAGATGAATCAATGAGACTCTACATTGATTATCGAGAACTTAACAGGATCAATATCAAGAACAAATATCCTCTCCCACACATTGATGACTTATTTTACCAAATACGCGGAGCTCAATACTTTTTCACGATTTATCTTCGTTCAGGGTATCATCAATTAAGGTTCAAAAGGGAGGATATAGCGAAGATAGCTTTTCGTACAAGGTATTGAAACTATGAACTTATAGTGATGCCATTTGGTCTTACTAATTCCCATCCTATCTTCATGGATCTAATTAATTGAGTCTTTAGAGACTATCTTGATCAGTTTGTGGTTGTCTTTATAGATGATATTCTTGTCTATTCAAAGAGGAAGTAAGAACATGAAGATCACTTGAGAAATGTATTAAAGACCCTAAAAAAGGAGAAGCTTTATGCCAAATTTACCAAGTGTGAATTTTGGCTACAAAAAGTTTCATTTTTGGGTCACATAATCTCAAAATAGGGGATATATGTGGATCCAAGAAAAAAAAATAGGTTATCAAAAGATGGTCAAGACCAACAACAGTAACAGAGATCCGAAGTTTTCTTGGATTGGCTGGATATTATTGACGTTTTGTGAAAGATTTTTCATGATTATAAAATCCACTCACCAAGTTGACTTGAAAAAGAGTTATGTTCGTTTGGATGGAGGAGTGTGAAGAGAATTTAAAGGAGTTAAAAAGAAGGTTATTCAGTGCACTTGTGCTCACACTACCTTGTAGTGGAGAAAGGAATGTGATCTACAGTGATGCATTCAAGAACAGATTGGGGTGTGTTCTCATGCAAAATGATATGGTGATAGATTATGCCTCATGGCTGTTGAAAATCCATGAGAAAAAATTACCCAAATCATGATTTGGAATAAGCTGCAGAAATATTTGCATTAATGATTTGGAGGCATTATCTTTATGGGGAAAGGTGTGATATTTATACTGATCATAATAGTTTAAAGTATATTTTCACACAAAAAGAGCTGAATATGCGCCAAAGAAGATGGTTGGAGCTGATTAAGGATTACGACTACTCAATTCATTACCACCCTGGGAATGAAAACAAGTTGACAGATGCATTAAGTCGAAAAGACCATGAAAACTTATCCAAGATGAGGATCATAAAAGATCCAATATTTATGGATTTTCAAAGGATGCATCTTGGAATTATAATTGAAGGGGAAAAATCATATCTTTCTTAAATAAATGGTCAACCATATATACATGTGAAGATTAAAGAGGCATAGGAAGAAGATGTAGTGTTACAAAAGAAGGTGAGAAATGTTCCCGATTTCAACAATGATTGTGATGAAATAATAATGTTCTGGAATTGGGTTTGTGTTCCTCCCATCCCAGAATTAAGGAAGGAAATATTAGATGAATCTTATTGTTATTTATTCTTTATTCACCCTGGAAGCACAACGATGTATAGGGACCTGAAGGAGTAATTTTGGTGGGATGGCATGAAAAGAGATGTTTCTGAATATGTCTCTCAATGCTTGGTTTGTCAGCAAGTTAAAGCTGAGAGACAGAAGTCTAAGGGTATGTTACAACCATTACCCATACCAGAATGAAAATGGGAAAACATCACTATGCACTTTGTCACTGGGCTTCCCAAAACATCCAAAGTCAATAATGCTATCTAGGTTATAGTTGATCATCTTACAAATTCGACACACTTCATTGCTATTAGAGAGGATTTCCCTCTTGATCAAATTGCCAGGATATATGTATAGGAAGTGGTAAGATTGCATGGAGTACCACTGTCCATTATATCTGATCGGGATTCGAGGTTTACCTCGATGTTCTGTTGAAGTCTTTATCATACTCTGGATACAACGTTGAGTTTTAGCACTCGTTATCATCCTCAGACAGGCAGTCAGTCTGAGAGGAAAATTCAAACTCTAGAAGGCATGTTGAGAGCTTTCTCTATGGATTTCAAAGGCAGTGGGATCAACACCTACGTTTGGTGGAATTTTATTATAATAATAGCTTTCACTGCAGTATTCATATGGCTCCTTATGAAGCTCTCTATGGAAAGAAATGCAGAAATCTAACTTTCTAGGATGAAGTTGGGGAAAGAAATCTATTAGGATCTGATCATGTTGATGAGATGACAGAAAAGGTGAGATCTATTCAACAACACATAAGAGTAGCTCAAAGTCGACAAAAAAGTTATACTGATGACTGAAGAAAAGACCTAGAATTTGAAGTGGGTGATAAATTTTCCTTACAAATATCTCCTTAGAAGAGAGTAATGTGATTTGGAAAGAATGGCAAGTTGAGCCCTAGGTATATTGGTTCTTTTGAAATACTGGATTGTGTTGGGAAGGTATCTTACTGATTGGAACTTCCACCGAATCTCTCTCATGTTCATGATGTGTTCCATGTAGCTCCCTTGAGAAAGTACATACATAATCCTTCACATGTACTAAACTCAGAATTTGTACCACTAGAGTAAGATCTTTCTTATGAAGAATAGCGGATTGTGATTATAGATCATAGTGAAAAAGTTCTACGAAACAATCCCACTCACTTGGTTAAACTTTTATGTAGGAACCACCAATTAGAAGAAGCTACATGGGAACTTCAGGATATGATGGGGGAGAGGTATTCTCATCTGTTTGTTTCGAAGTGACGAATTTCGAGTGCGAAGTTCTTTTTAAGGGGGGTAGAATGTAATACCCTGAGATTTTATGAGAAATATTTTGTTTTTAGGTATTATATTATACGCAACACCAAAGGAATCTTTCACTTCACACAACACTTTGTTGGCCTGCGTTTCACGCAAGAGAAACCTTCCTTGATTGCTTGCGTTGTACGCAATACCGAGTTTCACTAAACGACGATATGTTATTAAAACTAATGGTTATGAATAGTAATACCCACTTTTTGAAATTTTATAAATTTTATCTTTCAAAATGAACTTCATTTATGGATTAAGAATATCGAAATTATCCTAGGGTGAATTTTTGGTATTTTTCTAAAAACATTCAATTTTTGATGTATAGTGAAAAACACTAAGTTGTAGTTTAAAACCAAATTTTTATTTAAATAATAATTTATTTTATTTAAATTTATTTTAGTTCAAAATAGATACATAATAACTATATAAGTTCAATGTAATTAATTGGAGTCATTTTATAATAATTTTAGATATATAAAAATTTTATTGAACTTTTGACCGTCTTTTACCCACCTCATAGGAGAATTTGAATATTTACAGAAAACATAATTTTACCACTTCTGTGAGTGTAATTTCAAAACTCTAAGAGATACGGTTGATATCAGTAAGTAAAATGTGGTTCAATAAGGTAAGAATAATTTTTGGTGAATAATAACTTTTTTACTTTTATTTACCATGGTTAAAAGTAAATACGGTAATTAAGTGTAAAAATGATATTATTATTACCCTAAAACATGTCATAATTCTATTGTATAAGTTTAATTTGAAAAAAAACAACCTTAGGAATAAAATATGACCATTTTGGTCCACTTGTATTAGATTAGGACATTTATTACAAATTTATTTAAAGAAGGGTTAAAATAGTTAAAATCTATGTTTAATAACTAAATAATTTTTAATATAGGCTTATACATAAGATAAATTAGACTATATATATTAATTCAAAATATAAAAATATTTCATACATAATTTTATTTTATTTATATTTTTTAGACATTAAATACGTTAATTTATTTATGACACAATGATGATAGAGTAATTACCTTATTAATAAAATGTTAACATAATTGATATTATAAATACCAAAATAAAGGTAATTTGAGACTTTTTTTGAATTAAACAAGTATTAATGATTAATATAAAATATTAGGGTTAGTTAGATGAATTTTTTCGATGTAATAATGCAATTATGAATTTAACAAAAACAAATTACCAACTAGTTTCAAAATTGACCTAAAAGAGTTTTTAAAACAAATATTATATTATTAATTGTGATTCTATTCTTAAAAATCTAAGGATTGGCCAAAGAACTTATATAATAATATATATGACATTAATGAACCAATTGGGGTTTGATTAAATTTTTATAGTAGGTTTATTAACCATGTTGTGTAAGAATATAAGAAGACACGGTAAAAGTTAAATTATTTAACATAGAGTTAAATCTGATTGATAAGGTTAAAATGGTAACACAAACTTGTCTAAAACCTATTTTTTGAAAGTATTTCGACCCCTCCACACCCTATATTAGAAATAAGACACTTTTTAGCAATTTTAAACCGAATATGACTCTATTATAAAATAATATTTTAATTTTTTCCTAAGGTGCCCCTCTCCTCCATTATAAAAGGGCAGCTCCTCCCCCTCCTCTTCACACAATTTTGAGCCTTCAAGATTGGCCAAACCCTTCCCATTTCTCTTCTAAAAATCTCTATTTATATCATAGTGGTTATAGTATTTTCAAAAGACCAAATCTAGTGCCCTAAGATGAAGTTTAAAAGAGACACTTCAAGGAATAGGTAATCTCTTCTACCAATTCTTTCAAGTTTATTTTTCCTTCTACATCCTCTTCTTTATTTGTTTCATTATAAAGTAATAACATCATTATAACTCAAATAATTATATGTTATTATAAAAATTAAACAAACCTATTTTACCTTCTATCCGTCCAATGGAAAACGAAATCATCACACGTGCGTACGTACGGAATACTGTCTCCACGCCATGGTGTAAACTGTTTTCCACCAGCACTTTACTTGGATGGGTATAATGGAGTAAAAAAATAACTATATATGATTATTAAAACATGATAATGATTATTAAATATTATATCATAAACTCCGATTCCATTCATATAATTATGGGAACGATATCATCGCTCGTGCGTACGTACGACCTATCGTCTCCACGATGTGATGCGACTCGTTCAACATGATCTTCATTGAATAATGATTATATAAATGAATTGAATTAATATATATGATATATATTATACTAATACCATTCTCTAAATGAGGTATCTATAACCTAAAAAGAGTAATAAGAATCTATTTCACAAAACACACATAAGAACATAAAGCATTGAACACCCGAATAACAAGTAGTAATGAAATATTACTAATAAAAAGATAATAATATGACCATAAATGCTATCATAACAATGAATATGATTCTGTAATAAGTCAATGACATTATTTAAATCATTATATAGGAGGTTCGGATACATACGAAGCATATTGTACCTATTGTAAGGGAAAATCTCGCAATCTCATTTTAATCTGAGATTGTTTATACTTCAGAATTTACTATGGCATATTTATCATCCACATTAATGTTTCTTCAAAATGTAATATTATTTATATCCTCCTATTATTTTTTAAATCCAATTTTACCTATTGGTGAAATTTTAGTATAAGTTATGAATGGAATCTTTTTTCGTTTTTAGTATGAGATACTTTTTGACTTTTTCAGCCAAAGTACGAGAAGAATGTTTTTTAAATTATAAGGTATGAATAGATTTTTATGATTTCATAGGACATTATTTCCATGAAGATTACTTTACATAATTTCAAGTTTATTTTTAATTAACTTTTTTTATTTTAAAATAATATGACATGTTAAGAAATGAAAAATGTTTTTGAAGTAGAAAGGATATTTTTCTCAAGAATGGAGATCAAGTGTTTTATCAAAATTATTTTCCACCTAAGATAATATAGGGTTCTGTTTCTATCCCTAGTTTTACATTGATTTGATTATGTTTTGATGGATTTATTTTTATGAAGTCCTTTTATCTTATATGGATTATGGTATGATGTCATGATGTTTAAGAATCCCATTTTTATTACATGGGTTATGCTATGATGACTGATTGATGATTTTTTCGCACACATAAGAATGGTATCATTATGAGATGGGTGGGACCTGCATCTCGCTCTAATGCATTGGGTAAATATTTATATCTCATTCGATAGACATGGCTAGAATGGAAAGTTAATCTGGTTTAGTGAAACAGGACTGGAACGAGGAGTGAAATTGGTTTAGAAATGGACTTTTTCCGCTATGATAGTCATGGAAATGAGTCCTGACTAATATGATATGATTTCCTATGATTATGTGTGTATGCCACAAAGTTTCATGTTTTATGTTAGTATTATTGGGATTACATTTCACTACTATGATTTATCCCATGTAATGATATTATGATCTCTTTTACAGGTTAATATTTTCAAAATGATATATTCTTATGAGTATGATTTGATTGTTATTTCCTTTTCTCACCCTTACTTAGCATTTGAGCTCACCCTTTTGTATGTTTTCTTTTCCCCAGGCCAGGAAGAAGGGTATTAAGTTGGATATGCCAAAAGGGACTCTAGATATGATAAACAAGAGAAAATATAGATTCTTTATGAACCAATTGTTTATGTTTCCCAGTTTCTAAAGACACTATACATATACGGTCCTATCATGGTTTTATTATATGTTGTAATAAGTATGATTCAATTCTAAATTAATAACAATGTATGTAAATTATGGGTCGTTATAAATACCGAGGTTCCGTCTAACTTAAAGATCAAGGGCTTGCAGGCATATCAATATAGATTCCAATATTTCTATCGATGGATTACTCTAGTGTGGGTAAGATAGAAATTCATGAAAGTATAAATCAAGAGACCTTTATCCAAGGTTGTTGGATACCTTACTCGTTGGGTTAAATGACTTCCTACTTGTTACTAGTTTTTGTTTCATGTTTTATTTCCGATGTATTTCGCTAAAGGCAGAAAGTATACTTTTCTTATACTTTCTTGTACTTTACATACTCTAATAAATAAGATTATATACACTTTAAGGTAAAATAATCATTTAAGAAATTTATTCTTAGGATTCATTTCTAGAGTCATATTTCTAGACCCTAAGAAAGCTTTTTTCATAGAACTAAAATAGGATATGTGAATTTACTTTGTATAACTTTTTTTAAACATAGTTTTACTTAAGGTTAAAAACCAAGGTTCTTAAAATTACAATTCGCCCCCCCCCCCCCTCTTCCAATTAAGCATCAACATATAATCTTTCAATCCAACAATTGGCATCAGAAAAGGTATCTAGGGCACTTATACTAACATATAAGTTTTCTTGCTCAAATTTTTTCTAGTTCTAAATTCTTCTTGCTTAACTTTTATTGTTCAATTTTTTCTTGATGATTTTTATATTTGATTATAAACATTTACTACTTTCATGTTTTTTGGAATGATATATTCCTATATAATTGAAGGTATGAATGTTGGTTTCATTGATAATATAAATCCTACCATACCACCTATTTTGGATGGTAATGATTATGATTACTGAAGTGATAGGATGAAGACTTTTTTTGTTAACATTGGAGTAGACAACTTTTTTTACGCATACTGCAGATTAAAAAATTATTTACAAGGAAGTAAAAACCTTCACAAATCAAGAAAAATATGAATGTCAACTAAATTACAAGGTACATAATACTTTATTGGGTTATATGAAAATGAATATAGATAGTCAAGTATTTTTTACTGAAGCTTCCAACTGCATCTTGAAAAAACATGAAGTTATACATTTTGGTACTTCTAAAGTGATAGAATCTAGAAGAGCTATGTTAGGAGCTAAATATCATGGATTTTTATTTCTTTATAGTGAACCTGTTTACAAAATATAACAAACATTTATGACCCTTTCCATTAGTTTTCATTCTATGGGGGAGAAATGTCTTGATGATGAAGTTATTGTAGATGAATTAATTGGCATCAAGCCATATGAGTGGGAATAAAAAAGGATAGTTATTGATGAGAAAATAAAAGTATCTAACATTACTTTTGATGAGATATTTGGAACACTTCTTTAACATGAAACCAGAATAAAGAGAGACGATGATTTCCACAAAAATAAGAATTGTAATGGAAGTGTATCTTTCACTACAACATCTAAATCCAAGACTCTGAAAAGGGTTACAAAATCTAAGTCTAAGACTGTCACTGTTCTATCTAAGTTTAGTGAAAGTGATCATTCTGAAAACGATTTAGCTAATATTTCCCGAAGTATGAACATGACAGTGGGAAATAAATCCTTTCAATACAGATATAAGAAGAAATATATAAAGGATAAAAAAGATTCTGAGGTAACCTGTTATGAATTTAAAATATATGGATATATCAGACCTGATTTTCCCATGCTTAAGAGAAAAGAAAAGAAGGAAAAACATTATAAAAGGAATAGAATGAATAATTAAAATATAAATCCAAGAAATCCTTAAATTCAACTGATACATGGAGTGCTAGTGGTGGTGACACATCTGATGAATCCTCAGAGTATAAATCTTTTAGTCAAAAGAATCTTGGTCTAATAGCCAAACTACCCATTGAAAATCATTATATAATGGACAAGGTATACAATTCACAATTTATCACTAATGTTTCATTGAATGAAAATTATACTGATGATAAATATTATAAGTCATTAGAATATTAATCTTCTTATTATGAAGATAAATATTTACCTTCTTATGAAAGAAGTGTTTAGATTTTACAAACTTCTTGAAAATGAGAATTCAAAACTCACGAAAATTCATAAGAAATAAAATTCTAGAATTTATATTTTAACTAAAGAAGTATCAGATCCTTCTAAAGATATTTATTAGAAGTTTTTTTATTTTGAAATTGTTTCTGAAAACCATAAGGAAGTTAATTCTAAGATGGATAATCTTTTTATGGATCTTAAGGATGTTATTTATAATATAAATATTTTAGAGTCTTACTCTAGTTCTAAAGCTAATAAAATTGAGGATAATAACATTGTTATTAAACTAATGATAGAAATATTTTTCTTAATGAAATCCCTATCAAACATTACCTCTAGTAAGGAAAACATTGACAAGATGTATTTCCAAATCCGTCCTTTAATGAATAGCTCTGGATTTGGTTATACACATTGAAAACCTGTTTTTAGTAATAAATATTTTGTTCCCCTATGTTTTACATTTTTTACTTAATGTAACTATTGTGGAAATTGGGAGAAAATTTTGTCTTTAAAGAAAACTCAATATTTAGGTTTTCAAAAATCATATTTTTCTTAGAAAATGCGGATTCCTAAAATCTTACTTTTGGGAAATTTCAGATCCAAGAAATTTTGGATTCCAAAAGTCTAACTCTTTTATTTTCATGAAAATTAAGAAAGTAACAACAAAAATACATGGTACATGGATACTTGATGTTCCTAGAATATAAATAATAACAAAAACATCTTTGAAAATATTATCAAGATAAAAGAAGGAAATGTAAATTTGGAGATAATGCTCAAAGAGAAATTATTGGTATAAGTAACATTGTTCTTCTTGGAAAAACTTTTAATTCAAATGTTTTATTTGTTAAAGGTCTTATGAATGACAACATTATCTTAAGATAATTATGTTTTGATGGTTGCCTTGTAAATTTTAGAAATGATAAATGATTAGTACACAATTCCAAGGAAGAGTTTATTCTTTCTTCCCATAGGCATGATAATGTATGAACACTAAACCTAGAAAACCTTAGAATCCATGATCTACCATTGCTTAGTGCAATGTAAGATCAATATTGGTTATGGAATAGAAGGTTAGGACATTGTAACCATATAAACCTATGAAAACATTCAAAGAAAAGACTTGTTAAGGATCTACCCAAGCACAGATTTGATTCCTCAAAATTTTGTGATCCTTATCAATATATCAAGAAACATAAATCATGTTTTAAATCAATTGGCGAATTCTTAACCTCTGATGCAACATATTTAGTGAAAATGGATCGTTTTGGTCCAAAACAATCTGTAATTATTGGAGGAAAATATTATGTATGTGTTTTTATTGATGATTACACTAGATTTACATGGGACTATTTTCTAACAATGAAATCTGCAGCATTTTTATATTTAAAAAATTTTAGAGCCCAAGATAAAAATGAGAACAACTATCCTTTGATAACTATTCATAGTGATCATGGAGGACAATTTCAAAATTCATATTTTGGAACTTTTTGTAGTAATAAAGTCATTACTCATAACTTCTCAACACCAAGAACTCCTCAACAAAATGGTGTTGTTGAATGAGGAAATTGAATATTTCAAGAGATAACTATTACCATATTGAGTGAATATTTTATTGCTAAATACTTTTTGGTTGAATCTATTAGTACTGATTGGTAGACTATAAATTGTTCTTTAATTATACATTTTCTTAATAAACCACCTTCTGAATTATGAACATATCAAAAACCTTGATTTTCTTACTTCAATGTATTTTCTTACAAAGTATTCATCCTAAATACTAATGATAACTTACATAAATTTTCACCCAAATCTCATGAAGGTATTTTCTTAGTCTATTCAAATATCTCTAAGGATTATATGGTTTTTAATAAAAACATTTGTATTATTGAAGAAATAGTGCATGTAAAATTTGATGAAACTAATCCTTTTTTTAAACAACACTAATCTATATCCATAGATTTTTTTTTTCAAAAATTGATTAACAAACCTTGATTGAAGATTCTTCTAATAAGGAAAATGTTCCAGAAAACATTTCTAAAGCATTTAACCCAGAATATTTTCTACCATATGTTGATGAATAGGTTTTACAAAACCCAAATCAGTAGTTTCTTAAGAATTAGCCCAATGATAATATCATTGGTGATTGAAATCAACATATAAGGACTATAGGTTCCTTATTAAATGAAGTAGAACATCTATAATTCTTTTTTTAATAAGAACCAAAATGCAGTGATGATGTTTTAGGTGATGATGATTGGATTAAATCTATATAATATGATCTAAATGAATTTTAAAGGAATAAATTATGGACTTTGGTTGAAAGGCCTAAGGAAATTTCTGTAATTGGAGTTAAATGGGCCTTTAGATATAATTGTGATGAAAATGGAATCATAGTAAGAAATAAATCTAGATTAGTTTCTAAAGGATATAATAAACAAAAAGGAATAGACTATGAAGAAACCTATTCTCCAGTAGCTAGACTTGAATCTATTCTCATTTTACTTTCCTTTGTTTTATTTTTTAATTTAAAACTTTCTCAAATGGATGTGATGTGTGATTTCCAAAATAGATATGTTCAAGAGGAAGTTTGTGTCGAAAGACCTCCAGGTTTTTAAGACACAAAACATTTTAAACATATTTTCAATCATACCAAAGATTTCTATAAACTTAAACAATCCAATAGAGACTAGTATGATAGATTTACAATATTTCATTTACAAAAAAATTATGTTAAGGGAACTACTAATCCAAATCTTTTAATAAATCAAGATAAGAAAAATGTTTCGATTATTCAAATATATGTTGAGCATATTATATTCAGATCAAATCAGAAATCTTTAAATGATTCATTTGCGAATCTAATGAAATATGAGTTTGAAATGATTATGATGGGTGAGTTAACATTTTTTTAGGTTTTCATATTTCTAAAAAAAATAAAGAACTTATATCTCACAACATTAGTATATTAATGATAATTTTAAAAATTATGGATATGAAAACACTAAATGTATAACCACTATAAACAATAACTAAAATTATCTTGATCTTGATGAAGTTGAGAAAATAGTAGATCAAACATAATTTATAGGTATGATAAGAATTTTTCTATACTTGACAGCTTTATATCCAGACTTAATGTTTTCAGTGTGCCTATGTTCAAGATATAAATCTAATACAAAGGAAAATAAAATAAAAGTAATGAAAATAATTTTCTCAATTTAAATGGAACCATGGATTATGGACTTTTCTACAATTATAGAAATTATTATTTTTAAATATTTTAGGATTCTGATTTTGGTGGATGTAGAATAGATAATAAAAGTACATCCAAAACATGTAATTTCCTAGGAGATTATTTGGTTTCTTGGTCATGAAAGAACCAAAATTTAGTAGCAAACTCAACTGCTGAAGCTGAATATGTAGCAACTAGAAGTTTTTGTGCTCAAGTGTTATGGATGAAACACACACTCACATACTATGGAATCAGTTTTACCAAAACACATATATTGCGTGATAACACTAGTTCCATTTCCCTAAGAAAAAAACTATGCACATCACTCCTGTACAAAACACATAGATATTAGGAATCACTTTCTTAGGGATAACTCACTTAAAGAATATGTCATTAAACTATTTATTGAAACACTAGATAAAATTGATATTATTTTTACAAAATCATTACCCTCCAATAAATTTGAATATATTAAACAAAAGTTAGGAATTATAACCATAAGGTAATATTACATATTAATTTTTTTAAGCATATCACTTTACATTAAGAAACTCATTTTTCATAAGGGGAGTATGTATTCTTGTTAACCAAATTTGTTTCAAATTTTTTTCGTAAGCAAAATTTTCATAATGATTTTTTTAATAATGAAACATTTTCCATAATCAAATTTTTTGTAACCATTTTTTTCCTTAATCATTTTTTCAGAACCCAAAATTTGAGAATCAAAATTTTTCCTTTCCATTATAAAATTCTCCAGAATTCAATGTTCTTTAAGAAGAATATTTTTTATTACTAAAAATTTTCCTACCAATCTGAAAGGCATGTTTACTTACATAAATTTTTGTAATTGATTTTTTTACTTGTTGGTATTTAAGAAATTTCTTTATCAGTTTCACTTTCATTAAATCCAAATTTTTCCTTAAAACTTCAAAGGATAGGAACTTACCAATTCATTCTTAGACCTTCATCTCAATTGTTAGATCATATTGTTCTTGTTTCAATTGTGGGATCAAATCTTGAATTTGAACCATTGCTTCAATGCCTATATAAAGGCCACCTATTCCTCACCCCACATCGGTTTTCAATGTTTTTTCTGTTAAAGATCTGGCTATCTTCAAAAATCTCATTCCACTTTTCCATGTTTTCTTAGACTACTGATGTCATTAGAAGCCTCCCAACAGAACCAGATGGCTTTAACTAAGGAAGTAAGTGGATAGAAAATATACAGCGAAAGGTTAGTTGATCTGAGATTTTTCTCTAAGTATAATTAATTGATTATGAAAAACATTAAGCCGAATGCATGGGAGAACTTTTTTTAGCCCAGACGAAATGTTAGGATCTGGTTTGTCTAGAGTTTCTTATAGAGTGTTATGATACCATACCCTTTTTTAGCGAAGGTGGAAGAGATAAATTTTCCGTCAAGAGTTATTTTAAAATGTGTTCAATATCTTTTAAAATGGAATAAAATATCATTGGAGTTCCATATAAATGAGAATAAATTTTCTGTACTCAAAAGATGCTAGAACTGTTAAGAAATTTTGAGAAGGAAAAGGAAATTCAGTGCCTTGGACTCAAAAAAGTGATAACACTTTTGTAAAGACCCAAAATTTCCAAGTAAATTTTTTTATTAAATGGGAATTTTACAAGTCTGTGAATATTGATGGTGCTTGATTCAGAGGCCCAGAGTTCTCGGAATGAATTTATGATCATTTTTTCAGGTGCGTTCAGTAAACATGCAAGCGGGTTTTTTTCTAACATTTGAAACATTGTTCAGAATTGAAATCTAAGGATGTTGTTGAACTTGTATCACTGGTATTCGCTTAAGGAGACTTTCACCTCGATGGTAGTTGGTTGAGGTTGAATGTTAATTTTTTTGGGTATTTCATGACAAAATAAAATAAAATAAAATTTGTGTAACATTTCATTTTATTTTATTTTGAAACTCTTATGTGGATGTTTCATAGGTGGGGACCACCTAAACTAAACCTCCCTTGAGGGGTTATGGTGGTGGGGACCACCCAAGTATAAACCCCCTTGAACTCCCCTTTAATAGGAGAAACCCTCAAACATCCTATTAAATTTGGGGGGCCTCTTCAACTTCTCCAACATTTATTATGCCAACCTAGTTAGTTAATTAAGTCTTTTTGAATTTATTCCAATAAACTAAATAGACAACATAATCTATTATGTTGGATACGTGGAATTTGTGGTGGAATTGGGAGGAAGGAGCCTTGGGAGGAAGCTCTCTAATGAAGAATGACAACAAAGAACACCAACTTCGACTCTGAATTTTTCCACAGGACACTCATTGACGAAGAACATATTCAAAGTCAATGAACCGATGTTCAAGGAAACGCCGAAGTCACCAATGTCTGTCTATTCTAAACGTCATCATCTCCTTCCCCACGGGTAGTCTTCAACAAATAAAAGGAATGTGGTAGGGGTTTACTTATATATGATTATAACTTCCCATTTTCTCCCCTTATAATTCTTTTGAGGGATTGGGAATAGTGATTGACAAGGGTTGTAGGGATGCTATTTGAATTATTTTTCCTTTACCTATTCTCGATATTCTTATTCTTCTTGAGCTACTTGTTACCACTCTAACATTGAGGGTGTGAGCCATAAAAACATGTCCTGACCCCTCCTACCTTCTTCTTTAATTGTGTATCCTTCACGATGAAAGAAGTCGACTTTGGGGATGACGAATATTGCCAAAATTTAGCACTGGTGGAACATGAGAACCACTGATGAAAGCACGGTGCCCCGCCACCCCGAGGCCTCTGCGCCCCACGGCTCTCCCCTATCAGTGGCCATCGCTGCTCCAGGGCCTCACTACACTGCCCCGCGGCCTCCACCCTCCCGGTTGAGCCGCTCTGGCCGAGATTCCCCATGGCCTCGCGACCTCGCAGTCGAGCCACCTTGCACCCTCACGACACCCCCATGACCAAGCCACCCCGTGGCCCCACCCCTCGAAGCACCCCATGTAGTTGAGATGCCCATGCACCCTCATGGATCCCCTATAGCCGAGCCTCTCCAGCAGAGTCGTCCCGAGGCCTCGTGCCCTCATAGAACCCCCACGGCCAAGCCACACCGTGCCCTCACGACACCCCCGCGGCCTCGCGGCCTTCATGGGCTGCTAGGCCAGACCCAGCAGGTCAGGTTGGCTGACCTGAACCTAACTGACCCAGTCCGGGTAGGGCTGGGTCAGTTCGACCGAGTCGGACTAGACCAAGACCAGATACGACCCTTTACTTAACTTGTTCCGTAACATTGGCACAAGATTTCTATTTGAAAAACCATCAGGGGAACCAAAAACTTTAGAGTGAGATGGTCCCTTTGGAATACCCCACTGGAGTTTTAGATAAATTTGGGGAACAATCAGGTAGGGTTGAGCACAAATCCAACCGGGGCCTCAGGACAAAAACGCCAATAACTCACAGACCGGGCGTTTAAATGACGCCATTTCTATTTCATTGAGACCTCTATGACATCGAGGTCCTTTGGAATACTTCCTCATGGAACTTTGTAGTAGTTAGAGTATCAAATAGTGAATTTTGTAGTGGATCATCCCAAATATGAGCAGGCTTAGTGCGGGAAACCAGTAGCTGGATGTGATGAGAAGAATGAAGAGTGATCTTATGTGGGTCAGCTCCTAGAAATCTTGTGTGGGTCAGCTCCTAGAGATCCTGTGTGGGTCAGAACCTAGCTATCCTATTTGGGTGAGCTCCAAGTAATCATGTGTTGATTAACTCCTAGTGATCCTATGTGGATCAACTCCTAGCAATCCTATGTGCGTCAGCTCCTAGGGATCCTATGTGGGTCAGCACCTATAGATCATGTGTGGGTCAACTCTAAGTGATCATGTGTGCATCGGCACCTAGTGATCATGTGTGGTTCATCCCCTAGCGATCTTATGTGGTTCTTCTTCTTTACAGTGTAAGATGATTTAGTAGTTACATATAATCATCTCAACTATTGTACTTAAGTTATACCTTTTGTGAGATGAGTTCATACCTGTGTGGTACTTTCCTTTATGGTAATACGTTGGTGGTATTATTTTGTGTGGCATACTTGTGTGGTACCTGCCTTTGTGGGTTTCCTTCCTTTGTGGAATAGTTGATATTTGGGCTTTTGGGTTGGATGCTATGTTTCCTCATGATTGAGATGGGTATACATGATAACATAGGCATATGTATAGGCATATACTTAATAAGGTTTGACGGTTGAATTAATGCATTGAGGTTTATCCTTTGTGGATTTTCTGAGATCTTGAGGGTCTCAGGGTCCTTATTGAGTATCGGTATACTCACTCCTACATGGGCTATGCCTTCACCTTGTTGTGTTTGGTGCAGATGTCAGACAACGTTGATCGAGGATGAGGGTACCAGGACTGGACGGTGCCCGGAGGAGGACAATACGACGAGTCAGTACACGGAGGAGACCGACGGATGTGGAGTGTTGAAAATGAAATCTATACTTACCCTTTTGGTAGGAACCTCGGAGGACTACCCAATAGCCGTCTTCCTTTTTGCTCCAGTTTACTTGTACTTTCAGTTTCATGTACTTTTCAGTTGGGCTTGTACTGTGGAACCTTTTACTTACTGTACACACTCAGTTTACTATTTAGTTTACTTGTGTTTGTATCTTATTGTGTGCTTGGTTACATGTGTTTATAAGTAATAAAGGAAATGCCTTCCCAGTTTTAGGGATTACACCTTTTAGTGTTATTCACTAGCCCCTGTCCTATAGAAGGCGGGCTTGGGGTAGTCACGGCATGGGCCCCGGGGGATGGGATATCACAAATTCCTAATAGAGGAGTCGGTTCTACCATAGAACATGGGACTCTGATAGTTCTTTTTAATGGAAATAGTGTTATGTGTAGTGAGTATGGTTATCAGTTTTGGGAATCCAGTGTTGGTTTGGAAGTCAACGTATCTATACACCAGGACCCTGACTTTTGATTTTCGACTTAGTGCATGAACACATTGATTGCGTGTGTGTTTTCAAAAGTTTTTTTGTGATCTCTTTGAGTCATCTCACCAGGTATAACATATTGACCGTGGCGCACCTGTTTCTTTTCAGGGTGCCTCCACGCAGACAGTCAGCTTGGGTTCTAAGAGTAGCATGAACTAATAGCCCACCGAGCGACGAGGCCTCGGGCATGGACCTTTTCTAATAGAGGCACCAGCGGAGGCACCAGCAGTACCATTACCTATTGGGCCACTGATTCCACCATCCCCAGCATCAGACTGTACACGCCGCATGAGTGCGTTTCATGAGTTCCAGTGCCAGAGGCCACCCAGGCCAGGGGAGATATGGACCCACAGGCAGTTGAGGATTGGTTGAGGGCTGTAGTGAGAGTCTTCTGACTGGTTGGGACACCAGCAGATCTTATGGTGATCCTTACTACTAGCCTTCTATAGGTAGCAGTGGGTAGATGGTGGATCTTGATTCTCTCGGTTCACAATTAGGTGATGCTTCTCTGGGTAGACCTCAAGAGCCTATTCTGGGGAGAGTTTGTTCTAGTGACTCTTCATGCTATACACATACAAATGCTTCTTCATCTACAACAGGGTAGCTTGACTGTAGCTCAGTACTTAGCGAGTTTCACTGACCTCTCACGCTACTCGACAGATATGGTGTGGGGGCCATTTCTCATGGCCCAGACCATCGAGTAGAGGCTTAGGCGATAGATCAAGGCTTTGATGATTTCACTCAGCATACCGATAAAGGTGGGGGTGTTAGAGTGATCCCTCATAGTGGAATGTTACCTTTATGAGAAGTCACCAGCAGTGAGACCCACCATAAGTCGTCACGTAGCGGAGTCTTTTGCAACTGGAAGCAGACAGATGAAGCATAGGTCCAAGAGGACCAGACCTATAGGTGGACGACCTCATGACGCAGGGTCGGTTGTACGGGGCACCCTAGGTGGCGCCAGTCATACTAGGAGTAGGTATTGTTACACATGTAGAGGGAAAGGTCACATGGCTTGTGATTGTCTAACCCACCATACTGATGATCAACAGACGGTCGAAGGACTAACCAGGAAAAGACAGACGTTCAACCGAGGAGGTTCACATGGAGCAGGTTGACGTGGCAGAGGAGCTGGTCGTGCAGTTGGCGGTGGGTGATGATTTGAAATATTACCACCACCACCACTAGGTGGTCTTCTCCATCCATTGGGAGCAGTAAGATAGGGGCTAGATTAGCTCCAGGCAGCTGAGTCCTATGATCATGGTGCTGCAGAGATGTTACGAGGTATAATCTGTGTCTACTCCACCTTAGCTACAATACTTATAGACACAGGTTCTAGTCATTCTTTTATTTCCACTGCCCTCATTTGGAGCTTGATGATTCTGACGGATCTGTTGGCTTGATCCTTATAGCTTGAGACTCCTACGGGAGCAGATTCGATGATTACGCATTGGTGCCGGAAGTGAGAGATTACTCTAGGAGAAGATATCTTTGGCTCGGATCTCCTAGTAGCAGTGTCGAGGCCTTACGATGTCATCTCGGGTATGGACTAGTTATCTACATTAAATTCTCAGATTTAATGTATTAGGTGGAAATTGTTGTGTGTCCGCACAGTTGAGATCATGTTTACCTTCATCGGTGAGAAGGGAGCCTTTGAAACACAGAATGGACTTACCCGAATGAGAGTGCAGCCGATCACTCATCAGTTGGCTAGCCTTACCCTTAGAGCAGTTGATGTGGAGACTCCGAATTATCCTTTAGTGGTGGACCAGTACGCAGATGTCTTCCCAGATGATGTCCTAGGTCTACCTCCTCATGGATAGGGAGACTTTTACATTGACTTGTACCCCAGGATGGCACTGATATCTACACCTACATATCAGATGTCTCCTACTAAGCTTCGTGAGTTGCAGGTACAACTAGTGTACTTTCAAGGGAAATGGTTCATTCGGTCCAGTGTTTTACCTTCGGCATCCCTAGATTTGTTTTCCAAGAAGGCAGATGGGAGCTTGAGGCATTGTGTTGACTATCGGCACTTGAACCAGGTGACCGTGAAGAAACAGTACCCACTACTGAGGATTGATGACCTCTTTGATTAGCTGAAGGGACTACAATGGTTTACAAAGATAGACCTTAGATCAGGTTATCACTATCACAGAGTACGAGACAATGATATGTAGAAGATGGCCTTAAGTTGTTGGTACAGCCTTTATGTGTTCTTGGTTATGCCATTCGGTGTAACCAATGCTCCAGTAGTGTTCATGGGACTCATGAATAGGATCATTCGGTCATACCTTGATCTTTGTGTAGTAGACTTCATCAATGACATTCTAATCTACTCAGCTACTGAGGAGAAGCATTCCTATCATTTCCAGGTAGTTCTGGACACACTCTGAGAGCACCAGCTTCATTTTAAGCTCTCTAAGTGCTAGTTTTGGATATGAGAGGTTCACTTTTTGAGACATGTCATATCGGAGGCTGGAGTTGTGGTGGATCCAGTGAAGATTGAGGCGGTACTTGATTGGGAGACACCTAGGAGTGTGATAGAGGTATAGAGTTTCCTATGTTTGGATGGATACTACCGGAGGTTTGTGCTAGATTTCTCTACAGTTGCATCACCTCTATCAGTGTTGAAAAATAAGGGGAAACTTTTCTTGTGGTTAGAGAGTTTCCAGTTGAATTTTCAGGTTATGAGGAAAAGGCTGACTATTGGCCTTATTTGGTGGCTTCTAGAGGAGGGCGTAGGGTACGTAGTCAACTGCAATGCATTAGGGACCGGGCTTGGATGTGTCCTAATTCAGGAGTGATCAATGATCGCATATGGTTCTCAACAGCTGAGACAACATGATAAGAACTACACTACCCATGACTTAGAGTTAGCAACAGTGGTCTTCACCTTGTAGATGTGGTAGAACATCTGATGGGAGAATTTTTTACAGTGTACTCTGATCATAAGAGTCTCAGGTATATCTTCTCTCAGAAGGACCTGAACCTGAGACAACAATGTTTTCTTGAGTTCCTCTAGGATTATGACTTCATGATAGTCTATACTCCTAGGAAGGGGAACGTTGTATTAGATGAACTCAGCAAGAGGTCTGGTATATAGCTGCTAGGTGAGGTGGCAAAGCAACTAGCCGCTTTGTAGATATCCTTTGTGGATAGAGATGGTGAAAATTTTCTTCATTCTCTTACATTCACTCCTGTACTTCTTCAGTGAGTCAGGGAGATGCAGCGTGGGTACACTGATTATGAGACACGACGTGCTCAGATATCTACAAGACAAGAACCTGATGGATTTTCTGAAGGTGGGGAGCACTTCATCCTCTTCAGAGGACATACCATGGTACCAGTGTCACTTCGGGAGGATGTGTTGAGGGAGTTTCACACATCACCTCTCACGGTACATCTAGAAGTGGTGAAGATGTACCAAAATCTCCAACAACAGCACTGGTGGCCGGGAATGAAGAAATAAGTAGCAGAGTCTCTCTCTCGACGCCTCACTTTTCAGCAAGTGAAGGTGGTGCATCAGGTACCAGCAGGCTTGGTTCAACCTTTAGAGGTCCCAGAGTGGAATTGAGATGGGATATCTATGGACTTCATGATAGAACTTCCACGTATGTCTAGAGGTCATGACTCGATATGGGTGATCGTCGACCGGCTCACCAAGTTGGCCCACTTCCTACCGATCAGAGAGTAGGGTTCAGTAGAGATCTTGGGATGCCTCTATGTGTAGGAGATTGTGTGGCTACATTGAGTAACCTCAATGATTTCCTCCCATCATGATGATGGATTTACTTCACGGCTATGGAAGGGGTTGTAGGAGGCTTTAAGGACACAACTTTGTTTGAGAACCACCTTCCATCCTCAAAAGGATAGCCAGACTGGGCAGACCATTCAGACCCTCAAGGACATGTTGCGTAGTTGTGTCCTTAACTTCGGTCATAGCTAGGAGGATCACTTGGTTTTGGAGGAGTTTGCATACAATAACATCTATCACTCCACCATTGGGATGGCACCTTTCGAGGTGTTGTACGGGCGACCTGGCTGATCAACTTTGTGCTGGACTGACCCAAGAGATTTAGCACTAGTGGGAAGAGAGATGGAACGGGCTACCACATAGAAGGTGCAGATCATCGAATAGTAGACGAAGACTGCATAGAGTTGGCATAAGTTTTATGACTATAAGAGATGGAGACCTCTGGAGTTCGAGGATAGTGGACATACCTTTCTACGGGTCTCACCCCGAAGAGGACCATGAAGATTTGTCCAAGGCGTCAACTTATCTCTGAGGTTCATCAGACCTTTCCAGGTCATCAGCAGAGTTGGTGAGGTGGATTACCGCTTAGCTCTTCCACCTCAGTTGCACAAGGTTCATGAGGTCTTCCATGTATCTCAATTGAGGAGATACGTGCACAAACCTTCTCACATCATCAACCATGGCGAGTTGGATGTTGACGATGGGGAGAATTTTATGTAGGTTCCAGTAGAAATTGAGGATCGATAGGAGTGGGTCCTTTGTGGACGGTTGATACCTCTTTTTCATATTCACTGGCAGCACAGGAACCACCAAGAGAGGAAATGGGAGTGGGAGGCTCAGATGCAGGCTCAGTACCCCCACTTGTTCCCTTAGTTTGAGTTGTGGCTTATGCAGACGTAAATCCCTAAGGTGGAGAGAATGTAAGGACCATGAATTTCCAAGTAATTTCTTTTATTAAGTGGGAATTTTACGAGTCTGCAAAAATTGACGATGCATGATTCTAAATCTCATAGTGCCCAGAATGAATTTTTTAACTTTTTTCGGGTACATTCATAAAATGTGCGAGTGGGTTTTTTTCTAACATTTTAACCAGTGTTTGGAATTGAAATCCAAGGACACCGTTGAACTCACAGCGCCAGTATTTTCTTAAGGAGACTTTCACCTCAACGACAGTTGGTCAAGGGTGAAAGATAATTTTCTGGGTTTTTTGTGAAAGAATAAAATTTGTGTAAAATTTTATTTTAATTTATTTTGAAACTCCCAAGTGGATGTTTCCTAGGTGGGGACCACCTGAACTAAACCTCCCTTTAGGGTTATGGTGGGTGGGACCACCTGAGTATAAACCCCCTTGAACTCCCCATTAATGGGAGAAACCCTCAAACATCCTATTAAATGTGGGGGAGCATCTTCAACTCATAAAAAATTTATTATGCCAACCCAGATAATTAATTAATATTTTTTAAATTTATTCCAATGAACTAAATAGAAAACATAATTCATTATGTTGGCCACTTTGCATTTTTGGTGGAATTGGGAGGAAGGATCCTTGGGAGAAAGCTCTCCATTGAAGAAATCTGACTACGACTACAACTTCTTCCATGGGACATTCATTGACGAGGAACTTCTTCAACATCATTGAATCGACGTTCGAGGAAATTCCAACATCACCAAAATCTTCCTATTCCTGAAGACATTGTCTCCTTCCCTACGAGCAATATTCAATGAATTAAACGAACGAGGTAGGGGTTTAATTCTGCATGATTATCACATCCCATGTTCTCCCCTTCTAATTGTTTTGCGGGGTTGGGAATAGTGATTGAAGAGTGTTGTAGGGAGGGTGTTTGAATTATTTTTCCTTTACAAATTCTTTATATTATTTTTCTTGTTGAGCCGCTTGCTACCGCTCTAACATTGAGGGTTCTTGACAAAAATACATGGACCAACCCCTTTGCCATTCTCCTTGAATGGTCTATCCTTCATGATGAAATAAGGCGACTTTGGTGATGGCGACCGGTGTCGGTGGTTGGCACCGATTGAACTCGAGAACTGCCGATGAAGGCATGGCGCCCCGCTGCCTCAGTGCCCAGTGGCACTCCTCCATCCATGGCCATTGCCACACCACGACTTTGCCATGCTGCCCCGTAGCCGCTTCCCTCCCAGCCAACCCGCCCCGTGGCCTCTGCCATCCTGGCTGAGCCGCTCTGGCCAAGTCCCCCCATGGCCTCACGCCCTCACAACACCCCAAAGACCTCGCTCCTCGCACCCTCGCGACACCCCCATGGTCGAGCCACTCCAGCAGAGCCACTCCAGCCGCGCCACCCTACGTCCTTTGCCCTCTGGGCCCAGCCACTCTGGCATAGCTGCCCTATGGCCTCACCCCTCACTGTGCACCCCATGGTCGTGCCACCCCGCGCCCTCATGGGACTTCCACGGTTGAGCCCCTCTGGCTGAGTTGCCCTGCAGCCTTGTTCCCTCATGACACCCCCACGACTAGGCCACCCCATTCCCTTGCAGCACACCTATGACACTCATGGCCTACCAGGCCGCCCACCAGGCCAGGTCGGTCCGACCGAGTCAGACCAGACCCAGACCAGTTATGCCCCGATACTTTACAAGGGTCATAAATTTGGCACAAGACATCTGTTTGGAGAACCATCAGCGGTGCCATAATCCTTGTAGTAAGACAGACCATTTGGTATACCCCACTAAAGTTTTGGATAAATTTGGGGAATGGTCGGGTTGGATCGAGCATGAATCCAACCAGGCCCTCGGGACAAAATTCTAATAACTCAAAGATCGTGCGTCTGAATGACGCGTCGTCTGTTGCATTGAGACCCCTATGACATGGCGGTCCTTTTGGATACTTACTTGTGGAACATTTTAGTAGTTGGAGTATCAAACAATGGCTTGGGGATTGGATCCACCTGGAGATGAGAAGGCTTAGTGCGAGAACCCAGTAGCTAGCTGTGATGAGAAGAATGAAGAGCGATCATGTGTGGCTCAGCTCCTAGAGATACTGTTTCGGTCAGCTCCTAGCGATCCTATGGGGGTCAGAACCTAAAGATTCTGTGTGGTTCTACTCCTAGAAATCCTGTGGGGGTCATCTCCTAGTGATCTTGTGTGGTTCATCTCCTAGCGATCTTGTGTGGGTCAGATCGTAGCGATCTTGTGTCGGTCATCCCCTAGTGATCAAGTGTGGGTCAGATCCTAGTGATCCTATGTGGGTCAGCACCTAATGATCCTATGTGGGTTAGCTCCTAGTAATCTTGTGTGGGTCGGATTCTTTATAGAGTATGTTGATTCATTAGTTACATCTAATCATCTCTACTATTGTACTTAACTTATACCTGGTGTGAGTTGAGTTCATACCTGTGCGGTACTTTCATTTGTGGTAATACCATGGTGGTATTCTTCTGTGTGGTGTACCTATGAGGTACTTTTATTTATGTTTTTCCTTCCTTTATGGAACAGTTGAGCTTTGGGCTTTTGGGTTGGACGCTGTGTTACCTCATGATTGAGATGGGTATACTTGATAACTAAGGTATATGTATGAGAATATACATAAGTAGGGTTGATAGTTGACTTCATGATTTGAGGATTATACTTTGTGGATTTTGTGAGACCATGAGGGTCTCGGGGTTCCTACTGAGTATCGTTATACTCACCCCTGCCTAGGATATGCCCACACCTTGTTTTTTTTTGGTGTAGACGTCAAATTACATTGATTGAGACTTTGGGTACCAGGATAGGATGGTTCCCAGAGGAGGACATTCCAATGAGTCGGTACACAGAGGAGACGGACCGATGTGGAGTGCTGAGGAGGTGATATGTGCCTAACTTTCAGGTAGGAACCTCTGAAGATGACCCAACAACTGCCTTCCTTTTTGCTCCAGTTTACATGTACTTTCAGTTTCTTGTACTTTCTAGTTGGTCTTGTATTATGGCCCCTTATACTTACTCTACTCACTCTATTTACTATTCAGCTTCATTATGTTCATATATTTTTGTGTGCTTGGTTGTGTGTGTTTACTGGTTAACAAGGCAACGCCTTCCCAGTTTTAGAGATTACGCCTTTCAGTGCTAGTCGCCAGCCCCTAGCTAATGGATGGAGGGCTGGGTGTAGTCACTACACGGGCCTTGGGGGACAGGAAGTAACAACTGAAGATGAACCATCTCTCAAAAAATTTCAAGATTTTAAAATTATGGGTATAGGGTTTCATCATTTGAAGAAAAAGAGACAAGGACTCATTAAATAAAAGTGACATCTTTGTCTTGGATTTTTTGGTTAACCTGATGAAGATAAACTTGGTGAATTATTTCATTATGAAAATCACCAACATCAAGAAAGGAACTCTCAAATCCCAAATCAACAAGTATCCAGAAATTTCTTCTATGATCATAGTGTTATGCTTAGAATGGTTAAAAATTTCTTGCAGTTCTAAGCCAAAAAATTTCAAGATCTTGTAACTAAGTGATGAAAACATGAGGAGGATGAAAATCAGCTTTAATACCAAGTCCTAAGAGTTTTATGATCTTTAAGAAAGTGATATTGATGCTCTAGATAAGAAAGTGGAAGCATAAGTGACTTCTCAGAAAGCTTAGAAGAAGGGAAATGAAAAGGAACAAGAAACCAAAGAGAAGCCTGTAGTTCTGGAAAGTCAGTGAGCACCCCCAAATCCGATGAAGAAAAAAACATTACATGATGAAGTTGTAGAAAAATAGAGGGAACAAAAGAAGGATAAAAAATAAGGATATGTTATTTTTGGCACAGATCCCAATGAGAAAATGGCCCTGAAGATTAAAAATGCTAAAAAACTAGATAAGTAAGGAAAAAATTAGAAAAAAGCAAAGAAAATATCTAAAGATAAGATTATCCAAGCCCTTATCAAGGCTACAAAGAATGTCTTTGAAGATATTTAGGTATCATAATCCTTTCTCAAAGAACCAATACAAGTAGTGACTCTGTGAAGGAATTTCATAATTCTATAACCTAATGTAGAAGAAGAAATAGTTCATGATGAAGAAGTAGAAGAATAAGAAGAGGAAGAACAAGTTGAGAGTGATGATGTAGTAAAGCATGTGGAAGAATACCATGAGATGGAAAGTCCTTCTAACCAGCTTTCAATTCATACATCCTAGGTTGAATCAAATAAATATTCTTCTCAAAGAAAATAGGATGAGGTTTAGGAATAGGTTAACAAACCTTCTGATGATGAAAGTAGCAATCTTGACTTCATTAAATCTGATGATCTTTTGGGAGATGCTAAGAAATAAGTGATTGATGAAGATAAAATTGTCCAACTTTTAGATAGGGTGCATGAATCTCCAAAGGCTATATATACTATTTCCAAAATATAAAAAGAAAAATAAGTGATTGATTATACACCTTATAAGGCTATGGTGTTTATGAAATATATTGCTGGATCATACAAGTGGAAGGCTATAGAGATATAAAAGTAACATACACCTATAAGGGAATTAGATTCTGAATCATCTTCTAGGGGTTTGGATTTTGTGGTATAGACTCTAAATAATTTAATAGATTCCATTACCTTGCTTTCGAGTATTGATTCTAGATACTAGTTTATTTAACACTCCTTTAATGAGAAGTTAGATTCTATAACTATAATCATGGAAAAATTCATCATGTTTGATAATAATTTCAAAATCTTCTATATCGGTTATGATGTTCAATGGAAATCTTGTAAGGAAATTACCAAATGGTCTAAGAGAACAATTGAAGTTATTATAATCTTTGATAAATTCCAAGAGTCAATGAAATATGCCTTCGATAAGTTAGATGACATGATTAAAAACCATACAAAAAGTTTTACAGAGAAGATGAACCTTGAACATTTATCCCAAATGTAAGAAGATATTGACTTGAATGGGAAGTTGAATCTAGTTTCCCTAAATGTGAAGATAGAAAGGGGTTTAGGGGAAGAGTTGAAAGAAAATTTCTACTTGAAACAAGAAGTAGTGATGTCTCAAGTAGAAATCCTTAAGTCTCGAGATGAAAAAATCAAGGTTGTAGAAAAAAAAATAATTATCAGGAACAGTTGCTCAAAAGTTTTGAGGAAGGAAGATCATAAGTAACTGAAGAAGTTAAAGGCTATTGTGAGGAAGATCTTTCCAAATGGAAAGAATGGTGAAAAATTTTTCCTCTCAAATCTGATCTTTTTTTTCAATTTCCATATGTCAATATTTCCAATATTAATGAAAATATAGTTGCCCATAATTTTTTTGTTTTGTATTGTACTTATCTTTTTTTTATCATTTTTTTCATTCCCACAATTCCATTTTGAGAATCACAAAGAGGGAGAAAATAATTATACAAAGAATAATATGTATAAAGAAGAGGACCCCCAATGTAAGGGGGAGTTTATGTAAGGGGTATTTTACTTAAATAAGACTTTCTTATGTAAGAATGTGTAAAATCTCTCTTAGGAAGTCAATAATACAATCCTTATGGATTTAAAAAACCTAAGGTGGAGTTAGTCATATTCATCACGACTCATAAGTAAATGGATGTATGTTTTTCATTAAATGTTCATAAATAAAATTCCTATTCCTTATATTTTTTTGATAGGTTGTTTAGACTTTTAGAAAGAGGATATTTTTGTGTAAATAAGGTTTCTTTATGACTTTTCAATTTCTCTATTTTTTGAAAATCACACACTTTATCTTATAAAAAATTACCTCCCTAAGAATTATTTTCATAATGAAAATTTCCTTTCTCTAAGGATATTTTTAGCCTTATCATGGTTTTAATTATCTCATTTTATATTCTCTCCAAACCATTTTCATTTTATTACTAAGTAAAAATTTAATATCCTTATTAAAAACCTTGGAATATTATAGCACCTTCAATATATAGTCTTCTGTTTATAGATTTTGAGTTCTATAAAATTCAAACTCTGAATTCTTTGAAATTAAGAATCTGAATTCTATGAAATTGATACTCCAAATCCTCTAAAATTCAGGCTCTGAAGTCTCTAAAATTCAGATTCTAAATTCACTGAAATTCAGACTCTAAATTCTCTGTAATTCAGACTCCAAATTCTCACAAAGTACGATGCTAACATCATTGAAATTCTGAATCTGGATTCTCTGAAATTTATATTCTTAATTATCTTAAATTAATACTCTTAATTCTCTAAAATTCATACTCTGAAATCTCTAAAATTCAGAATATGAAAATATCAAAATTCAGACTTGAAATTCCATATAATTTAGACATCTAATTCCTTGGAATTTAAACTCTGAATTCCTCAGAATTCAGACTCTAAATTCATCAAAATTCAGACTCTGAATTAATTGGAATTCAAAATTTGGAGTCTATATAATTCATATTAAAAATTCCTTGAAAAACAGAATCCAAATATCTATCTTTTATAAAATCATATTATTTATATTATTAGACTCTGCATTCTATTTTTTATTAGACTCTGGATATTTATATTTTGTTAAGCTAATTCAATTTCCATACATGTGTTATTATTATAAAATTATGTCATGCAATCTATTTATCACTAACTTTTGTTTGGGTTACATGTGTACAGGTACCTCTAAAATTCTAGGAAAAATATGATCTCTTGAGTAACACCCCAAGTTTTCAAGGTACGTTTCTCTTTGAATAATACAATAGTGTGTGTTGTACGCAACATTGAGTTCTAACACACCACAACCAATCAAACTAGCCATTATGAATAGTAATACCCAATTTTTGAAATTTTATAAATTTTATATTTTAAAATGGACTTCGTTTATAGATTTGTAATATCAAAATTATCTTAGGGTGAATTTTTGGTATTTTTCTGAAAATCGCCAATTTTTTATCAATAGTGAAAACACTGAGTTATAATTTAAAACCAAATTTTTATTTAAATAATAATTTATTATATTTAAATTTATTTTATGTCAAAATATATACATAATGCCTATATAATTTCAATGTAATTCATTAGAGTTAGTTTATAATAATTTTAGATATATAAAAATTTTATTGAACTTTTTACCATCTTTTACCCACCTCCTAGGAGAATTTCCAATTTACATAAAACTTAATTTTACCACTTCTGTGAGTTAAATTTCCAAAATCACAAAGACATGGTTGATATCAGTAAGTAAAATTGGGTTCAATAATATGAAAATAATTTTTGGTTAATAGTAACTTTTTACTTTTATTTGCCACGGTTAAAAGTAAATGGTGTAATTATGGGTAAAAAAGATATTAATATTACCCTAACACATGTGATAATTCTATTGGATATGTTTAATTCGACAAAAAACAATGTTATTTATAGAATATGATCCTTTAGGTCAACACAGATTAGATTAGGGAATTTATTATTATTTAATTCAAAGAAGAGTTAAAAGTGTTAAATTCAATGTTTAATAACTAAACCATTTTAATATAGGGTTAAAAATAAGATAAATTAGAATATAAATATTCATTATAAGGATAAAAATATTTCCTATATAATGGTATTTTATTTATAATTTTTAGACATTAAATAATTTAATTTATTTGTGACACAATGATGATGCGGTAATTACCTTATTAATGAAGTATTAAAATAATTGATATTATAAATATCCAAATAAATGTAATTTGAGACTTTTAATGAATTAAACTAATTTTCTAGGTTAATATGACATATTAGGGTTGGTTAGATGAATTATTTTCTAAGTAATAATGTAGTTATAAATTTATAAAAAACAAAATACCAAATAGTTTCAAAATTTACATCAAAGAGTTTTTAAAAGAAATTTTATTTTATTAATTGATATTCTATTCCTAAAAATATAAATATCAGACAAAATACTTTATAATGATATTTGTATCATTAATTAACAACTTTGGGTTCTCTTGGTAGTTTATAGTATTTTTATTAACCATCTAATATAAAAATACAAAGAGACATGGTAAATGTCAAACTATTTAACTAGGAGTTAAATCTAAAAGATAAAGTTAATATAGTGACCCAAACCTACATAAAACCTATTGGTTGGGTGGTTTTCATCACATCCCCACCTTATCCTTTAATTAATTCATTTTTGATCCATTAGAAACTGAAAATGATTTTATCATAAAGTAATATTTCTAGCATTTCCTAAGGTGCCCCTCACCCCTCTTATAAAAGGGCACTCCCTCTTCTCTCTAATTCACACCTTTAATGGAATTTGGGTCGGCCAAAAACTACCCAAATATACTATAAACTATCCTCCATTAATCCTAGAGGCCTTAAGTTAGTTATAAATCCAACCTATAGATCCATTTTGATCAAATCGAAAGGAATAACCCGAAGAAGAGGTAAATATTTCGTCACCTCTTTCAAGTTCCTTTATTCTTCCACTACCTCTTCCTTTGTTGTTTCCATTATAAAATAATAAATCCAGTATCTTGTATATACTATGATGTTATTATAAATATGGTACAACCATATTCCTTATTCTATCCATCCTTTGAATGACATGTCACTATACGTGTGTACGTACGGCTTACCGTCTCCACGTCGTGGTGTAATTGTTATTCAATACATTATTATTTGGATGGGTATAATAATGATGTGTAATTGATGTAAATAATAAATATAACATGATAATGATTCTGTATATATGATATACCATCCAATTATATATTATTTTAATATCAAAAGAATTATATTGTCGCTCGTGCGTACGTACGGATTACTGTCTCCATGAATGTGATGAGATTCATTCCCCATCATATCCATTCAAGAATATTATTTATTAGATGATTAAAGATAATGTTTGAAGACATTACATCATTCTGAATATGAATAAGATACATCCTATCCATAACAAACATTACTTAGATAACAAAGTATATAAAGTAAAATGAATTAGTTAACACCCAAAACGACGATAATACTAAGATATTATTAACAAATAAATATTAAAAGATCATATATAATATCATATTAATGTATATGATTTTTCTATAATTTAATAATAATTATTTGACCATTATACAGGAAGTTAAGCTACCCTCATCAAGGAAAATTACAAGGTATGTGGTTTCTTATATCACTTTTAATTCCGCGAGATTTCCATTGTTCACCACTTATATATTGATTGTGGTGTATTGTGTACTAACATTTGATATATATTATCATTATTACCTTTATATTCATGATATTATGTGATTAATTTGGTGGTTATTGACTATTGTTCATATGACTCGATTGATTACAACAAGGTAAGGGTTAATTTCACAATATCTTTATTATCTGAGGTTGTTTTTACGTAAGTATATACTAGGACATATTTATTATCAATGTCCATGTTTCATAAAAGAGTTTTCAAAGGGATCATTTTTAAATGAATTTTTACATAACATCATTTTAAATGTTTTAAATATTTATTCTTCTAAATCATTCTAATTAATTTCCATGTTTTCAAAATGGTTTTATGTATTTACTTATATAGACATGAATGTTTTTAAGATGTTAATTCATTTCAAAAGTTTCAAAGTGGTATGAGACACTTTGATTAAAAATGTATTTAAATGTCTTCCTTTATAAATTGTGTGACTTTTAAATGTTTTTATGAAAAAGGGATATTTCTCTCAAAGAGTTTTACAAATCATTTTAATTTATACCAGCATCCATTGATGGATTATAAACTTATTTGAGGTTGATTTATTATGATACAAAACTTCCATATTGTATTGAAGGTTTTGTGATATGTTTTAATGTGGATGTGTTATTTTTATACCATTCATGGTTTATAGATAAAGTATTGACATTTCGTATGCTATTTTTAATATGAATGTTTATGTTATGTTTAAACATTTTCATATGAGGAATGAATTGGACTTAGTAAGTGATGGGTGGTGCACTCTATAGCTCCTCGATGCATTAGTGGGTCTCATGATAAAAAAAACTCTCTTGGCACAAGGCCTTGCCAAAATATTATTTTTAGTCTTGGCATAATTCCTTGACAACGCGGTTATGAAAGTCTGGAATTATGAATTTCATCATTAGGAAAGTGGCTATTAATATTTCATGTGATTATTAAACTAGTATAATATCCATGTGAGTAAGTATATGAAATTATTTTGATTTATATTTACCATATTATGATGAATTTTTTGTTGAAAAGGATTTTGTTTTAGTTCTATGTATTTCCTTAAATGTTTATGCTTATTTATGAAAGTTTCGGCTATATTGTTATCCTTACTGAGCATCTAATCTCACCCCTTTCTATGTTTTATTTTTACCAGGATAAAAAAAAGTATTTTATGACTGACCTACATTGATTTTATATGGGAACTCTGTGTTTTCCACGGAAACAATCTCGTTGTAGTCTTCCATTTTATGATGTAATGTTAACCTTATGAATGTATCTATTACTTCCAAGGATACTAAACTAATCAGTCTTTCGAGACATGATCTTTTGTGATCATGCCAATATTATGTAATAATACACCGACTCTAGGTAACTAATGATGGGGTGTTATAGTTGGCATTAGAGTAAATTTAGTGCAAACCTTGGAAACAAGATTTAGATAAACTCTAATTTGAGCACATAGCACTAAGATAGACTTTTAAGATTGTTGTAGAAGAACATTATATAATTTTTTATTATATAGATTTTTTGGGTTTTTCCAAGTAATACATCCCTATCTGTATATGAGAAGGTGGAGGAAGCTCTAGGACAGATCTACCTAGGGGTAAAACCTGAAAACACTGCTTTGAGCTAGACTTAAACGGGAACTGGTGCCCGATAATGGGTCTTGCTGCACTCTTGGTTATGACACCCCCAGGAGATATTCATAGGATAATTCTAATTTTATATAAAAACCATTAGGATGTTTTTATGAGTACATAATTCCTCAAATAAAACATTTTTATTATTATGGATTATATCCATAAACTATTCAATATATGTTAAGTATTTTACAAGTTTCGAATTATGTATTTCGATTAATAAACTAATCTAGTTTATGCCATTTTTTAGAAATGGTGCCTAGTGGAAGGGATGTAAACTGTATCAATGCACACACTCCAAGTAGGTATTTCCCTCCTGATCAATATAATTATAGTGGAGTTGGTGATGCAACTCGTGCTGATCAGCTAATCACCATACTGGGACAACTCACTCAGGTTATGAATAATAACCATACTCATATGGAGCACCCTAATCCGCAGTGTGGAGGATCAATGTTGGATCACTTCAGGAGGAAACGACCAACAACATTCAATGGGGTGTACAAATCCACTAGTAGCAGAGAAATGGATAAATTCCTTAGAGAAAATATTCCATGCCTTGTGGAGTAGGAAATGTGAAAAAGTTGTCCTGGCAATTTACCGCCTCACTGTAGATTCTGATCAATGGTGGTCATTGATTAAAAACAAAAAGGAAGATGATGAAGTATCAAATATGTAATGGAGGGAGTTTAAAGAAATTTTCATATAAAAATAATTTCTTTAGGACCATCGAGCAGATATAGAATGGAAATTTATGAGTCTGAGGCAAAAGGAGGATGTGAATGTCACAAAGTATGAAGCTAACATTACAAGGCTAGCGAGGCATGCTCCAGATTATATATGTAACTCATAAAGTAAGATTGATCATTTATTTGATGGGTTAAAACCATTTCTCTGTTGAGCATTAGTCTCACAATCCTTCTTGTCGTACGAAGATATTGTCTCATGTGCTATCAAGATAAAAAAAGAGTTCTCTATGTCTTACAACTTAAAAAAAAAGAAAGAGAAGAATAGATCTACTAAACACTCTAGAAATATAAATAAGGGGAAGATGGGAAAAGTTGAATATCCATCCTGTAGTAAATTTGGGAAGAAACACCCTGATACTTGCCTTAAGGGAATGAGAGTCCGTTAAAGTGTGGCGAAAAAGGTCACCAAGCTTGTGATTGCAAGGGGAAGAAATAGTCTGTCGATGTTGAATACTACAATTGTAGATAAAGGGGCCATTATTCAAATGAATGTCCCAGGAATCAGGGGAACTAACCTTAGAAAAGGCCAAGGGATCAAGGCCAAGCTTATGCTATCACTATTGTTGAGGTTGAATCTCCGAAAGATGTAGTGGAAGACAATTTAATGGTTTCCTCAAGTGTAGCCAATGCTTTATTTGATTCTATATCATCACATTGTTTTATATCTTTCTAGTTTTTTAAGAAAAGTAGATATTTTTAATTTGATTTAACAAGGGAGCTGTCAGTCAAAACTCCTAAGGGAAGTATCATTGTAACAATGTTTTCTGAATCAGTCCCCATTTGGTTATATAAATGTTCTTTATCTTCTAATCTCATCGTTATACCCATCATTGCATTTTATATAATCCTAGGTATGGATTGGATTTCAGACCATGATGCAAAAAATTATTGTAATAAAAAGGAATTTACTATTTTTTGGTGATGATGATAAACAACACCTTATCTTTAGAGCAGAATCATCACCACCTAAATCTTATCTAGATCCACCTGCAGTAGCTCTACTAAATTAAATTGTTGGGGAGGAAGATAATGAAATAAATGTGGGTGAGGAAAGGAATGTTAAAATAGAGGATGTACCTATTGTGAACTAATATGTTGATGTGTTTCCAGTAGATTCACCTGGACATCCTCTAAAATAAGAAATTGAGCTTTCCACTAATTTAATTACTGGATCAAGGCCCATATCGAAGACCCCTTATAGAATGGCCACTGTGGAATTAGTGAAACTAAAGAAACAACTAGATTAATTGAGTAATAAGGGATTTTTAGCCCTAGTTTTTCTCCATGGGGATCCCATGTTCTTTTTGTTAATAAGAAAGATGAATCTATGAGGTTGTGCATTGACTACAGATCAATGTTATAACAATACAGAACAATTATCCCCTACCTCGCATTGATGATTTATTCGAACAACACCATGGAGCTCAATACTTTTCAAATATTGACCTTCGATCTAGATATCATCAGTTGTGTGTGAAGAAGGAAGACATTCCGAAAATAGCATTTCGAACCAGGTACGGGCATTATGAGTTTACAGTAATGCCTTTTGGATTGACTAATGCACCCTATGTCTTCATGGATCTAATGAATAGAGTTTTCAAGGAATATCTTGAGGACATTGTAGTGGTATTTATTAATTATATCTTGGTATAATCCAAAAGCAATGAAGATCATGAAAATCACTTGAGCATTATTCTAAAGACTCTTAGAAGACAAGAATTATATGGGAATTTTAGCAAGTGTAAATTATGGATTTATGAGATTGATTTTCTTGGCCATATTGTCTCTAAGGATGAAATATCAGTTGATCCTTCAAAAACCAAGGAAGTCCAAGAATGGGCAGCATCAATGAGTAAAACTTAGGTATACAATTTTATTGGTTTAGTTGGTTATTATTTGTGTTTTATCAAGAATTTTGCCCGATTGGCTAACCCATTAACCAATATCACACGTAAAGGGTGAAATTTGTTTGGACAAAAGAATGTGAATATTATTTTGAAGAATTGAATAGAAGATTAGTCAATGATCTTATCTTGATTCTACCGTCAAGGAATGATGGGTTTGTTATTTATAGAGATGCATCAAGGAAAGGACTTAGTTGTGTCCTTATGCAGATTGATAAGGTTATTACCTATGCATCACAACAGCTAAAAATTCATGATAAAAACTATCCTACTCGTGATCTTGAGTTAGCAGCTATAATATTTTCTTTGATGATATGGAGACATTATCTCTATGGTGAAAATGTGAGATTTATACCGATCACAAGATTCTGAAGTATATTTTCTCACAGAAATAATTGAACATGAGGCAAATACAATGGCTTGAACTACTCAAGGATTATGATTTCATGATACACTACCACTCAGGGAAGGAAAATAAGGTGGCAGATGCTTTGAGCAGAAAAGATCTTGGATTTTTGAACAAGATGAGAGTTTAAAGCAATCCTATTATCATGTATCTAGTAAAGATGGATATGGGAATAACCATGGATGGTGGATCATTAATACATTTTCAAATTTTTTCCAAACCAACTTTACTAGAAAAGATAAATAGTTCTCAGACCGGTGATGAAGAGTTTCAATCAAGATTAATGCTATGAATAACAGGAGATTGAGTGACTTTGTATATGAAGATGGAATTTTGAAATTTGGGAAGGGACTTTGAATTCCCGATATACCTAATCTAAAATGGGAATTGTTGGATGATGATCATAGTTCCAATTTCACTATACACCCTCGGAGCAAATAAATGTATAGATATTTGAAGGAACATTTTTTGTGGGATAACATGAAAAGAGATATTTCTGATTTTGTGTCAAGATGTATGGTTTTTCAACAAGTGAAAGATGGAAGACAACAACCTGGATGAGTTATGAAACCTCTTCCCATACCTGAATGGAAATGGGATGATATTCCTATGGACTTTGTCATGGGGCTTCTAGACTCTCCTAGAAGGAACAATGCAATATGGGTCATTGTTGATCGTCTTACTAAGTCAGCACATTTTCATGCTATAAGGGATGATTTAACACTTGAACGTTTAGCAAGACTATATATTAATGAAGTTGTAAGACTTCATGGAGTACCACCATCAATTTCTTCTAATCGTGATCCATGTTTTACATCAATATTCTAGAAAAGTATTCAGAATGCCCTTGATACTGAACTTCATTTGAGAACTGCCTACCACCCCCAAACTAATGGACAATCAGAACATACTATTCAAACCTTAGAAGTCATGTTGAGATCATTATCACTTGACTTTAAAGGTATGTGGGATCAATATTAACATTTAGTAGAATTTTCCTATAACAATATCTTCCATTCCAGTATTCAGATGGAACCATATAAAGTGTTATACAACAAAGAGATGTCTCACACAAACCTGTTGGGACGATGTACGTTAAAGAAAACTCATAGGCCCAAAACTTGAGGAGAAAATGATAGAAAATTTTAATGTAATCCAAACCCACATCAAAGCAGCTCAAAGTAGGAAGAAGAGGTATGCCTATAATCGAAGGAAGGATTTGGAATTTCAGGTAGGATATCATGTTTTCTTGAAGGTATCTCCCTGGAAGGGAGTTATATATTTCAGTAAGAATGGAAAATTGAGTCCAAAGTACATCGAACCTTTTGAAATTCTAGAATGAATTGAGGCTATAGCTTACCGTTTGGAAATACCGCCAAGTATCTCCAATGTTCATGATGTGTTCCACATATCACTATTAAAAAAAATACATTCCTGACCCAACGCATGTACTCACCTATGAGGAATTAGAACTGGAACCTGATCTATCTTATTACGAAGATCCTTTCAAGGTTCTTGATACAAGAGAACAGGTGCTGAGAAACCAGACAACTCATCTAGTAAAAGTTCTATGGAGAAACCATTAGATGGAAGAGGCAATGTTGGAACCTGAGTAACTTATGATGAAGAAACACCTGAGTCATTTACATAGTAATAATCTAGAAATTTCTAGGATGAAATTATTTGAAGGAGGGGAGAATGTAACACCCGAAGCTTCCACGGTACGCTTCTCTTAGAATAATACAATAGCGTGTGTTGTACACCACTTCGAGTTTTAAAACACCATAACTAATCAAACTAGCCATTATAAATAGTAATACCCACATTTTTAATTTTTTTAATTTTATCTTTCAAAATGGACGTCATTTTTGGAATCGGAATATCTAAATTAGCTTAGGGTGAATTTTTGGTATTTTTTCAAAAACCTTCAATTTTTCATAAATAGTGAAAAACACTGAGTTATAGTTTAAAATTGAATTTTTCTTTAAATAATTATTTATTACATTTGAAATTATTTTAGGTAAAAATAGATACATAATACCTATATAAGTTAAATGTAATTCATTGGAGTTAGTTTATAATAATTTTAGATATATAAAAAATTTATTGAACTTTTTACCGTCTTTTACCCACCACCTAGGAGCATTTGAAAATTTACATAAAACATAATTTTACGGCTTCTGTGAGTTCAATTTCCAAAATCTAAGAGACACGGTTGATATCAGTAGGTAAAATGTGGTTCAATAAGATGAAAATAATTTTTGGTTAATAGTAACCTTTTACTTTTATTTAGAACGGCTAAAAGTAAATAGGATAATTATGGGTAAAAATTATATTAATATTACCCTAACACATGTTCTAATTCTATTGGATAAGTTTAATTAGACCAAAAACAACATTAGGAATTAAATATGATCCTTTAGGTCCACTTGGATTAGATTAGGACATTTATTTTTATTTAATTCAAAGAAGAGTTAGAAGTGTTAAATTCAAGGTTTAATAACTAAATTATTTTTAATATAGGGTTACATATGAGATAAATTAGACAATAAATATTAATTTAAAAGCTAAATATATTTCCTAAATTATTTTTTTTATTTAAAAAGTTTTGTCAATAAATAAATAAATTTATTTATGACAGAATTATGATGTCGTAATTACCTAATTAATGAAATGTAATAAGAATTGATATTATAAATATCCCAATAAATGTAATTTGAGTCTTTTTATGAATTCCACTAATTTTCTAGGTTAATATGACATGTCAGGGTTAGTTAGATAAATATTTTTTGAAGTAATAATGCTTTTATGAAATTATCTAAAACAAAATACCAAATAGTGTCAAAATTGACATAAAAGAGTTTTTAAAACAAATATTATATTATTAATTGATATTCTATTGATAGAAATATAAGGTTTGTCCAAAAGACTTGTATAATGATATATGTATCATTAATGAACCACTATGGATTCTCTTTTATGTTTATAGTAAGTTTATTAACCATATAATATAAAAATACCAAGAGACATGATAAATGTCAAACTATTTAACTTAGAGTTAAATCTAAAAGTTAATGTTAATATAGTGACCCAAACCTGCCTAAAACCTATTGGTTGAGTGGTTTTCAAACCATACCCACCTTTTACTTTATATAATACATTTTGGATCCATTAGAAGCCGAAAATTTTTTAATTATAAAATAATATTTCTAACTTTTCCTAAGGTTCCCCCCACCCCTCTATTAAAAGGGCACTCCACCTTATCTCTAATTCATACCTTCAAAGACATTTGGATCTGCCAAAATCTACCCAAATACCCTCTAAACTATCCTCCCTTCATCCTAGAGGCCTTCCTTTAGTCGGAAATCCATCCTAAGGATCCCTTTTTATCAAATAAAAATGAATAACCCGAAGAAGATGTAAATATTTCATCACATCTTTCAAGTTCCTTTCTTCTCCCACTTCCTCTTTCTTTGTTGTTTCTTTTATAAAATAATTACTCCAGTATCTTCTATATACTGTGATGTTATTATAAATATGGTACAACCATATTCATTATTCTATCCATCCTTTAAATAACGTGTCACTATACGGGCGTACGTACGGCTTACCGTCTCTACATCATGGTGTAATTGTTATTCCATACATTATTATTTGGATGGGTATAATAATGATGTTTAATTGATGTAAATAATAAATATAACATGATAATTATTCTGTATATGTGATATACCATCCTATTATATATTATTTTAATATCAAAAGAATGATATTTTTGCTCATATGTACGTACAGATTACCGTCTACACGAACACAATAAGATTAATTCCCCATCGTATCTATTCAAGACTAATTTTCATTAGATGATTAAAGATAATGTTTAAAGACTTAATATAATTTTAAATATGAATAAGATACATACAATCAATAACAAACATTACTTATGTAAAAAATCATATAAAGGAGAATGAATTAGTTAACACCCAAAACAACGATAATACTAAGATTTTATTAACAAATCAATATTAAAAGATCATATATTATATCATATTAATATAAATGATTCTTTTATAAGTTAATAACAATTATTTCACCATTATACAGGAGGTTAACCTACCCTTGACCAAGGAAGAGTACAAGGTAAGGGGTTTCTTATCTCACTTTTAATTCCGTGAGATTTCCATTGTTCACCACTTATTTATAGCTTGTGGTGTATTTTGTACTACCATTTTATATATATAATCATGATTATATTTATATTCATGATATTCTATGATTCATATGGCAGTTATTGAAAATTTTTCATATGACTCAATTGACTACAATGAAGTAAGGGTTAATTTCACAATCTCTTTATTATCGAAGTATCTAATAGGACATATATATTATCAATGTCAATGTTTCATAAAAGAGTTTTTAAAGTGGTTATTTTTAATAAACATTTTACTAAAACATCATTTTAAATGTTTTAAATATTTATTCTTCTAAATCATTCTTATTAATGTCCATGTTTTCAAAATGGTTTTTGAGGATTTATTTATATGGACATGAATGTTTTTAAAATGCTAATTCCATTCAAAAGTTTCAAAGTGGTATGGGACACTTTGATTAAAAAATGTCTTTAAATGCCTTCCATTATAAATTCTGTGACTGTTAAATGTTTTTATGAAAAAAGGATATTTATCTCAAAGAGTTTTACAAATCATTTTCATCTATATTAATATCCTTTGATGGATTTTAAACTTATTTGAAGTTGATTTATTATGATACAAAACTTCTTTATTGTATTGAAGGTGTTGTGATATTTTTGAATGTGGATGTATTATTTTTATACCATTCATGATTTATGGATAATGTATTGACATTTCGTATGCTAGTTTTAATAAAAAAAATTCTGTTATGTTTAAACCTTTTCATATGAGGAATGCATTGGACTTAGTAAGTGACGGGTGGAGCCCTCTATAGCTCTTCGATGCATTAGTAGGTCTCATGAGACAAACTAGTTTCTTGGCACAAGGCCTTGACAAAATATTATTTGTAGTCTTGGAACAAGGCCTTGACTTCATGGTTAGGAAAGTCTGGCATTATGCATTTGATCATTATTAATGTGGCTGTTGATATTCCATGTGACTATTCAACTAGTAGAATATCTATGTGAGTAATTAAATGTAATTATTTTGATTTATATTTTCCATATTATTATGATGGTTATATTGAAAAGTATTTTTTTTAGTTCAATACATTACCTTAAATTTTTATGCTTATTTATGAAAGTTTTAGCTATATTGTTATCCTTACTGAGCATCTGAACTCACCCCTTTCTATGTTTTAATTTTCAGAGGATGTGAAGAAGTATATTATGATTGGCATATAGGGATAGTTTATGGGATCTCAATGTTGTCCATGGAAATAATGTTGTTGTAGTTTTCCATTTTATAATGTAATGTAAACCTTATGAATTAATCTAGTACTTCCAAGGATACTAAACTAATTGGTCATTTGAGACTTGATCTTTAGTGATTATTACAATGTTATATAATAACTCACAGACTCTGGGTAACTAGGGTTGGGGCGTTACATCTAGAGGAGGGAGCCGACCATTGATGTTTTTCCTATAAAAAGGATCCCACTTGTACAATATTATAATCTATTGATCACCCTAGAGATTACATGCTATGATGTTGTGAAGTGATTTCTAGATAAGGAAAGGCTTTCATTCATTGTGTGTTTCATGAACATCTTGTTCATCCATGAACACATTGTTCATCTTGCTTCATGCGACTCCAATTGTTGTTGAGTACAATTGAGGGCTTACGGGGATAGGAAGACAGTAGTGTCGACTACCTTAAAGATCAAGGGCTTTCAAGGATAGTAGGATATATTCTGATATTCCTATCAAGGGATTACACTAGTGTGGTTAAGAAAAAATTTCTTGAATGTATAAATCAAAATACCTTTATCCAAGGTTGTTGGATACCATACTCTTTGGTTTAAATGATTTCCTATAGGTTACTTGTTTTTGTTTCAAGTTTTATTTCCACTGTATTTTGATAAATGAAGAAAGTATAATTTTCATATACTTTATTGTAATTTACTTACTCTGATAAATAATATTCTATATTATTTAAGGTATAATCTTCCATTATGAAATTTTTTCTTAAGTTTCATTTCCAGAATCATATTTCTGGACCCTAAGCAAGTTTGTTCTATAGAACTAAAATAGTATTTATGAATTTATTGTGTTTAACTTTGTTAAACATTTTTTTTCTTGTGGTTAAAAATGAATGTTTTTAAAATTAAAATTCACCCCCACCCCCTCTTGTAATTGAACATCTACATGTACTATTTAGATCTTACAACATCTAAGGAAAATTCAAGTCTCTAAAATGAGTATTATCAACTACTTTGTTTTCATGTTAAGTATTTTATCTAAAATTTATTCTATAAAGAGGAATATAATTATATTAGTATCATTTTTTGTAAATTAATTTTACTATATTAATGTTTTCATCTATTTTTATTCATATTCCCCATACATTAAGGTAAACAAAATTGGCATTCATGTGTTGTGTGAACTATGACCTCCATGACGTAACACGTTAAATTTTCCTTCACCGTAATAAAATGATGGAACTAAGGAAGGTATTAAAGGATATATATAATTATTATGATATAATTAATGTTCTAGCATAGAAAATTTAATTACATATTAATGATATGACCAAAAAATTATTATCATCATTCCAATAGTTTAAAACGCAAAAACTAAGAAGAAAGTGGTCTCTTTTTTCTAAGTAATGACTTTATATAGATTATATTCAGTTCATAATTTTTTAAAATTATCATATATAACAATAATAAAAACTAAATAACATAATTAAACTTTTTTATAATTATATTATAACTAATCTATCTCATAATCATCCATTAATCATGGTAGGTTCATGTTTGGGTTGGTTTAACCATCTACAAAGATAGTACCTATTATTTGTTTCATGGATGAAATTACAACATATTTACTTCTATAATGTGATATAAATATTTAAATAATGTTTTTTTGGTTATATTAATGTTATATCAACATTTAAACCATCAATTTATGAAACACACTTTGATCGATAAGAATCACTGAAACATGTCTGTTATTAATTTCATCTTCAAGGATAAGGAGTAAAAAAATCATGAAAGGATTTTATAAATAATTAAATATTTATAATAAAATCATAAAAGTAACCCTAATTTCCTATTAATGATGAAACTTTGAATAAAAATGTATACAGATACAGTTATTTTGAAACTAGTACAAATAATAAAAACTATAAAATCCCAAAGTGCAAAATTAGAAGAATTAATATAGAGAATGAATATTTATGAAAAAGTATGAATGAAATTGTATTTTAGTAAGGATATAAATTAAGTGATTATGATATCTATTTTTCGATATTTGTGGTCAAATTATGTTCATAGAATTTAGGAATAAGTGGTAATATTTTCATCTCAAAATCCTCTCTTTAAGATATGTTTGGAATTATGCACAGAATTTCATTTTTATATTATATATATTTCCTATATGAAATATAATATCATGAAATATTTTTTAAAAATTGAAATTTATGTTCAATCAAAATACTAATATATTAAGGGCTTCTGATTAATGTGTTAGTCAAGCCACCGAGTTTTTCTGGGTTGCAATTCTAATTTCTTGAGACATGTTACATGTTATAAACTATGTTCAATTTGTATGGTGTGTTATTGATTTAATATCCCAAGAATTTTCTATACTATTTTCCTTGTAATTTAGGGGATTTAATATCCAAATAATGTACCCTTAATCTTTCATAAATTGATTTAGTTTTTTCCCAATAGTGAGGATATTTGGTAACATAATTGTTTTTCATTTAGTGATGATCATTATTTGAACTTATTATATTTATTTTAGGTACATTATACCATTTGATAGTATTATGTGGTATTATATAATTTTTTTGGGGGAATATAAATTCCTACCGCATAAAACCTCTGAAAATAGTTTTTACTTATTTAGATATGTTCTTTTGAAACCAACCACATTTATGCTCTAAATTGATTATGAACATGTTATTCTAATATTGACTTAGTAGAATTCTCATTGTGTTATACTATTTGAACATATCCTTTTATATAACTCATATTGGATTATTCTTACCACTAATTTTTTTATTCTATTGATATGGGTAAATGTGTTGGTGTACCATTTATTTTTATCCCAATATAGATAATTATTATCATATTGATTATATATTGTTCAGTCATCCACCTTCTTTGTTGGGATGGATTATGATCTTGCTACTCATTTATTAACATGGGTGAAAATATTTAAATTCTTGGTGATTATTGGATACTAACACAATATGATCATGTATTGATATTTTTTATTCATCATTATATATATATGTATGTTTTTATTCATTCAAAGGTTCCTTAGTGAATGTAATGAAAGGTCTTATTGACTCTTATGGTGAATTCATTTGACTTAATTAGGTGATGGGTGAGGATTAGAATTATATTTTCCCTCGATTATTCGATATTTCTCATGAGAAGAATTAGTTTTGGGTATATAGTGTACAAAGACCTAATTCAGAAAGATGTCTTGACTTTCGTGTTAATGAAAAGTAAATATCTTGGAAAAAACCTTCACAATAGGTTTTTGATGTCTCACATTATGAATTCCATCAAAATAAGATCTTTATTATTGATACACATGTTTTCATTTATTTTCATGGATATAGGATGATCCTTATGTCATGTTTATTATGGATTCATATTGTCAACATGTTCCTTCAATAATATTTATGCCAGTTTTATTCCATGATTTCTTCAGTTATATGTTTCTTTTATAGGTAATTTTATCTCACCCCTTTATTATCTTTCCATTCCATAGTTTATGAATAAATTTAATACATGTGACATGTTTATAATGATAGTACATGTGGAATAATTTATTTTATATTTTAAAGAATTATCTGGAATCTAGTAATTTCATATATATAACAAAAAAATAATTTTTATTAATTGAGAAAGACATTAGATTTATTAGTTTATTACGTGTCCTAATTCTTTAATTCACTAAACCGAAAGAGGTACTTCTGATGTAGTATATCTAATAATCATTATTCATTTTTAAATTATGGATGGCTATGTCTAGCATTTATAACTAGTAATAGGGAATGTATGTAATGTATGTTTCTATGAGCACAAAATTAATGAGTGGAGATCTGAGGCATCACAGTTTTATTAGAGGAAAGGTTTAGATATATTTGTAGATTATGGTGTTTTTAAGGATAATTTAAGGGTATAAAAGTTAGCAATGATCATAAATGTAAAGGTATAGATAACCCTTTAGTAAAAATATAAGATTTAATGTAAAGATAAAAATGAACATTTTATTTGGGAATTAGGATAAGATAACATTAGTGAAAACCCAAGGGATATGTCTAAGGGAGAATTATAAGCATAAGGCAACATCATAAAGTTTTATTAAATTAGATATTTTATGGTTATTTATTGTAATAAATCTTTATCTAGTTACTAGATAATGGATGTGGTTGTGGAATATATTCTCCTAGGGGTAATCACCCAAAATATGTAATGGAAGCATGCGATGGGTTATGAAAAATATTTCTTTTTGTCTTGATCAAGGATTAATCTAATATTTATATATTGATGAATGTTTTGATGAAATGAATTGAATCAAATAAAACATGAAAGGGTAAAACATATAAAACGAATCATATGATCATAATATATTATTTATAATTAATTTAATAAAATGAAAAATTAGCTTGTGAGATATTATTTTTTAATGTATGGATCTAAAAAAGATCTATGTTGCACCATCATTTCATTGTAGGAATTAGGAGAATATTACCTCTAGTGGTGATCCACACATGCTTTAAAAATCTATAAATGTAATCTTATGAATATCTTGGTGTTAACACGATACATCTTATCACTTTCATTATTCACCTTTGATCACCACAAGAATTGATTTCAATGGATTCTACTTTATCTCTCTATACTCAATTGTTGGAGGTGGGGGAAGATATCACTCCATTCATGAGAGCGTTCATGGAGAAGGGAGATCTCTAGGGCTTTGAGATGATTCTCTAGATTCATTGTTCTTAACAAAAAAATTAATTAGATACCTTTAAAAATAATAATATTATGTTAATATACTAATAGGGTTAGAAATAAATAATTTCACAAGTGACCTTTATTATTTATTTAGTCCCTATAGAACCCCATGTTAATAATAATAATATTATTTTTATTTATCAACATGCACTGAACTAGTAAATCAATATTAAATATTTCTTAATAATATAATATTCAATATATATTATTTCTCATTAGACCATTAATCCCAATTGTGGATTCTTAAATAATATTTATCAGGCCTTCAATATTGACTATTTAATTAATAAATAAATATCACTACATTATTTTCTAATAAATAAATATATATTATATGACATAAAAATAAAATTAATATCTATTAAATATTCCCTTAAAATTATATTCTCTTGAATAACTAGTGACAAAATATATGTGATCAAGAAAACATGAATAATTTTTAAACCACATTCAGGAGTAATATTTAATCAACATATTAAATAATATATAATAATATATTTTTTAACTGAGATTATAGATACACTTAATGTGTAATCTTATAGGCCTCTTTCTAAGGGGCATTTGGTAAAGTAGCAAAGGTTCTAAGGTTAGTGTCTAACAACATTCCAAGGAACCCATAGAAAAAGAAGTTAATTTTGCAACTACATAATACCTCATAAAAACACATAATGTGTAATATAATCCCATTATCATGATATCTATAATCACGCAAGTTTCATGCTATTTTCATCAAACTATTTTCTTGATGTCCCTATCTTTGACTTTACGATATCTGAAATTACCAATAGAACAACATAACCATGGATTTATTTTTTCTATATCATTTACATCAAAAGGACATTGATATAAACTTTCATTAATGAATATAATTCAAAAAAGCCTTTCTTTGATTATTTATTAATGCAATATTACTCGTGACACACCCAACATAACCTACCTCACCACGAACATATGTAATCATGGTTTTTATTATTATATCAATGTACTTAACTCATAATAATCATTAATAATAATATTATATTTTTAGGATCAATACAAACATCAACCAAAAGGAATATCAAATGACACATATAAATGTTAATTTCATACTAGTGTGTCGCATTCTCATACTATCCTACGCTTGATATTACTAAGGGCGTACACCATGAGAGGATTTCCCAAAGTCCTATGAGTCTCCACCCATGATATCCTATATCATTTTTGTCTATAAAATTATATCATAGAGAAATAGAACATATATTTAAGAATATATTCATGGGAATTATGGGTTCTCATCATAGTAGAGAACTGCTATGACCTATCAGTGTGATAGTTAGTCTAAGGGAGCTGTCATATACTATGTTACATAGAAGAAAAATTATGATGCGATAAAGAGTTAATTAGTTTTAAAACTTATGAATACATGTCATCAAAATGTACAAATATGTTTTTCCAAGGATCCAACTCCAATAGAATACCACTTTGACTAGTGAAAACTACTAATAAACATCATTATACAAGCTCTCAAATGATACTCATGATTTTGATGAGATAGGCCTTTAGTCAAGGGATCCACCCCTTATTTGTCTGTAGAAAATCTAAATTTAGAAAATTCACCCCTCTGAGAAAAATCCCTCAAAATTGAACACTTGTTGAGTATGTTATTTATCCATTTTTGTGATGATAACTCTTTTGAAATATCAATCATTGTAGTATTATCACAATACAATTTGATAGTTTCGTTAATTCTGGGAACTACATCAAACTCCAAGAGAAACTATCATATCCAAATATATTTATCAAATGCATCATAAGATGGTATATACTCAAACTCAACTATAGAATCAAAAAAAATAGGATGCTTTGAACTCTTCTATCTCACAACTCCACCCTTGATACAAAGAACACACTTCAATTATTACATTAGATCATTCTAATATGTTTTTAAACTAACATCATTATAACCCCTAATAACCATCTCCTCATCTCCTCTATACACCAGATAAATATTTTTCTCTTGTCATATACTTATAGATATCTTTAATAGTTAACCAATTTGGTTCCTTTAGATCTTCTTGATATCAACCTACTGAGATCAGTTCATGGGAAACATCTTGTTCATTGAATAATATGCTATACATGATTGATCTTATCACTACCGTGTATGGGATATTATACATTATTTCATTCTCATGTTGTGTGTGAGGACACATTTCCTTATAAATATCTATACCATGTGACATCGTAATTAATCCCATCTTTTATTTTTCAATACTAAATCTCTTTATTATCCTATCAATGTATGCACTTTGAATTAGTCCAATTATCCCCTCAGATCCATTATAAATGATCTTGATACCTAGTTTGTAGGTTTCTTAACCTAATTCATTCATGGAGAAACATTTTTCCAACAACTTCTTAATAGATTGTAATACAGGAATATCATTTCCAATAAGAATTATTTAATCAACATATATTACTAGGATAATGTCTATATTTCAACAAAAACTCTTATAAAAAAATTTCCCAAATTCATTCATAATGAAAAAAAGTCTTATATAGCTTCATTTAATTGAGTGTTCCCTGACCTAGATTCTCTCTTCAATCCATAAATAAATCTTTTTTTATTGAATTTTTTTTCATCTCCTAGAGTCACAAACCCTTTTGGTTGTATCTTATATTCATCATCCCAAAGGTTCCCATTAATGAAATAAGTTTTGATATATATCTTCCAAATTTCTAAGTCATGTTATCCTTCTATAGAAAGTATACTTATGATGAATTTAAACATTAAAATTGGTGAAAAGGTTTCAACATAATCAATTCCTTGATGCTTTTTATAGCCTTTAGTTACTATCAATTCTATATAGGTATTTACTTTACCTTCTATGTATAGTTTTTTCTAGAATACCAATTTTAAACATATGAAATTTATATCAACTGGTGCATTGACAATATCCCAAACTTGTTTCTAATACATGGAATTCTTTTCATAATTCATGGATCTATTTCATCTTATATCTTATGATCTCTATACTTCCTCTTTATAGGAGATTGGTTCATCATTGTGATCCAATAATGAGTCAACATTTTCAGTGACTAGAAAACAATATATCTTTGTTTATCTTACCTCTTTAGTTATCCTATTCATTTTGGGGGCCTATATACTCTATTAATTTTCCAAATCGTGGGTAACTTGAGAAACAAATTCATCCGTGTTAATCTTTATCCCACTATCCCTTTTGAAAATTTTCTCCACCTCAATAAATATGGCTTGTCTAGCGATAGTCACTTTCTTTTTTAAGAGTTATTATAGGTATTATCCCTTTTTTTCTTAGGATACCATATAAAGATACACTTTTTACCCCAAGGTGCTATTTTGTTTCCTCACAGGGCCTTAAAACACCTTGTAACCCCAAACAAGTTTATGTTACAAAATTGGTTTCTTTTCACTCTATAACTTGAAGGTAATTCCATTTTAGGATTCAGTCAGAACTCATTTTAATGTATATAACACATTTGGTAATGAATATCCACTAAACGATAATAGAAGATATACATGACTCATCATTTAATATACCATGTCTAAAAAAGTATGTTTTCTCCTTTCAATAAACCATTCCACTGTGGTGTGTAATGTGGGGTCATTTGAGATAGAATTCCAAATTCCCATAAAATTGTGAACAACTTTTTGTTAAGATATTCAACACCTCAATTAAATTGAGTCTTCTTTATCTTATATCAATGTTGATTCTCTAGTTCATTCTTGAATTCATTGATTTTTTTCAAATGAAATAGACTTATACCTCATTAAATAGATATATACATATCTAATCAATTAATTAGTAAAAGTTATAAAGTAATAATTTCCACCCCTAGATTATATTGGAAGTCATCCACACACATCCATGTGCACCAATAATAGAAGCTTTGTGGACCTTTATCCCTATCCAATGAATGTGGGTTTGGTTATTTTTTCTTATAAACAATAATGAAATATTTCAAGTGGTTTTATACCATAAGAGATTAAATAACCATATTGATAAATCTTTTTCAAATACTTCTTGTTTACATGACTAAGATAGGGATTCCAAAGTTTGTAACTATACGAGTTCTGTGAACATGACTCATTATCTATTTCAAATACTTGTTTTTAATAATTTAATACATAAGGATCGTTATTCACATGTTTTATACCATAACATATATTGTCTTTATAAAAGAAACAACTTTTATTTACAAATATAAAAAATAAAACCAACTTCATCCTAGAATGATAAATAAATTACGTTCTTGGTAACCATTGGTAGATAATAAAAACACCTCCAAATCAAAGTCATTTTCACTAGAAATAAAATGTGTTAGGAACCAATAGATAGATAATCTCTCCTTGCACCATCATAAGATCACAAATCTTGCACTCTTCTAGAAATATTTTAGAATCTAACTGGTTCCTATATTTGGATACAAATGAGAGTACCAAATTCTACATCTAATACCCAATGTGTTGATATTGAAATATTACACTTGATATGTCATCCCTGGACTTCACATCGAGGTATGTTTTTAATTTTTTTCATCATGTAAGTTTAGTTTCCTTTTTATAATTGTCTCATTGGAAATAGGATTGAACACGAAATTATTTTGCGCTTTTTCACTGATAAATGAACGCTTCCTTGACAATGCCCAACACGCGGGCAGGGCATGAGAGAAGTTATGCTGCCAGCCTAGTGCACGAGCGGTCCTTTTTATTATTAATGTTTTTAATAAACAATTATTTTTTATTAACTTCATTATTATTATTATTATTTTTGTTGTAGTTTTTGAACCCTTTATTAATTTATATTATTAAGTTCGTTTTGTCATTTTATTTTTATTTTATTTTATGTTGGCATGGTTTTCTTAGATTCCAATTCCACTTCTTTTCTTTTCTTATTTATATCTCTTGTTTATTCCTTTTATTTTATTTTTGTCCTTTGTTTTATATTTTTTTATTTATTCAATTTTTTTTCTTATCCCTCTTTTTCTCTCTCTCCCCGGTGCATCACTGTTCACCCCCCCCCCCCCTCCATGTGACCCGCATCGAACCCTAGCCACCTGTCTAGCTGGCCCTTCCCGGAGCTACACCCTTCTCCTTCCCTCAGCTCGCGCCGCACTCCCCATAACCCCTGGTCTGTCGGCCCTTCCCTCCACCTCATGCGTGCAGTGCACTTACCGTCACACCCTACCTCACCCTGCACTAGTTCGTCACCTCCGCACTCCTCTCCCACCTCTGGCGCACCTCCATCCTCTTGGCCAGTATCCCCGTCGTGCACTGTTGTAGGAAACCTCCCCTGTTCCCCTTGTCCTGCCGAGGCGAAACCCCCCTGGAACCCCCATGTCAGTCGGCGCACTCTCGAATGGCATCCCTCTCACTTCCGGCACTGCGACCAGCCACGCCCTCCTCTGAAAAATACCTCGCCTCACACCCTCCCTTGCGCAGCGACCCTCGGCGGACAACCCTTTCTCCCCCGGCCCGCCACCAACTAGAGCACCCCCATTCCGGCGCGACACCATCTCCGGCAGCCGCAACCTCACCGTCGCACTTCCCTTACAGCAGTTCCTCCCCCTTCAGTATTTATTGTCTTCCTTTCGACCAGTTTTTCTTGCCCGACGCACCTCTGGTGGCTTCCTTTATGCCCTGGCCATCCTCTCATTGCCTCACTAATGGTTCATATTCCCTTGTCTAGTTTTGACTTCAATTTTGGGGGCTATCTGGTTAGGTTCTTAGGTTGCAGTCAGTTTAATTTTGATGTAAAGGGTTTGATATTTTTTTAGGACATACCCATGTTGTTGAGCCGTTCTGGACTTGCAGTGGCCTTTGTGCACCAATTTTGCAGAGTTGCTTCACACCGGTAGGTGGTTTCATGTTTAAACATTGTCTCCTAAGTTAATTTTCTTGCTTTGTTAATTTAAAATATTACCTGATAAATTCTTATGGGTGTGGATTGGTTTATCTTGAAGTTTTTATATGTTTTACTTTCATTTAGAAATATGTTTATGTGGTGAAGGTGCGTTCTTTGTCTGGAAACATTTTTTTAGTCAATTACTAGTGTTTATTAATGTTTGCAGTTGGTGCGTTCTTTGTCTGGAAACTAGTTTTTAGTCAATTTCTAGTGTTTATTAATGTTTGCAGTTGGTGCGTTCCTTGCCTGTAAACTTGTTTTTAGTCAATTTATAGTGTTTATTAATGTTTTCAGTTGGTGCATTCTTTGTCAGGAAACTCGTTTTTAGTCAATTTCTAGTGTTTATTAATGTTTGCAGTTGGTGGGTTCTTTGTCTGGAAACTCATTTTTAGTCAATTTCTAGTGTTTATTAATGTTTTCAGTTAGTTTTTCTTATGTTAAAAGTGCAATGTTTGTGTTCTATTTTTTTTATAAAGTTTGTGTTTGTTTTGTGAAAATTTGAAAAGGGTGAAATTTTTGTTTTTGATATGGTTTTGGGTGTGTTTGGTCATTAAAGAGGGTTGAGTGGTTTTATGAGTTAAAGTCGTGTCATATTTCTTTTAAACAATTTTTTTACAAAAAATATAATATGTTTTAATAAAATTATTAACGATGAAAATTTAATATGTTTTTAGTAAACAATCATTAGCAATGCAGATTTTGTTTTAATTGAGTTGGGTGAAATCTTTTGGAGTGCATCCTTTGTCAAATGGTTTTTGGTGTGTGTGGAAGTGCAGTGTTGGGTTTATCTTACACCCTATTTGTTTTATTTATTTCAGTTTGACATGAAATGTGAAGTTGAAACATCTTGAGCACAAAAGGGGAAGCCTGGGTACTAGGTGGGTGGACTACACTAGCGTGCTAGTGATACAGGAGTGGCCTCGGCCCAGTTTCAGTTAGCGGGATTGATACTTACAACACTAAATAAACATTGGTTGATGACTGGAGACCACTATGGTAGGAGGTGTTTCCCTACCAGTGGCTCGTGCATGAGAATGTATGATATGGTTCACTGAGATGTGAGGTTTTAGGGCCCCACACAGCTTTAGTACTTTAGGGCCTCTCTGACTTTTGGTGCTCCTAGACTACTATATACCCACCGTCGGTATATGGTGTAGGTTTTGGGTTTCTGTGATGGTTTTAGTTTTTCTTTTATTCAACGGTGTTTTATTTTATTCAAGATGTTTTCTTTAAAAGTTATTTCCTTATAGAAATTTTTTATTTAAAGTTGTTTAAGCATTGGTGTCATTTCATTTATTTATCCTGCAAATGTATTTGTCATTTAATGCTTTCATGTGGAACCTTTTTATTGGGTTACATACTACTAGGATTTTGGCTCAAACCCTACATACAAATTTGTGTGTATGTAGACCTTGTTTCTTGTGTATTCCAGGTTGTGACATCGTGCTCAATGATGGTGGTTCAGGATGCAGTTGGTCTTTTTTTGTAGAGTAGTGTTGATGTGGCCTCTCTTTTTCTGGGAGGTTTTGAGTAAGATTTTTAGTTTCCACTATCATCTTTTCTTTTTAGTTATTGGTTCAAGTTGTAGAAATTAAAAATATTCATAGTTTAAAGGCGTGTTTGGTTGTCTACTTCCAGTTTCAGTTTATTTATCTTTCTGGTTTTTTTCCTGTCTTTTATTTCAGGTAAACCATTCCCACCTATTACTCTTGGTACCCGAGCACTTGTGCCACCTCGTGGGGATCGGGAACGCCCTTCGGGCCATGTCGTGGACCGGGTCGGGCATTGGGTCGGATGGTTACCCGATTCGATTCATCACAAAATGGTATCAAAGTAGCAGGTTTTCTCTCTTGGGTCGTGATCTTCTTGGATAGATTCATGGTAGACTGGAATCAAGGTTGTCAGGACTCGATGTCTTGGCTATGAGTAAGGTGCCCGGACATCACACCTCATGTCGAGACTCAAGTTACCAAATTGTGTTAAGGTTAGTCTGAGTTTTTGGTCCTTACAGATAATCTTGTCTAAGGGAATCGAAAAGGGGTAAGGTCAGTGGTCCTAGTGAGCTCGTAGGGTCTGGAAATCCATGTGGAGCCGGGGACATTGTCAAAACATACCCTTCGTGGTAGTGGCGTGATTGGCGTTTCTCTGCCAACCATATGTTCCAGTAACCTACTGACACTAGTTTTCTCTTGCATCGTTCCTCATTTCTTTATTTTGGAATTGTGGACATATGGTTTTTAAGTAAAAATGTTTTGGTCTTCGAAATTGTTTTCAAATGAAGCCCTTTAAAAATGAAATGGTGTGTGAGGTTTGAAAAGTGTGGGTTGGATTATTTGGTTTTGAAAAATGGAAAGGTTTGGTTTTGATCCTTGGCGCTCTCAGGGGAAACCACATGCATGAGTGTATATGAAAATGGAAATGGTTAATTTCACGAGAAAATGAGTGCCAGGATGGACATGAGGTGGGTGTTGGTGCGGCACGAGAACATGCATGTGAGAGGCTCATGGGATGCCATTTGTGTTTGTGAAACCCACTAGGTTTTCTTATTTTCAAAATGTTTAGTTAAATAAAAAAACTGGTGTTTTAGTAAACATTGTTGTGTAGCATGTCCTTGTGTTTTGGAAATGTCGGATGTGAGGTGTTTTGAGCCGAGAATCCTTTCTGAATGATTTGTGTCCCGGGTTTGAATTCTTATTTGTAAATTGGTATGCAAGCGTGTGGTTAGTGAATTCTTTTGATGAGTACTTCAGGGAGACCTTGTAGTGGTTCCCCCTGCACGTTTGGTGTTTTCTTGTCGTATGTCTTGACCATTGGACTAGTTCGGTTGAGTCCATGGTTTTCTTTCTTGACTAGTATATGCCTCCCCATAAAACGTTGACATGGGATTGAAGTGTGCCACATGAAAATTGTCATTGGTCGACCCTCCCAAGTTGATCAGAGGAATCACTTCTTGAATTGTAGAATTGAACCCACCTCCCCTCTTTACAACTAAGCAGATCCCCTCGTAGTGGAATGACAGACGTGATGGGAGTTGAAGGGAGTTTTGGTCTTTTGAGTTTCTGACTCGTCAAGTATGAATTTTGACATTGTTGTGTTTGAAGGTTTCCCCTGGAAACGGTCAAAGGAAATCCAACGGGGAATGGTGAAGGTGATTCAAAATTTTCAATGTTGACCAGAGTCTTGAAGGGCTTTGTAGTATTTTTCATCAGTTTTAAGGGTCATGTTCGGTGACGTCTTGCAGTGTGAGTTCTCTTTGATTGTCAAGGGTGATGTTTTACCTCATTAATACAAATGTTCTGTTTGGAAATGGTGAAGGAGATTCCCGTGGGGAAATATTTAAGCATCCTGGAGTGGTTAGTGTTGAACACTTTTCTAAATAACCTTTGGTACTTCATCGGATTCATTTAATAAGGGGTCTACGTTAGGCCACTAGTGTGGCAGACCCAGTCACATTGGGATGCTACGGTAAATTGCAGGAATCACATGTTGTTCAAGATGCGGTTTAAAGTCTTTCTCAGTGTAATGTTCCTCTCAACAACAATGGTCATATTCAGGTGATGATTTGTTGTGTTGTGTTCTCATCCAGTGAGACAAAGGGTGATTTGCATGCACCATTTTATCTCTTGCGTTGGTGAATGTTCTGTGTATGATCAGTTGGATGTCGTAATGTGTTGTGTTTGCTGGTGTTGTCTCGGTTGCGGTGTGGTTGCGTGTGACACCAAAAAGAGAAGCTCTGTTCAGGAGTCTTCGACACCTGACTATAAGGAATAAGATGCTTCAAACAACAGGGCTCTAGCCATAGGCCTTAGAGTGAGGTAGGCGCATGGTAAGGGAACCCAGAGAGTGTATGACACCCTGAAAAAAATTCTATCATCAGTGTTTAAAGTATAGGCAGTTTAAATTGTTTCTATGGTTGTTCCGCTCCGAATGAGCCGTCTGGTTGCATAAGGTTTTCGCGACCATGTGGAGGCATGTTCGTCTCATTGCCTTAAAGTCTTGGGGGTTGCATCCCATTGAATTCAATCAATTTAGTGGTCCTTATGGGAGTTGTTGGGTAAATCAGTCTCAAATATGAAAAATGCTCATCCAAGAATGTGGGAATGATGGTTTGTCTTGGGTCATGCTTTTGATTCCCCGATAGTCAGGCCCATCCCTCCCTGCCCCTTGTGGTGGGGTGTTTGGTCACCATCGGGAATTTTTTAATGTTCCGTATCCTCTGTTAGTGCTAGTGGCCGTGAGACGCACGAGGGGTCTCATATAAAGGTCTCTGGAATAAATCTTTGTTTGCCTTTCCTGAATGGTGGGGAGTCTGCCCGGACCTCCCCATGTTGGTTATCTAGTCTCGCCTTGGGCGTTGGTACGTTCTTAATGGTGGGGAGACCCACATTGGGTCTCGAACGAATGTCTCTAGAGTGAATCAGTGCTGCACTTTTCTTTAATGGTGGGAGTCTGCTCGAACCTCCCAGTGTTGGATTTCTAGTCTCATTTCGAGCGCAAGTGAGTTCCTAATGGTGGGGAGCCCCTCGGGCCTCCCCATGTTGATATTTTTATTTTTTTAAATACGCTTGGTGATAAGTGAAAGGAGTGTTCTGTGGACGTGGTTTGACCTCGTTTGTTCATTATAGCCAAATGGTGTGGTTTTGGTTTAATAGTGCTTGAGGTGTTTTAGTTTGTGAAGCTGGTTTCTGTGGGTATGAGAGTTCCCTTCCTTGATCGGCTAACTTGAGGCGTTCTAGCTCTCCGGGGTGGGCAACACATATCAGAAAGTCTTTATGTGAGTTTCATGATGTTGTCTTTGAGTTACTTTCTCTGAGAAAGATGATTTTTCCTCTCTTTGATTGATGTTTGTCGGGATCCCCTTTGATCTTTAAGGGATTATGTTTTTCTGCTTTGGGGTTTGGTTCTAGTTGTGGCTTTCTGAGAACTGAATGTTTTCATGGAGGGGAGAATTGTCACACCTGGAATTCACATCGAGGTATGTTTTTAATTTTTTTATCAAGTACGTTTAGTTTCCTTTTTATAATTGTCTCATTGGAAAGAGGGTTGAACACAAAATTAGTGTGCACATTTGCGCTGATAAATGATCATTGATGTGACAATGCCTGACGCGTGAGTAGGGCACGGGTGAATCTGTGCTGCCAACCTAGTTTGCGAGCGGACCTTTTTATTATTAATGTTTTTAATGTGCAATTGTTATTTATTAACATTATAATTATTATTATATTTATTACTGAACCCTTTATTAATTTATATTATTTTGTTCATTTTATCATTTTAATTTTATTTTATTTTAGGTTGGCTTTGTTTTTCTTATCTTCCAATTCCACTTCATTTTTTTATTTATATCTTTTTTCTATTTCTTTTATTTTATTTTAATCCTTTATTTTCTATTTTTTTATTTATTCAATTTCTTTTTTTTCTTCTCCCTCATTTTCTCTCTCTCCCCAATGTATCACTATTCATCCACCCTCCTTGTGACCCATGCTGAACCCTAGTCGCCTGTCTAGCCGGCCCTTCCCGGAGCAACACCCTTCTCCTTCCATCGGCTCGTGCCGCACTCCCCATACCCCACTGGTCCGTCAGCCCTTCCCTCCTCCTCAAGCATGCAACACACTTCCCGTCGCACCCTACCTCACCCCTCACCAGTCCGTCACCTCCACACTCCTCTCCCACCTCTGGAACACCTCCATCCTCCCAGCTAGCATCCCCATCGCGCGCCGCTATAGGAAACATCCCATGTTCCCCTTGTCTAGACGAGGGGAAACCACCCAGGAAACCCTATGTCGGCCGGCGCACTCCCGAACGGCCTCCCTCCCACTTCCGGCGCTGCGACCCACCGCACCCTCCTCTGGAAAACACATCGTGCCACACCCTCCCTTGCGCAGTGATCACTAGTGGATGACCCTTCCTCCCCCAACCCACCACCAACTGGCGCACCCACATTCCAGCGCAACTCCATCCCCGGCAGCTGAGACCTCACCGACGCCTTTCCCTTACAGCATTTCCTCCCCCTTTAGTATTTATTTTCTTACTTCCGACCAATTTTTCTATCCCGGCGCACCTCTGGTGGCTTCCGTTATGCCCTGGCTAGCCTCTCGCTGCCTCACCAATGGTGCGTATTCCCTTGTCTAGATTTGTCTTCAATTTTGGGGGTTGTCGAATTAGATTATTAGGTTGCAGTCAGTTTAATTTTGATGTAAAGGGTTTAATTTTTTTAGGACATACCCATGATTTTGAGCCTCACATTACTTGTCGTGGCCTTTGAGCATCAATTTTGCGGAGTTTCTAAACACCGGTAGGTGGTTTTGCATTTAAACATTGTCTGATAAGATAATTTTATTGCTTTATTAATTTAAAATATTACTTGATAAATTCTTATGGGTGCGGATTGGTTTATCTTGATGTTTGTCTAAGCATTACTTTCATTTAACAATATGTTTATATTGTGCAGGTGTGTTCTTTGTCTGGAAACTTGTTTTTAGTCACTTTCTAGTGTTTATTAATGTTTTCATTTGGTGTGTTCTTTGTCTGGAAACTTGTTTTCAGTCAATTACTAGTGTTTATTAATGTTTTCAGTTGGTGTATTCCTTGTCCAGAAACTTGTTTTTAGTCAATTTCTAGTTTTTATTAATGTTTTCATTTTGTGCTTTCTTGGTCTGGAAACTCAGTTTTAGTTAATTGCTGGTGTTTATTAATGTTTTCAGTTGGTGCGTTCTTTTTCTGGAAACTCGTTTTTAGTCAATTTCTAGTGTTTATTAATGTTTACAGTTAGTTTTTCATATGTTCCAAGTGAAATTTTTGTGTTCTAGTGTTTTTATAAAGTTTGTGTTTGTTTTGTGAAAATGTGAAAATGGTAAAATTTGTGTTCTTGATATGGGGTTGGGTGTGTTTGGTCATTAAAGCGGGTTGAGTGGTTTGGTGTGTTAAAGCCGTGTCATATTTCTTTTTAAAATATTTGTTTACAAAAAATTTAATATGTTCTAATAAAATTATTAATGATGAAAGTTAAATATTTTTTTAGTAAACAATCATTAGCAATGCAGAAGTTTTTTTAATTGAGTTGGGTGAAATATTTTGGAGTGAATCCTTTGTCAAATGGTTTTTGGTGTGTGCAGAATTGTGGCGTTGGGTTTATGTTACACCTTATTTGTTTTATTTGTTTGATTTTGACATGAAATTCGAAGTTTAAACCTCTTGAGCACAAAAGGGGAAGCCTGGGTACTAGGTGGGTGGACTAGAATAGCATCCTAGTGATACAGGAGTGGCCTTGGCCCAATTTCACTTAGCGGGATTGATGCTTACAACACTAACTAAACATTGGTTGATGATTGGAGACCACTATGGTAGGTGGTGTTTCCCTACCAGTGGCTCGTGCATGAGAATGTCTGATATGGTTTACCGAGATGTGATGTTCTAGGGCCCCATACAGCTTTAGTACTTTAGGGCCTCTCCCACTTTTGGTACTCCTGGACTACTATATACCAACCTTCGGTATACAGTGCAGCTTTTGGGTTTTTATGAAGGTTTGAGTTTTTATTTTATGCAAGGGTGTTTTCTTTTATTCATGTTGTTTTCTTTAAAAGTCATTTCCTTATAGAAACTGTTTATTTAAGGTTGTTTAAGATTTGGTGTCCTTTAATTTATTTAGCCTGCAAATGTATTTGTCATTTAATGTTTACACGAGGAACTTTTTTATTGGGTGACGTCCTACTAGGCTTTTGTCCCACTCCATACATACACCTTTGGGTGTATGTAGACCTTGTTTCTTGTGTATTCCAGGTTGTGACATCATGCTCTGTGATGGTGGTTCAGGTTGCAGTTGGTCTTTTCATGCAGAGTGGTGTTGATGTGGCCTCTCTTTTGCCGAGAGGTTTTGAGTAAGAGTTTTAGTTTCTACTGTCGTGTTTTCTTTTTAGTATTTGGTTTGAGTTTTAGAATTTAAAAAATTTCATAGTTTAAAGGAATGTTTGTTTTTCTACATCCAGTTTTAGTTTATTTGCCTTGATGATTGCTTTTATATCGTTTATTTCAGGAAAACAGTTCCCACATGTTACTCTTGGTACCCGGGCACTTGTTCCAGCTCGTGGGGATTGAGAATGCCCTTTAGGCCATGTCATGGACCGGGTCAGGTGTTGGGTCAGAAGGCGGCCCGATTCGGTTCGTGACATGATAACGAACTCATTGTTAGCTTACCCATGCTTCTGGGTGTAGTTCCTTATCTAGTGGTTTTCCTTTCAAATGAAAAACATATGAAATCCTTTTTCTGACCCTTCCTCTGGATCTAACACTTCTTGGAAGGACAGTGCTTAAGATATTTAGACTTGTTATGAGTGTTTGGCCCTTTCTCCTAATTCTTATTTTTCTTATTCACTATGAGGACTATGGGTTTGTAACACCCCATGTCTTTATCTAATTGGGAAAGAAAAAGAAGAAGTTATGACTTGTAATTTTCATTATTTCTCATATTATAATAAACAATAAAATTGAAGAAGTTCTTGGGTAGTGATGAAAGTATGAGATATGTGGGAAAATCATCAAGGAATTTAATACCTAACATGTCTATGTGTTTAATATATCAAATAAGACTAACTACATGAGTCCTGGATGGTGTCAAATCTCCATGATTAGTTATAAATAGATAATTTTAGATCTTATATTTCTTTGGTCTCACATTTTCATGATAGATATCCCAAATGTGAGACATCATTTTATACACATCTATGTCATCATGCTTCTTCAACGGCTCATTACTCTTGGATGATAGCATACAAAATTAAAAATCTATGGAATCATTCAAATGTTTTTAATACGGAGTTAACTCTTCATCACTATCCTCATTACCAGGTGCATCAGGAAGAGGTTCTTCTATTATATAAAATTTTCTTTAATGGAGAAGGATATCACTTAAGTCCCTTTTCCACTCATGGAAATTATTTCCAGTGAGAAGGTTATCCTTCTAAAGTATAGATCCCATTGATATTTTGGAAGTACTTTTATTGTTTTTTATACGCATAAGATTAGAACTGTTTTAGTACTTTGTCTGATAAAATTTATACAAATAAATAATTTTATATTTATTAATCTCCAAATATTTTAATGAAACCTAATATCCATCAACATTGGATTAGAAATATAATGTTTCTTAGACATTATAATGAAAAGGATCCATATTCCCAATATCATTACCCCAAATTTGGTTGGTCAAGTAACTTTAATGTTTTTATGTAGGCATATTACAATATCCAACTACATTAACTCACATTTCCTTGATATGTTGAGAAGACTCCCCTTTCCTGAAATCCTTAAATTGGATTTCCATTGCCCTTGCCTCTAAGTTACAAAAATTCCTACTTTTGAAGTCAACCCTTGGTATGAACTAATTAAATCAACCTAAAACCTCAGGTCATAATTCCCTGATAATTTTAAGCACCCCAACATTTTCTAGTCAAGCGATATTAACTACGGTCCGATTTTAACTAAATTTTTGGAAGTCTATACCAAATTAATATATATTATTGAGGACTTTTATCCTTTTATGTGTAAATTTCCAATTAGTATATTTATTACATAATTTTTAATATTAATTTTAATTACTTATGTGATTATCCATTTCATAGAAAATATTTACATATAATACAATTTATTTTAGTTCTATCATGCATGCTTGTTAGTGAATTAATTCATTCCATCATGAAAATGAAAATATAATGAAAAAACCATACAACTTGAAAGAAATAAAATAAAAATCTAGTATGATCATAATCTTATAATAATGGTTAGATTATCTAGTGAATGATAAACTAGCCATTGACCAAGAGGAAAACACTACAGACCTGTTAAGGTTCATGTTGTAGTTTTCCTCCTATCCACCAATGTATCTCCCTTGGATTAGTTTCGACTCAGCCACAAACTTTAACCATCCCCACTAAAATAGGAGCTCCATGCATTACATATAAATTTACTCACATATTGGTTTGGGTAAGTGGTTTACATAAAAGAAACCATGGGCACACAATACCTTACATAATTAGAAGTGAAATGACATGCATACCAATAATTTTATTTAATAATAAATTAAAATGAAACTAATCACATACCAAGGTATTCGTCTAAGCTCATGATCATCCATTTTTATGTAATTAATTATGAATATATCAAAATTAGAATTCAATCCTAATTTTTATTATATATGATAAATTACACTCAAATCAATTATTTATTTTCATTAATTAATCAATTTTTATTTTTTAATTATCATCCAAATTTCCTTTATATTCTACTCCATTATATTTTTATACAAATTAAATAAATTTATTTAAAATTAAGTATTTACATAAATGTACCTTGGAGGAAACATGGTCAATACACATCTAAAACTACTAAACATAAATTATAATCATATAATATTTAATGTTTTGATATATGGGATACATGACTTATCATGTACATTCAAGATGTTTACAATAAACATGATTATTAAATGGATTACATGATGTTTATGTCATATGTTATGCTTCAATGCACATAGAGTAATGACTGTAATATGAATCAAACATGATATATAGATCCAAACATTATGTAGAAATTAATTTAATATTTATATATATTAAAACCCATCACATAAAGTATCTTATCATCTAAATGACCACATGAAAGCACATGTCGATAAGTTTTACACAATATAATAAATTAATTTTAATTTTGTGTAATTTTGTATAATTACATAGCATATACAATTTAGAGACACAGTGTGTAATTTTCTCACCATCTATTCGAGGCACACTCTTATGGACTCATCATGTAAATCGTGCCATGGGAAAATAATTGTATGCAATATTTACATGGGCTACACCACATGTGGTCACCAATTTACACAGTCACCTAAATAGGTAGTCCATGTAAGAAGATACATGATCTGTCTGTAACTAAATATCTACACACCACGTATGCAAGCTACAGGGCGTGTACTCAAACTAATTGTGCACCAGGCTCGCCCGGTTGTACACTTAAAAGAACAACATGTAATAAAGGAACATTCCTTTAATTAATTATTAATTAATTCTTATTACATTAAAAACTAGTACATAAAATGTGCCAATGGGTTACACAACATGTACTCTTATGTTATCCATCCTTATTCCTCGCTAGCTCGGGATAAGATCATTAATTTTATTTCATTCATAAAATTAATTGATTTGTTTATATTTGTGATAAATGAAAGAGGGAGAATAATATCTCCCAATTCAGATTAAATAAATATTAATCTTGAACTGAAAACTAAATGAAAAATATGTAAATAAATCAATGATCTTTAAATAATTATATATAAATATATATCCCATCAGCTACAAATTGAAGGTTCTCAGCATAGAGGATTCATGCAATGGGTCATGGCCAAAATATCATTTTTTATGATCATTGATCAATTCATGATTTACATGATGATGATTATCATGATCAATTGAATTTAATAAAATAAAATAGATAATGGATAAAACTCTAAAAATTATCTTAGGATTATCTCATATTATTTATAATTAATTTAAAAACATAAATAATTACCATCTGAGATACTTTTTCTTAATTGATGGATCTAATAATAGAATTTTGATGTACCACTATTTCATTGTGGTAATGAATTGAATATTCCATCTAGTAGTGATACACATGTATTACAAAAATCTATGAATGTCTCCATATGAAAAACTTTGTGCTAGCATGGAAGATTCAATCATTTTCATAATATTTCTTTGATCTCCATGTGAATCACTTCCAAAGGATTTTCCTTGATCTCTATAAACTTGAGAGTGGAAGGATCAGAAATATCACTCTCTTTTCTTAAGAGCCTTCCTGGAGAGAAGATCTATCTATGGATTTGATTGGATTCTCCAAATTCATTGTTCCCAATAAAACAAATGAATTAGTCCTACAAAAAATTAATTTAATCGGGATTATATATCAGTTGGGTAGAAATAAATAATAGAAAAAAATTCTTTTATTATTTATTTAATCTATATGAAACCCTGTGTCCATAATAACAACAAAAACGATAATAATAATAATAATAATAATTCGTGACGTGTTCTAAACTCATGAATTAAAATTAAATATTATTAAATAAAAAAATGTTCAATATATATTATTTCTCACCATACTGTTAAACATGGTCCTCTATTCCTCCATAACATTTGTTGATCCTTGAATAATAACAATTTATCTCATAAATAAATATTACTGCTTGATTTTCTAATAAATAAATAAATAAATATTATATTCACTAAGTATAAAATAAATATTTATTAAATATTATGCTCACATTATATTCACTCAAATAACTAGTGATAGAATATATGAGATCAGGGAAATATGAATAATTATAAACCATATGTGAGAATAATATTTTTACAAGTTTGGGGTTGAATATTCATTTTATTATTAAAGAAAAGACCACTTTTAGACTGGGTAAAGGGAGACCCATTACATAGCCCGAAGGCCCAACGCCAAGTGGCCGGAATACAAGGCTTAAAAGCCCATTTTTTGGACCAAAGGACTCAATGGACATGGATTTATTTACGATATATCATTTACATAATAGGTCATAGGATATAAATTTCTTTTAAATTACTGAAGTGAAAAATTATTTCCTACATTAGTCATCAATGAAATATTAATAATGACGCACTCAATGTATCCTACCTCACTATGAACAAATATCAAAATTTTTTCATCAATACATAAAAGTATGTGACTCATAATACTCATTAATAATAATCATAAAATATAAGGATTAATACATACATCCTCACATAGGGACATCCAATGGCACATATAAATATGGATTTCCTACTAGAGGGTCTCATTCTCATAATATCCCATAGTAGATATTATCAAATGTGTACACCAAGATATTATACCTCAATTTCCTATGAGTCTCCATCCCTGATAAGTTGATTAAATTTTTTACCTCAAATGATATCATGTGCCTATATAATATATATTTTAGAATACTATCATGACACTTCTGGGTTCTCATAATAAAATGGAACTACTATGAATTATTTGGGTGAGTTATTCTTAAGACATTATCACAAATTATTTTATGTGTAAGAACAATAATTATGTGATAAATAATTTATTAATATTCAAAAACTATGAATATTTGTTATCATAATGTACATAGAATTTGATTCTGGGGTAGAAACTTGTACAAATTTTTGGTTGAGCATTGACTCACTCATCACTCTAATACATGATAAGTGGGATTATGACTGTACACCTAGTGAGACACTTCTAGGGGATATCATTTTTTAATCAGATTCTATTTATGAACCATTATGAAGGATTTATAAATTATGTTAATTAATTAGGTTAGAGAACATAATAGAAATAAGACCATTGAAAAAAGGATAGAAAAACCAAAGACATACATTGATTTGAAAAAAAACATGTTTTAAACAAAGGTGTCATAAGGGGAAACATATTCATATCAATGTTTTATTATTAATATTTTGGAAGTTATCATAACTATTTTTTATTTAGTATTTGGTTTAAACAAGACCTCAAATATAAAGCTAATAAATATATGTATCTAGAAACTATGATGTCTCATAAATCAAAATATCTAAATGTTTAATAATTTTATAATATTCATATTATAATGGAAAATGTGATTTTCTTAGTCTTACATAATGTAGTGAGATCAATATTTTTAGAATCATGAAACTCTTAGATATTCTCATTAGTGAGTTATATTTATCGTTGATATTATTGTCCTTCCAAGAAGATATAGGGAAGGGGTAAAACATATAAGGATTATTCTTTAGTAGTTTTACTTTAAAGGTATATCAATATAAATTAAATGGTATTAATAATATTGAAAAGTAGTTTTAGGACAATGATGTATTTTTTGGGATAACTATTGACCAACACATTATTGATGTATAGATAAATATTAAGTTTAACACACACATGATAATGTGATAATAATGGGTTGTTTGATTTTGAAGAAATGGGTTAGATTACAATTGGAAAACATGGGATTTATAATTTATTCATGAATTTTTTTGGGAATCTCATCTCATTTTTGGGATTATGATAGTAGTGTATATTGTTTTAACTAGTGGTTAATACCAATTTAGGTTTAAATATATAGTTAATTTTTTAAGAATATGTAATCTCATTATGGTTTAATTTCCTAAAGATTAAAATAGTTATTGGGAATGGTATGTTATTGAGATTATCTAATTAGGGTAAATAAACACCAGGGTATATGATTCTATGAATAACTAATATTGTTTAAGTAAGGATAAGTTGGATTTCAAGCATGTATATTATAATGAAAATTATGTTTAGAATATTTTAATAATGTTCATCATAATTTCATATCACTATTTTAAGGATTTGGTTAATAAGTATGATAGAAACCAATTCATGGTAATATAGGTTGACCTAAGAATGATATATGATAAACTGAGAATGATATAGGTTGAACTAGTTATGTTACAAGTTTAGTTGTAATAATTATAGTCTAAGATGATAGTGTTATAAATTGGTAAATATTACTGTTAAATTTCCATAATGTTATTTATGATAATTATTTTATAATTATCATCACTCATGTTAACCCATATTGTATTAGTAATGGATGATTCCTGAAAGAACCACGATATCAATAGATTATAGGGATAATATAGAAAATATATAAATTAAAAACCTAATGGGATAAGGGATGTAGTGAGAAGCATTACAAGTATGACAATATGGATATAAAAAATTTTGATTAAAAACCTCAACATAGTTTAAATCCTATGCATACCAAAGAAGAGAAGAATCTCATAGAAATATACACAATCAAGATGAAAATAGAATGATTATTTCATTTTATACTAGTAAAAAAATTGGGAATAAGCATGGGAATAAATTAAATATGTTTGGTGATGAAGTTCATCATACTCATAAGTGTAATGGAAGGAAAGAAGATACAAAAAATAAATTACTTCAATCTCAAGAGTGTTGGGAATTGTATAAATTTTTTTCCTAATCTCGAGGCCAACAAGGTAGATAATTACCAATAACCTTGCGAACAATGGAAAAAATATGCAACTAGAACTAAGGAATCATATAGTGAGTTTTTACTCTATATTTTATAGAGTCTCATGTCATGTAGTTTTTCAAAAACAACTATATATTGAGTTTTAAATAAAACCCTTAGTGGTATGATTATCAAATAAATCATGTTTAGGTTTCATGGGAAGTTATTCATTATAGATCTAGATCTACATCCCTTAGTATAATTCTATGTGAATTTAGGAATGGGTTATCTAAATTTTTAAAGATCTAATAATGATATATATATACTCATATGTTTAAATATCATTCCAAATCCCAAAAAAATGATCATATAATGGTTTATGGTTAATTATTATTCCCCAATATTAATTACTTTGATCTCATGAGTCAAATTACGAGGAACCAATTTATATAGGGGGTAACTTAAGACCCCAAAATTCAGATATATGATTACCATTAAATAAACCAATTTGTTCAATATATTTCGTCACATGGAAAAAAATAGATATAAAACCATGATATATTTTGATAAAATATAAATTTTTATGTAAAATAGTTAAAACCTAAACATTTAATTAGTAGGAATAAATATGATTAACCTCTTTATGAAATATATGTATAAGAAAATTAAAGTATTCTTTTAACTAGAATGATATTATAATATTATACATAAAATGCCTAATAATATAATTTATTTTTTAGAAAATTATTTTATGAAATAATTCTTCTATGTAATACACATTTATATTGATTAATGATATATTTTATTTTATGGAATAAAATAAGAAAAATAATTGTTAATATTTGAAAATATTATTTCCAAATGAAAATAGTTTTTCATTATATTTAATAAATTTATTAAAAAATTGAATTTATAAACTATTTAACTAGAAATTAATAAAAACAAATTCATTTTCAATTCATTATTCCATAATTGAATTAGTATTAATTTTTGAGCTTTTTTTCTAAAAAGTTGTTTTTATTAGAAAAATATAGAATTTATGAAAATTATAATTTCCATTGTATTATTTCTATTTAAGTTAAACATATAGTATTTAATAATATTAAATTAATTAATATCCTTAGGCTTATTAAATATTATCTTTTCATAGAAAACACATTCTAAACATTTTTAAAACTGAAGTAAAATCCAACTTTAATATAAAAAATGATTTTTGGTCATTCCTGTAAATCCTGTATTTTTATGGTACATTCAGTTTTGTAGTGACTTTAAAGGCTCATAAATTATATATTTTTTATAATAATTTAATTTATTTAATTAAAATTAGTATCAAAGATAATTTTACGTTATATATAAATTTAAATCTTATAAATGTTATTTCTCTAAAAACTGTTTTTATGTGATTAAGTTTTTTTGAGATTAATATTGCACACCATTAGAAATTATAATTTAAAAAGAAATTATTTTCAAATCTTAAATTTTAATTACCAAATTTCTTAAAATTAAAAATCATAATTTTTCCACTTTAATTAATTATTAAGGATAAAAATTATTTATCATGGTAAAAATAAAAGGGGTAAATTGATTTTTACAAATGGTAAAAGTCCTAAAAGATTTAAAAAGTTACTTTTATTGAATGTTTAATATTTATATCAACCTAAAAATTTTCCCTACACTTTTATCCATTTATAATCCTTGGTAAATTACAAATGACAATACATTATTGAAAAAAGTAAAGGTGTTTCCAAAATATCCATTATTTTCACTTTTGAAAACATATCACTTATACAATTTAAATACACAATTAAACTTTGATTGTATCCTTTAGGCTATTTAATTTTACTATCATTATAATCTTATCCCATAAAAATAAGCCCTTTTTCCCTCACAGTTAACATAATCTCTTCCAATTTTATGAGACTTCCATAGAAAATTAATGTCCTTGGTGTGAGTTTTATCAACTACTTATTTTTCTTCTTAATTATATTATTTAATATTTATTATATATAAACTAATAAAATGATATTTTTATCATTTATATACTATAATTTTACTATATTAATGGTATTATTATTTTTTATTGATATACCACGTATATTAATAAAAAAACAAAATGTCATCCGTGCATTGTGTAGACTACCGCCTCCATGACGTAATGTGTTTTGTTTTCCATCACCACCTTAAATATATAGATATAAGTATTATATTAATGTATAAATATTATATTTATGATATCATTAATTTCATTTTATGGAAAATTTATAAACCTATTAATAATATGATTAACAAATTATTATCTTAATTTCAATTGTTTAAAACAATCAAACTTAGAGGAAAATTATCACCTTTTTAAGTAACAACTTTATATAATTTATCTTATCAGTAATATTATTTAAAAATATGGTATATCACACTAATAAAAATGAAATAATATCATTGTTAATCTGGTATAGTTATATTACAACTAAAATACTTCATAATCATCCATTAATCATGCTTGGTTCATGTTTGGGTTGGCTCAACCACCCACTTGAACAATACTATAAATTTATTCCAAGCATGAATATGAGAAATTATTTAATCCTATAACATTATATAAATATTTAAACAATATTTTTTTATATTATTGTTATATCATCATTTAATACATAAATTAATAAAACATCCTTCGGTCAACAATAATGGTCAAAATATTCTTTTTTCGATTTCATATTCAAGGATAAAGAATAAGACACTCAGGAAAAGATTTTAGAACATCTTAAAAAAATTTAAAACAGAAATATATGTTATATTTGTGACTTATTAATGATGAAATTTGGAATAAAAATGAATAAAAAACATGGTTTTGAAACTATTTCAGACAATCAAAACCACAAACACATGATGTGGAAAATCGAAGAACTCATATAGAGAATGACTATTCATGAAAAGTATAAATAAAATGGATATTATTAAGGTTATTAATTATTTTAATAATATAGATATGGTTTTTATACATAAGGTCAATGCATTTTTGTTGAATTCAGGAATAAGAGGTTTGGGTTTCGTTAAAAATATCTCTATTTGAGACATTTTTGGTATTATGCAGCCAATTTAATTTTTTGGTTTATATATTAACAATTTTATATATCATATCGTAATTATATTTTAATAATGATTTTTGAAGTTCAAATATAGGGGGTTCTTATTAAATTGTTTCTCAATACCCAAGGGTTTTCTCGATGTAGATTTTGATTCTTTGAGACATATTACTTGTCATGCTTCATGTTCACTTTGTATATTGTTCTATTGATTTACTATCCAATGAATTTTTTACACTTTATTTTATTATATTTCATTATATTTACAATAAAAATCATGTTTTTTCATGAATTTTTTTCTTCATTTGTTTCCCTATTAGTCAGGATTTCTATTAACTCAATTTTCATTCATTGAGTTATTATCATTATTTGAAATTATTTCATATAATTTAGGCAAAATGTTCCCATTTGTTTTACTATGTTGAATTTTATAATTTCTATTTTTTGTGATAAAAATTCATACCACATAATCCCTTTTAGATATATTTCTCACATCTTGGGATATTTTCTTTTAAAACCATCCAATTTCATTATCCAAATAAATTTTGTTCAATCTATTCTATTATTGACTTTGTCATATACACATTTTTATAATATATGTAAACATAACATTTTATATAACACGGATTAGATTATTTTCACCTAAAAATTATTATATTCTATTTATGTGGTTAAAATTATTGGATGATCTTATATTTTTAATCCAATTTTGATGATTATTTGCTTGTTAACTATCTATAGTATGAAAATCCAAATTATTTCTTTGGATGTGTAATGATCATGGTATCAATTTATTTACATATGGAAAAGTATTGAAATTATTGTTGAATATTGGATTATAATGCAGTTTTCTCATGTATTGATGTTACATATTCCAATTTATATTGATATCTATGTTTTTATTCAACCAATGGATTCTTAGGGAATGGTATGAAATGTTTTATTAACTATTATTATGAATGAATTTGACTTAATCAAGTGATTATTGAGGCCTAGAATTATATATCCCCTAAATGAATTTATAATCCTCTAGAAACAAAATTGGTTTGGGTATTTAGTGTATGTATTCCCAATTCAGCATGATATCTTCACTGCAGTGTCAATAAAAAGTAAAATTATTAGAACAAGGCCTTTGTAGACGGTTTTTGATATTGTGAATTAATAATTCTATTAGTATGAGATAATTATTATTAATATAAATGTTTTCATTTTTTATCATTAATATATCATGTTCCCAATTTCAAGTTGACTATAGAATAATGTCATTTTCATATTCCGACCATGATATTTATTATATGTGTGTGTCGTTATTTATTTTGTTATATGTTTCCCTTACCGAGTAATTGGTCGTGTACATTTTTATATTACCATTACTAGGTTATAACGAAAATTAGTAAATTTGATATTTTTTTAAGGATAGCATGTGTGGAAGAATTTAAGTGAGATGTTAAAGTCTTATCATCCGTTAAGTAGTTTCTTATATATAATGGGAAAATTACATTATTTAAAAAAGGAATGGGAATTTTTATTTTATGATGTGTCTTGGTTCTCGCAATATCTAAACCTGAAAATATCGTATTTATGTAAGAGACTCAATAATTTTTATTCATTTTTGTAATTATTGATGGTTATATCCAAGATTTTACGTCTTGTATCAAATCAAATGTATAAAGTATGAGTTATGAGAGCCAGATTATTTAGTGTGGGTCTAAGGCATTAAAATATCTTGATGATTTTATATCCCACACTTCTTGGTTTAGTGATGTATTAAGATCATTTTATATTTTTCTTATTTATTGTTTTATGGTGTTATATTAAAATTCTACATTTTTTTTATTTAATATATTATTGGGGGTATTTTATTTATCGCCATGCTTTTCAAGATAAGAATCACAAAAAATATGAGTTTTAAATTTTAAAATTAAGTAAATTAAAACAATCAAATTTTAAAAATATATATCTATTAATTTATATTTTTTTATTTATTATTTAGTAGTTTTTATTTATCTATGTTTTATTTTTAGGTTATACACATTTAAAAATATAGATGATGTCATTACCTATATTTCCAAAAAAACATAAGGATATATACTATGGTTTAATTAATAATGATTTTAAATGAATCTAACTAACTAAATTTTTAAATTTTTCCTGATTTTACTGTCATTAATAACATCGATTATTACTAATTTTTATAAATGTGAAAAATTCATGAACACTACATGTTCCTAAGTTTTACAAAATTTTATTCATGATGTATTTTTTTTAAAATATTCTTAATGTAAAAATAATATAAGTAAAATGTTTTTCATAATATTTATCCCATTTTCTGTACTAGATTACCATATTTAATCATCACTATTCCACTACATGGAATTCAAAATAGAAACATAGTACAGTTCTATATAATAAAACCATGATTTTTACCCTTTTTCACATAATTCCTAGATGAAATAATGAGAATTCCCATATGAAATCCTTATGTCCTTAGTATCTTCAAATAATTAGTTGAAAAATCCCATTCTAGTTTCATTATCAGAATATTTCAATCAATCCCTTAGAAATTTTAATAAATTATGAGCATACCATGAACATTCCTACTTACATGTAATATTTCACCCCACTAAAATGGTAAATTTATAGATATTTTTAGGTATTTATAGGAACTTATGTAATTAGTATCACATTTTATTTATAAAATAATAACTTATTTATTATTAGGTAATGATAAATGTATAATAGTGAGTTATTTCACACTACCTCACACTTAAATGTGTTTTTATACATTTTAGAAAATATATAATTTCATAAATATTAAAAATTCAACACAAAACAAACATCTATATTTAAATATATAATCTATCAAAAAATTATTTTTAAATATAAATTAAATTGTAAAATCACTTATCCGTTACACCAATATCCATAATTATAATTTAATAACTATCCTACACTCAATTATTATAGTAAAATTCCACCATTATATCATCATACTTCAATTATAAAATCATTTTAATAAAAATTTAGAATACTTTCTTCCACATATTCTATTATCTCATTTCATGCTTTACTATCATAAAATAAATCATTACAATTATCTTAGTTTATCTTATGAAAATGAAAAATTAATATTATTATTTAACCACATTTTTTAAAAATAATGATTTAATGTCACATACCATCATTGAAAACATTTAAATTTAATTGATATAGAGTTATAGACCCTGATTACAAATCAACATCCATCGAGGACTACTTTTTTATACACAAATCAGTGTAAAAATTAACCATGTCTATTAATTTAAATCATAATAATATAATTTTGGATATAGTTGAATGCAATTAATGGATTTATCTATGAATAAAATAGATCTAAAATTTCGTAACATTAAACTAATTTGAATCCATAAAATCCATAACTGATTATCATTAATAAAATTTGTAAACACAACAAAAACAACTAAAATATACCCCAAGTTTCATCCTATCTGTTATATTATGTTTAATGGATATATATTGAATTCAACATTCATTTAAAACTAAAAATTCATAACCTTAATTCACATGTTTTGTTATGAAATATTATTATTTAACCATGTATGTTAATCATGCATGACAACTTCTCTAATTACCTAGACTCACGGTTTTCCCTAAAAAATTATTTAAATGTAAAAAAACTAATCATTCACCACTAACTCAAAATATTTGAACAATATAGTTTTATGCATGGTTATTTAACTATGAATCAAACCATTCATTCTTTTAATTCTTGATATATATGACAAGCCTAGTTAGCTTACCTAAATATTTAATGTTACATATAAATTGGTTATTCAATAAAAATATTTATTTAATCCATTGAAAACTCATGATCTACCAAAGATAAAAATATAAATTACATCACATCCTAGGTATGTCACAATAACCCCAACATTTAAACAAAAAATGACCACATTTCCTTAAAATAACCCCACCGTTTAGATATAAAACAATACCCATATTAATTTTACAAACTCCAAGGATATATATATTTAGTTCTATATATTATACCCGAATCATTATATTTCGATTGACTCTGTTTTTATTTATATATCACCTTTTAAGTTTTTTCTAAGTCAATTCCTTAATTGAGCCTAAATTTCTTCAATAAAATAAGAAAAATGCCCTAGAATCGTGGGTTTCAACCATAATAATAATGGTCGAGCATTTTTATATTCTACCTTACAAGTCCTAACACTCTATATTATCCCCTAAAATACATTATTATAAAACTGATGAATATATTATCATTGATAACAACCTTTATTGAGTACCCCCACCTCTATTCCAGACCATCACAAACATTTAGTATGTTCCCCATTCGAAGGAGGTGAGTGAAAAAAATTGAGGATAAATATAAATAACTAGGGAATTATATATCTTTATTTAACCCACTATGGTAACACATAAAATTAATCTAGATAAAATACAATGACTCACCTATGAAATAAAAATACCAATCCTTTAAAAAAATAATGACACGATTCATAATTAAATGGAAACTTACACATATCACCATCATCATTTGGAGGGAAAATTATCAGTTTTTCCATTAACTCATGAAGGAATAAATTTTGATATAACTATCCTTACATGGTGTTAAAAGTAAAATTATCATCTTATCTAGGTATAATGAATGGTATAAGTGTGAAAACTATCATATGAAGAGAAAATTACATGTATAACCATCCTCGCATGATAGGAAAGTTATGAGTATCACCATCATTACAAGGAGGGAAAGGTAGAACTATCAAAACCCTCATCTATAGATAAAAGTATAAGTAATAAATCATTCATAAAAAATATAAAAATCACCCATAATACCAATATCATCATTATTTTAATTCATCATAACCTATCCCAATTAAAAATTTAATTCCACCAAAACATACATTATCTCATGAAATGACACTATACATCATCTCTGCATATTTTTATATTAACATTATACATAAAATAGCCTCATGAACCATTATTTATACATACATGTAATTAGATTACATATCATCTTTTTTATAATATTTTATCATAAAATTATAATAAATATTTTTTCTATATAATTATCCATTGATTTATAAATAATCTATTTAATTTAATTAAATTTCAAAATTTCCATGGTAATAAAATATATCTCTTTATATACCTAATAAATAATCATTAAATAAACCCTATTTTATGTCATAAAAACTAATTATGAATTTTATAATAGTATTTTTTCATAAAAAATTATTTTCAAATTTATCCCATTAATATCATTAACTCTTTTTTAAATTCATGGGATCAAAAATTGAACTCAAACTTTTATTTAAGGCTTATATAGTTTAAGTGGTTTTCAAAACTCAATCACCTTTGAATTTTTTATCACTCCAATTTAAGGTTCACTGATCATTTAATCATTTGAAATTCCATTTATCATTTATATAATTACCTAAGAATTTATAGGAAACTTATATAATGTAGAAATAGTAATTTAATAAGATATATTACCTAAATAATATCACATATTTATTCCATTTACACCACTTATATTTATCAAAAATTACCAATAATATTTAAAAAAATTAATAATTAATAAAAAAATTTCATTCTCTAAATAATAAAAATTCAACCTATTAGATAATAAACATTAAATTTATAAAAATTCTAAACCATCATCATCTTTTACATGAATCCTCGGATTAATTAATTCATCACATTCAACCATTTAATTTATCATTAAATATTTCTTATTGAATTTTTATTAAACTTGAAACAACTTCCTAATAGGAAACACCCAATGTAACACATTCATGGAATTGTAAACAATAATAAATGTAATGAAATCAATAAAAATTTTAATGTTAATTACACTTATCAAAATATTCTAGAAATACAAGTCTATATACATTGTAAATATATTAAAGGAAATTTCCATATGAATTATCTCTATTTTTCCCGCTCTATTATTTTATTTCTCTAGAAAACACAAAACAAATTAAATAAAATTTTTATAATATCTGAAAATCTATAAATTCTATGAAAATAATTAACCCACATTATAAAAAACCATCATCAAATCTCACATTAATGGTTCTTCAAAAAATATAATGACCCCTAAAACATTTAAAAGATTTTTTTTTACTTTAATGAGTTTTAATCGACATACATTGATTCCCTATCTGAAATCATTATATCTATAAAATTAGTTATCACAAAAGAAAACTAGTGGAGGAATGTTGAATGTTAGATAATATAATTGGTTTCATTTTCTCAATTCAAAATAAATGAACTTCTTAGACCATAAAATATTAAAAATTGAAAGATAGGGGAATGAGTAGGGAAGAAGGAATGGTAAAATAGCCTTCTAAGATTCATTCTCCAAGTCAACTATGATTCTCGATAGTTATAACTCATTTAATAATTGCGACATCCTTCCCTGGTGTAATGTCGTAGGTTTTCCTATCATGTATGAATATTTTTTCGGTTTAAATGGTTGTTATGGTCTAATGTGAGTATCTAATCTGACCATGGTTGTATTCATGGGGTCTGGAGCTTATTGGGAGCCCATAGCATGGATTTTTGGAAAAATAAGGCTGAATTCATGGTTAGTAGAAATTTTGCGGTATATGATGCATGGTTACCCTAACTGTGTGAGGCTAGGGTAGAGGGATAAAGGAGCCCACACTGTTTGAGGTAACTCGGAGTTTAGTGGTGCGTTCCCATGCTATAGGATCTGCAGCTTTTATAAGAGTGTTTCAAATTGATTTTTAATGGGTATAAAAATTGTGTGCATAAAACCATGTGATGTTCCCATTAACAAGGTGAAGGGTGCATGGTTAGTGCCCCGATTTGGCTAGACGTACAGCCAAACCATGGAGCCCAATAATTTTTAGGAAAACTATTTTTTATCTTAAAATCTATTGTAACCTAATTAATTTACATTTTATTTCACTTTATAGCATATTAATCCAAGAAGCTCTATTTTGAAGCTCTTTTATGGCTTTTTCCCCCAATTCACTATCCAGACTCAGAATAGAACACCATCGGCCTCGTTGGATTTACACTGGTATGTTTTTTGATAATCTTTTTCTAGTTTTCATTTCACTTTTTATTGATGAATTTATTTAGGTTAAAAAAAATATTCCTTATTTCTAGGTTCTTCATACATTATTTGTATTTATTTAGATCTGTATCAAATCAAAAGCTGATACTGGATAAGAAATCTACTATCACTAATGAAAAAATTACATATACAAATGGTTTGGGAAGTCATTGGATGATTTGGTGTGGGGAAAGAACTATCCCCACACCACACCAAATCACCCAATGGGTACCCAAACTGTTGGTATAGGTAAATTTAAAAAAAAAATACAATGGAGGTTTGAACCCACAACCTATGGGTTATATATCAAAGACTTTACAACTACCCTATAATTAGCTTTGTGAATATTTTTTTATAAATATATATATATCTATATATTTATATGTAATTTATATATTGATTAATTTGATGATATTAGACTAAAGAATTCATATAAAATAATGGTACCTATCCCAATGGTTTTAAGAGCCATTGGGATAGGTACCCACCCTTTCCCAATGGTTTAGAAAAACCATTGGGAAAAGTTGGATCAAAGTGGGATTTTCCCAATGGTTTGGAAAAATTGTTGGGAAGGCCATAACCTTTCTCAACAGTTTTTCCAAACTATGGGAAAACGTGGTCCCAAAGTGGGATTCTCCCAACAATTTGGAAAAACTATTGGGAAAATCTTACCCTTTCCCAATGGGTTTTCTAAACCATTGGTAAATGTGGTCCCAAAGTGGGATTTTCCCAACAGTTTGGAAAAACCGTTGGGAAATCTATACCCTTTTGCAATGGTTTTGCCAAACCATTGGGAAGAGTGGTACCAAAGTTGGATTTTCCCAACGGTTTGGAAAAACTATTGGAAAAGCCAGACCATTTTGGAACATTTTTAACAAACCATTGGGAAAATTGGACAAAAGTTGGATTTTCCAAGCGGTTTGGCCAAACCCTTGGGAAAGGGGACATATACAAAAGTTTTTAAAAACTTTTGTTATATATGCATTGCTATAGGTAGGATTTCTAGTGGTGAATGTTTCTATAGTAGGTGGTCTATACCATACCCTCATGGTTTGATTTTTTATTTTGGTAGATTTTGTTGTGCTCTGAGCTGGGAATTTTATCATCACACCTAAAATAAATTGAATAATTTAATTGAATATATAGGAACATGTTACTGGTTCCCACAAGATCATTTGTGTTTTTGGAGGTTTTTTTCCCAACCAAGGCCACCCATGGGGTGGGAATTTGTTTTTTTCCTATTGTTACACCACCTGTGGGATGTGAGTGAGATTTCATAGTTAGAGGAAGCCTTTACATTTTGATTTTAATTTAATTGAAAGATTAGGAAAAAGTTTTACTCCTCTATTTGATACAAGAAGATTGATGATTAAATTTTTTAAATGAAAATTGTGTAAAATGAGTGGATAAAGACATTGAATATAATTGGTTTTTAATTGGTTATTGAATGAGATAATTAATTGAAATGGTATTGGATTCCTTTATTGGTATAACTTGGATCCTGATTCCATTATATGCCTTGTACATTTCTCACATGGATCTTTTTTGTGGTAGTGGTAGCATTGGACCTATTTTCTCTTTGGGTCTTGATTCCATAGGATACCTATGGCCTTACTAACCCCTAGATCTGTCTTTCTTGGACTCACATAGGTCATGGTCTATTTACATGCTCATACGAATACACCAATGTCTTTATCTATTTTCCATCGAGATACTTCGAGACTCAATGAGGATTTTTTTGGTCTTCAATACCTTGTATTTGATACTTCGTGGTTTGACACATTGGTCTACACAGTGAGGTCAATGTGGGTGACTTGATATATGATTTTCTATGGTCATTATTGTATACTAGATTATACAAAATGCATGTGATTAATGTTTGACATATGTTTCCTTGGAAGGACCATTATGGGTTCTTGGAATTTTATTTAGATTTTCTAAGTATTCATATAATATGATAGTGGTTAGACATGATATAGTTACTTTCCTAGTTCTATATTTACACTTACCTTATTTATGGGATCTTGAACTCTGTTTGTAGGGATCATTTTTTTTAGATAGAGAGTATATAATCTACTTTGTTAAAGATTCCATGATTACTTTACTTAATTTTCTAACATGCTAGTGGTATATATTAGACAATGTTTTAGATTATATCACACTGATCAGATTTTTTATATACCCCTCTAATGGTGGCCCCCTATGTATTATTCCACACACTATTCCAGCCACCATTGGGTTCAATAAAATACTTCATCAATGTAGGCAGGGACTGAGTCATGTTCCCATAATATGATGCTTGATTTTTTCAATGCTTTAGAGTGTGAGAGAATGTGCCCAATATAACTCATGATTCTTCCTTGGATAGTTCTTTTTTTCTTTTTGGTACATTGATACATGTATTGTACTAATTATAGTATATCTATTTTCTATTCTTTGTAGGTACATTTAATCATCATTATATGTATCTAAGTTTACTCTTTTCATTGTTTATATATCCCTATTTTTCTTTTTTACCTTGTATCTGAATGATTTACTGCTTCTTATATTGACTGTTATGTTTACTAACATTGTTCTATACTCTAAAATCAGGAAATAGTGTCTATATAGACTCATCCTAGACCCTCCTTACTAGTTGGTAGCCTCTAGAATTCAAGGAGATGCACTTGAGACCATGTGACCTATCAGCTCGGGGCACAAAATATTGGCATCGTGTTCAAGAAATTAAAAGTGGGATCAGAGGTTGTTTTATTTTATTAATTAATATTTAGTGATGATAAATAGGGTATAATAATAGAATTGGTGTTTCGTAACAATTTGTTCTTGGGAGTAGCTAACCCATGTAGAGAAAAAATCCAAATTCCATCGAATGAAAATTAATTCCTTCTGAATATTAACTATTACAGTTGATTTGATTCCACCGATGTGTGATTCACTAGAATTTGAATTATTTAATTTATAATATTGAGGGTTTTATTTTAATTAAACATGTTGATATGAGGTTATTCCATATCAGGCATAATTTAAGGCACTTTATAGGATTTGCATGAAATTCATTTTTCCAATCCATATAGGGTTAATTTCATGATTTCATTACTTTGATGTGTGTCATGATTGATATACCTACTGATTTGATAGATGATATATATAGTGGTTTGGGAAATATATTTAGTAATTATTGTACCTTCGGTAACCTAAAAATTTCTTTCCTGCTTCGTCTATAGCAGAAACCCTATGTAGATAGCTATGGATCATTGATCCATGGACCATTAGTCGATTGAACTAGAACATGTTATGGAATGGATTTATTGTAAGTCATATTTTAGTTCATGACATGAATGGGTCCTCATATATCATAAGCATTGAACCCCTTGGTTCAAATATTTAAATAAAATAATGGTATAAATGTGAATAAAAAATGGAAAATTGGTTAAATGAAGAACATGACCTAGACCGAGCTTTAGAGTGGGTAGTAGGTAGTGTCTTTGGGACTTTTTATGGATGTTCATTATCACCCAACCCTAGATTTAAATGTTCTAAGAAGGTTATGACTTGTTATAAGAAGTTTATGACCATTCCTGCATTTTTGAACTATGATATTTTAGTTATTCATCCTTTTTAAGGTGTTTTTATGAATTATAAAGACATTACACCAATACAAAATCCCATCATACACAAGTAGGTGGAAAAGAAAATGTTCTAAAGGTGATAGTCCAAAGGCTACTAGTATATACTCTTGTAGTTCTAGTTCTAGAACCAATAATTTTATCAGACATAGGTGCTGAGGCATAGTTCTGTGAGTGTTTTCTACACTATATTCATCCTTTTAATGGAGCATCATAGCTTTCTTCATCGATGCCAAAGATGGAACGTATATTCCAAAAGCATTATGCTCCTATATTATTAGCGAATGGTGGACCACATGTTCCCATGATGTTCCTTGTGGTTACTTTTTTATTTTTAAGAATCTTGAGATTCCCCCTGATAACTGAGTGAATCTCATGAATTATATTCTATGGGTAACAACAAAGTGCTGGTGGGATGTTCTGAAACAAGATGATATGTTGTGAAATATGGTTTGGAGGGATTTCCAATCCAATTTTTATGATTACATTTTTAAATAGACACTAATAGATATGTTTGACAGTGATTTTATGCATCTAGACAAGGTCATGATGGTAGTGATGAAGCATTAGACATTATTTATAGTGCTACAAAATTTTTCACTCATATACCATGATAATGAGATATCGAGGGAGAGACTCTTTATGAAAGGTCTCAGACATGATATTTGATCTCAGGTCAAAGTGTTTAGGATGAATACTATTTCAAGTATAGTGAATCAAGAACTGATTACAGAGTGGAACCTAAGAGAGGTTGGGTGTGGAAAGAATGGAAGTATAGCCTCTCAACCTTGTGGTTTAGTGACTTCAGACTGGATGTTCTATTTTGAGGCCTCTAGTGAAGAGATTACCATCAAGGTGGTTAGTGCTATTATCTCTGTCTTATTTCACTAGTGTGTGAGATGGGGTCATATGAGGAGTTAGTGTGATCAAGACCCAGTTGAGTTTTGTGATTGATGAAAGATGGTCCACATAATGTTCTTTTATAGTAATTTCCCTCTATTAGTTAGTGGAATGGGGTCAGCACTGACTCTAGGTTTAGGGTTGGGTTTCATTGCTCTATATGAGGATGGGTGCTATAGCAGTACTTATTGTTTAAGACGAAGCGGTGTTCATGGCTAGGGAATCCTGACACTAGTTGCACCGAGATAATAGAGTGGGCCTACTCTAGGTAGTGTGGTTGTTTCACAATGAAAAAAATTCAGGATAAATATATTTTGACCAACCAACCCCTATAGAGTAGAGTGATGATCCTTCTATAGTGATGGGTATGATCTTATTATCATATATGCTAGTATCTACAGTTTTTGATATATTTTGATCACATAGTTACATATATGTACCTAAGGTGTAAATATTCAGGATCATTTTTCATCTTTTTAAGGGCATAATGACAATTGACACTCCATTGGGGATCAAAATGGTGGAAGCACACTAGTTTAGGAAGTTCCCCCTTAATACAATTGGGATTTACATTATATGGGATCTTTTTTTCCTCGAGATCATGGGTTTTAATTCATACTCGAGATGGATTGGATAGTGGCTTATCGATCCCATTTTTATTGTTACCACTATAGGGTGACTTTTAAATCACTAGAAGGTGGATTTTTTATTCATTATGGTGAATGGGATGTCTAGTTTTGAAAATATAGTTTATAGAATCATGGGTTGCGAATTATTATTTTGTATATTTCTAGTTTGTCTCTGGATGATTGGGGATCATGTCAAAAAAAATTCCCTCCACTGGTTGATTATTTTAGTGAAATTTTCCAAGATGAATTTTCTAGTTTACATCATGAGAGAGGGGAATATTTCTCTATTATGATAGTGCTACGATCTTCAAAGGTATTCATTCCTCTTTACAAGATGGATATGAGGGATTTGTTGGAGCTCAAGAGGCAGGTAGAGGACATGGAGTTGAAGGGGTTTATGAAAAATAATACTTTTCCATGGGATTCTCTAGTACTCTTTATGAAAAGGGAAATTGGTACCCTTATGTATTTTTTGAATTATAATAAATTGAAATAATTTATGGTTAGGAATTTATATCACTTAAAATATTTATATGGATTTTTATTAGCTTCAAGAGGATTGAGTGTTATTATAAATTAGATTGATATTAGGATATCATCAGGTACATGTTCGATCTACAAACATACCATGTATAAGTTTTCATAGCTGGTATATTAAATATGATTATTCGGTTATGTCATTTAGTATCAGGAACGTGCTAGTAGTTTCCATGGAACTGATGGACTAATTTTTTTATCCTTATTTGGATTTGACTGTGGCAGTTTTCATGGATGATATATTGGTGTATTCTAATTATCAAGACCACGATCGCAAAAGTCATGTGATTATTTTGGATACACTGAAAGAGTATCAGTTATATGCTATTATCATAAAGTTACAATTCTAGATTGATAAGATTCACTTAATTAATGAAATTATCTCAAAGTCAGGAGTATAAATTGACCTAGTGAATGTGAAAGATTTATTTTCGTGGGAGTATCCCCTGAATGTTTTTGATAAAAAGAGTTTCTTGGGTCCATCTAGATATTGGAGATATTTCATGTAGGACTTATAATGCTTAACGATAGCATTTAAGGGCTTTATTAAGAACTATGCGAAGTATTTATGGTCAAATATCTCAGAGGAATCCATTAAGAAGGTTAAAGGGAGATTGAGTTCAGCATCGGTCTTGATTATACTAGATTCATGTAGGAGCTATGCTATGTATTGTGATGCATCAGGTATTGGGATATGAGAAGTTTTAATGTATGGGGACAGTGTTGTGGCGTATGAGTATCATTAGTTGAGGCCACATGATAGGAATTATCCAACACATAATATAGAGTTAGCTATAGTTTTTCATGCTTTGCATTGTCTGGGTAATTATTTAATGGGAATGTTTTTTTGGTTCAAATGGACCATAAAAGCCTCAAGTATATTTTTTCATAGCATTACTTTAATTTGAGGCATGGAAGGTGGGATGAATACATACAGTATTTAGACATTTATCTTTCTTATACACCTTGAAAATTAAATGTTGTAGCTGATGCAATAAGAAATAAGACTCAGATACTGGTAGTTCAGGAGGCTAGTAGTGAGTGGCATATTAAGACCTCATTTTTAGATATACACTTGGAGGTGAAGGATGGTTAGGTGAATAATTTTCGTTCATCCTTTGTTGGGACTCTACCCTTCTGTATAAAATGAGGATGAGATAACTAACATATTCTAAGGGTTTATCCTACAGAAGAGTGCATCATGTAAGGATCCCCCCTTTTGTAGGTCTATAGGAAAGGATGAGATTATGTGTATTTATGGTTGTGTGTGGGTTATAGTGAACATATGTGAGTAGATAATGTAGGGGTTTTATGACTTAGTATGGCTATTTTATCCCAGTGTTACCCAGATGTATCGTAATGTACGTCACCAGTATTGGTTGTCAGGGGTGAAATGTGTGGTAGCTGGTTTTATGACGAGGAGTTCCACCTATTAGTAGGAAATGATAAAACACTAGTGAACAGATGTTCTATGATTGTAGTTACCCATTCTTGAGTGAATATGGTATGATGTCATGAAGGATTTCATGACCATTTTATCAAGGTCACTTTGAGATAGTTATTTTGTTTTGGTTATTTTATATAGGATCGTGAAAGTTTCTCATTTCCTACTAATCAGGTAGACCTTTAGTTTAGAAGAGTGTTGATTCCCAAACAACGAGCATTGGAAAATTCACAATGGATGAAATACCTTAATATGGATATTATTTCCGCCCCTCAAAATCATAGTAAGAAGAAGGGGGTTGAGAACTTTGGATCATGTGAGCCTTATATAAACTTTTGATTGTGTAACCATCATAAGGTCATGAAAATGGACCATGTATAGTGCATATCCTGTAGTGGATATGGAAAACCCCCTTTCAATGAATCCTCATACTATTACAAAGGTCCTCCAGATAACTAGTCATTGTGTAGTGGAATCTAAATTACTTCCACCGCACAAAGTGGCTCAAAATCTGTAATCACCTGATAATCCAAACAAAAATAATTTTAAAATAGGTGGTAATTTACATAACGAAGTAGTATTCTTACAGACATAAGGACTATGTGATGCATCACCTATGGTAATGATAATAATCCTTGACAACATCTAATAAGTCTTGATAGACCCTCAAGCCATTATGGAATAAAATAATGATAATATGGGGGAGGATGAGAGAGCCTTTAGAGGTTACTAGACATCATAGGATGCATCCCTAGAAATATACAAGACACCATATGCCCCCAGTGACATGCTCACCTCATCTCACGAAGGTCTATTATTTTGACAGTGTCATTGCATGAAAGGCTTTAGATATGATCGGGAAGCCAAGCACTCCCCCATTAAACTCATCAAAGACAAGAAGATGTATTTTTCCATGAAATTATCATGCACCCCGATATTACATTTATTGGTCAAATGATGCATCCCAAAAAAATAGAGAAAATTTCATCAGTGACACTTAAGAAACTTTTCATAAACCCTGACCTTTGCCAAATAAAAAAAAGTGATAAAAAGAGAGAAGGTGGGAGATTTCATGGTCATAAAACATTTGCAAGGATCTAAGATAGTTTCTAGCATGGTACTATGAGACACCTAGAAAAGCCAACCTGGTCTCATGAAGACCACCAGAAAAATTATCATTACCTCCTGAAATGTCACATGAAAGACATAAAGCATCTTGTGAATGCCTTTCAACCATTACTTTGATCTTGTGAACTCCCTTGGAAATATCAATATGAAAATATAGAAGTCCTCTAAAATATATTAAGGTGTCTTTAAGTTCGCATTAATTAGAAATAATTCAATAATGGAGGTGGTGGTGAGAGGGGCCCACTGTCACTGAAAATTTGGTGACACCCACAAAGAAATCCACCACAAAGGCTCGCAACATTGTCTGATGACATACCCCTTAGCCTACTCTAGCTTGGATTTGTGATAGACACACTGCAAAAATCAATGAACTACTATGGTTTTGTGTCCTGTTAATTTCCCACCACAACATAAATAAAGGCACCTCTAGACTTTTGGGTGTAGGGTTGGATCTTACGCATCATGGAACATTACTACACACAAATATCAGAGCGGGTTTCTTAGACCTACTGATCTCATGATCGATATGTCTTTCATTATCTAATATACTACTGAACTACCAAATTGATCATGTTCCATGCATAAATTACTCCATGTGATCATTCATAGATCATGTGAAGGACACCAGGCAAGATGTGGGAAGAATATACCACACATCTTCCAGATCACGTGATACTCAAAATAAATTAGCGCTAAATAAATTTAAGGCATCTATGATACAAGGGGAAGGAAAAAAGACAAAATCTAGATTATTTATGTAATAAAATGTTAATTAACCCTCATTAGATTCATTTGAACCATCCAATGCATGCTATAGAACTAGTTCATGTCTTCCAGATTTTACAATGCTCCTTCAACATACCATTTGGGTCATGCAAAATCATTCATGTCATGTTAGAGAGTCACATGGTTTCCCTTAGGCATGCCACAATAGTCTCTCAATACCCCCTAGAATCATCACCCAAGACCTATGACATCCTTTAGATACATCAACTGAATCATATAATGATACCCACTATAGTCATCCCAGACTCATAACGCCCTCCAGAACGGTCATCTGGGTCATGTGATACCTTATAAGGATGTTATCCAAGACATGTTACACCCTTAGAGACATTTTGTATTGAATATCATGAAGCCTTATCTATGTGTCAATCCTAATATTGTGAATGACACTAAGTAAAGTCATCTAGATCATGCAACACTCTTTGGACAATTCATCTTTGATCATGTGATAACCTTCAGATATGCTACCCAGGTTACGTCAAGTCCTTTAGAAAGACCAGTTGGATCATTTAGTTGTCTTTAAATATGCTAGGAAGATATTCTCATCCATATCAGAATGAGTATACAATCATCATGTGTCAGAAAGTAAATCAAGGTAGGGGAGACCTCAAAGTGTAACCCCATATTAAAATAACTACAATGACTCCAATTCTCACCATATTTAGGGTGCATTTGATACAACTTCAAGGATTGGGCTCTATAGAAATCATCCAGGGTAATCATAGTATATAATTCCAACTTCTAAAAGCAACTACATCGATCACATGTTGTCTTTTGTTTCTTATAATGAGCATAGATCACAGGGGCTTAAATAGTTTCAATAATCATGTCATCTACATCAGAAATATTCCTAAAGGCAAGGGGAACCTCAGAGTGTAATCCGAAACTAATGGAATTAAAGAGACTCTAATTCATACAATATTTAAGATATGTAGGCTACCTATTCATAGTTAGATCTTCACAAGTATATCATAATGCGTATGTCCTTCACTCTCTAGGCGATGACACTGATCATTTTTCATCCCTAGTTTCTCTTATTGAGCATAACTCACGTAAGCTTTTGGAATTGAAATAATCATATTATTCACATAACAAGTCTCCACCAACTCAGGAAACACATGTATTTAAATCTCCAATGATTGGAATGAAACATTATCCTCAATATAGGGGTATCTATCATGGAAACAATAACAAGGGCATGAAGGAACTACAATGACTCTAATTCCTACCATATTCAAGATACATAGGCTAAATCTTCAAGGATTGAGTTCCATAGCGACCATCAAGGGAGATCCTAGTATATAAGTCACATTTCTATGTGAAATGAAAATGATCACTTTCCATCACTTGTTTCTAACAACGATATTGGATCACATGGGATTATGGAGTTTCAATAATCATGTCATCTACATCACAAATATATACAATGTAAATGGAAACATATGAGAGTAATCTCTGACTAAAGGTACTAAAGAGACTCTAATTACTATCATATTCAGGATATATAGGCTTTCTATTCAAGGATTTAGCTTCAAATGGCTACCCCAATATATAAATCCCTCACTCTCCAGGTGATGATGCTGATCATTTTCCAACCCTTGTTTCTCTAATCAAGCATAAATAATGTGATCTTAGGGAGTTTCAATAATAATATCATTTACTCAACGAGTCACCACCAAATAGGGAAACATAGGTATGTAAATCCAAAACAAGTGGCATGAAACATTGGCTTCAATATAAGGTAATATAACTTGGGGATAATCTCAGGGGCATAACTAAATAATGGTGACTCTAATTCCTACCATACCAAGGATACATAAGATGTCTCTCTAAAGCCTGATTTCCACAATAATTCATCTCAGATAAGTCCTAGAATATAAGTCCCATGTCATGATAAATGAGATTTATCATCTTTTGTCCCATGTTTCTCACACTGATCATAGCTCATGTGACCATATGGAATTCCAATATTCAGGTCATTTTCACCATGAGTCTCAACAATGATAGAGGTAACCTTAGTATAAAATCCTAGAATAAATGTACTATACAAAATATGATTTTAGTTGTACTTGGGATACATAGGATGTCCCTTCGGGACTCGACCATGAATACTTGGTGTCCTAGAGCACCCACATAAGTCATTTATACATGAAGTTAAATAGCATAGGTCCAACAAACTATGTGGGCTTTTATTCCTACAATAAATAGGATTTGTAGGATGCATCATTACGAATCAATCCTATACTTGGAATATTAATCCCCTCCTTTCATGGAAGAGCATTCTCAATCACTTGGATAAATGTCTTCAACACATAAGCAACCTCCCATTACAGGAGAACAATGGAGAACCACATGTACATTTTTATAGATTCACAAAATAGGCACTAGTATTTTGCATATGAAATAGAATTTACCCATGATCATTTAGTTAGGGTAACTGGTCCAGTATTAAGATTTGGAAGATATTCATGAACATATCTTAAATCTATAAGAGAGTCTTGGAGTATTCAATAATTCCCCCCAATAGGGTGCAATTATCCTGACATCCCATTATCTCAACCAATGTGAGTCCCCAAGAGTCACTAGGCCTGAAAATCCAAGTGACCACCTTCCATTGGAATGTAGTTATGTACCAAATTATGGATGACAGTACCATTGGTAGTTTTTTATAAGAAAAGAACGGTAATATGATGTTCATGATTTTGTACAACCTAAATCCCTGAAAGTCAAACCATCAAATCGATCCCATACATCCATCGAAAACCACCGAAAAAATAAAAATGGGGAAACTAATGTGAATCTGTATAATAAAATATGATCAGTTATAATTATATGAGCTATTTTTATTGCACACCATATCAAAGAAAAACTTACAAGACCGATGTGAAACTCCCAAATGACAAAATAATCATGTGATATTATACTTTCTTTTTCATACCCTATATAGTGAATGTAGTAAGACCAAAATTTTCTTATAGATTTTACTCAATAAATGGGGATCTTATAAGTCCATCCTCACATTCAAAGTCCATACTATTATAATGTCCAGATCAAAAATATTTAAAAAATTGTGTTAACCATGAATATCTAATAAACAATATTATGCCTACTATGTTTCACTAATCTGTAACCCTGTTCCTTGTTATCTGGATGACTGTAGATACAGACGGCATCCCGATCCAAGAAAGTTTCTTCTTCATCTAGTGTTATCTCTGGTAAACCGTGTATGGATTCAACCCCCTTAGGTCAAAAAGTGATCTGACTTGCTCGAAAATTCCAATGATTGTTGGAAAATCAGATTGTACATGAGTACCACCAACTTGGTACAATCCCAAACATGGAAGCTGACCATGGGATTCTTCAATCATGGTAGTTGGCAATTCTACATCACCTAGAGAAGGTTGGTGCTAAGACAATAGACCTTATCTCTACAACCAACCATTTTGAGAGCTTATCTCTAGAGTGAAACAACTTCATCCTTTATTCTCTGATGATGTTGGAACAAGATGAAAAATATAGCTCTCGCCTGGTTCAGGTGCTGCTAAGGAAGGTGCCTGCCAACCATCATCACCAAAACCATCCGACCAGTACCCACCAGTCATGTGCTGAGGGCACCACCCAACACACAACCACAACTAATATCCATGAGCGATGGGAAAGGAATGGTAAATGGGGGAAGAAGGCACTGTACATCCATGAGATTTCTCATATATCCACTCCTACTAACAACACATGTTGGCATATCATAACTGGTACCAGCAAGAATTATCATATTCATGCTGACTCTGAATAAGTATTTTATATATAACCATTGCAGGCATGGGGGAGAAGCATATTACTACCCTTGTGCATGCATCCCATATGTATAACCTGATGGAACAAGAAGGGAAAAAGTGGGTGCATATCCCCACTTCAATCTAAGACATATTCCCATGTAAAATGGAGACAACAAATGTGCTGACTTATATCCCTGCATGCACTTTTCTAAAATTCCAATATATTTTAGCAACATTTGAAGAACTCCAGCAACATATTCCTACATTATTTTAGATAATGGGACATGCACATAATTCTACCCCTATATCTAGGGAAACTCAACACTTGGATAATCACAAACAAGTGGTGGTACCAGAGAATGTTCACATTCTTTCTCCCATCAAGTAATATTATTGGTATATTTTGATAAACGAAGAGGTGTCAGAATGGGCGCATACTATTGTTACAACCAGAATTCACTAGGTGATAGATGCATTTTGCTCCGAATAGAAGCACATGTCTAACAAAAAAATCAAAAATAATATTCCAAATCTCTAGGATTGGGATCATATCCATATTCTGGTCAGGGTTCACCATGTGATAGAGGCACAAGACTCAGTACTGGATTGTATTTATATCAAAGAAGTCGAAAGGCATACTCTAAAGTCCCATTATTGGGAATATATCCCCATTCTAGCTTGGTTTGAATAAGTGATAATTGCACAAGTCTTGGTACATGATCATATTCATGTTAGTTAATCGACCAGATATATTTTAGTGGATCATAGAAGTCAGGTACATATTTATACTACTATCAGAAAATGAATGTGCTAGTACCATTCCAAAGAAATACAAGAGGAGGATCATATCCCTTATCCCATTCCAAATGTCCCCCCGGCATTATCTGGAAGGGAATGCATATTCAGACCAATCTCATATTCATGTTCCAACCAGGGCTCACCAAGTGAAAGCCGCACATGCCTCGGTGTGGCCTCATACTCATGCCATGAAAGACAAGAGGAATATCCCAAGGATCAAGATTATGTTTATACTCTCATATTGGTTAAGGATCACCAAGTGAGAATGGAACATGAATCATTACAAGATCATATTCCTTTCAATAATGAGACAACTCATCAGCATATTCCAACAGCTTCTCAGTAGTGGGTTCATATTCCTGCATCACCATAAAGTTACATACAAGTTCCAAAAAATTTCATAGAGTAGGCTCATATACCTACACAGTTCTAAATGGTAGGTCATAATATTTTGTCCACAACATAGAACATGGCCCATATTCTTAATTTTATCAAATCCAGAGTCCTTTAGGTTGTTCAAGAAACATTCTCAACACCATGAGGTTTCATCAACTCTTCTATTTAAGTGATAGAAGAATATGTTCATTTCTATGATAGTCCTCCTCATTGTAGTGTAGAGATATATCATAGGGAATACACTCCTAACATCCACTATGGTCAACCTATTCACAATTATATCTCCTATGGACATGGAAATCCTACCCTTTCCCAAACACATTTGTATAGAGAGCTGTTCCAAAATCTGACACCTTCATATAGACAGGTTCTTGAAAATTTATGTTCAACTGCATATGGTTCTAAATGAACTCCACTCCATTCAGAAGAAGACCATTAGATCCATATACTATGTATTGAAGAGATAGACTCATGTGAGTCTGATGAATAGGAGTCTTACATTGAAATATGAAGAGAGTTATCCATAAACAACCTCCCCATCATGTACTGGCCCCTCACTAATTTTGACTATGAGATACCAGATGTGATATAAAAGGAGTGAATTAAATATCTATGCTATAATATGTGGTATAATTATCAATGACTGAAGGATCTAAATCTCCCTTATCTAGGATATGAATGTCACCATCAGATAATATAAATACTCTATTTTCATCTTGACCTGGATGCTAACTCTATGGCCCAGGATTCAAAACTTGAGAATCACAGTGTAATTCTACAACATGATAGCCACCATTTCATCACGAAACATTGTTATCTTCTCATAAATGTAAATTCATGTATCTATATTTTAGGATGGGGATAGTATAGAGCATTACCCTTTATCAAACCCCAGAACAAAATAACCCCTCAGATTTGATGTCTTGTAATGTTATAGCCTATGGAGAAATTAGGGTACCAAGTAACTCCCAGTTTAGTCAGTTAGAACAATTGAATGCCTCCCCATCAAGGATGCCAAAACATAGAAAATGATGGGAGAGTATAGACAACAAGACATCAAACTAGGCCCCTCAAACCAGTAGAAATTCATTTCAAATATAGAGAACAAAGTTACGATCACCTGGTAAACGTTTTGTGAGGATTGGATCTCATCATGGGCTTCCATCATAACTAGCTCCCACGTGTGCACAAATTCACCACATCAAACAGTCTTCAATAGTAGCTACTATAGTATATTTCCATGAGTAGACCCAACCCCCTGGGGCAATAGAATATCTATCACTACCTCCACCCCTTGGATCTTCAATTCCTGAGATGATTCATCACATATCCATGGTAGTAGAGATTGCAACCATACACATTGGGCTAGGGGAATTTATATCCCAATAACCATCTCCCTGATCATCATCCCATAAGAGGGTCCTCAAAGAATATTTTTTTATTCCAGGTCATCTCAATCCCACTGGGCTAAGGGAATTTATATCTTCATTACCTTCATGGGAATCATCAATTCCTCGATTGGAATCATTGGATCCTAAACAATATAACCCATCATTGCCAAATGTGTCTCTGAAAGACCCCCACCCCACATGGATCAAGGAATTTTAATAATCACCACCACCATAGAGACGATCAATCTTCTCTAGGTTGGGAGGAAAATGGTCAGTGTCCCACCTATTCCTCCCACTGTGAAACAAACCCCTACTAGTCAGAGCCCATTCAAAAATCATGAATAGAAACTCCCTCAATGTCATTACTCATAGGCCAATAAAGGAGGAACGTACAAAAAATGGTTTAGACCCTATCGGGGTCACAATCCAATATGGACCAATACGGCCAAGGGTTCAAATAATGACCCTAATGAAGGTTGTTTATAATCAACCTATTGTGTAGAATGTAATAGCCCAACTACTATTTCTTGATATTCCTCTGTGAATTTATTCACTGTCAAAATGGCTGACATTTATCAAGATGAAAATGAAGTGGGACACAACATGGGGAATCTACCACAAGAGTAGGGTTATTTTGGATTAATCTAATGAGGATTCCCAAAACCAGAACCAAAGAATGATCCAAAATATGCCATCATCTAATATTGAGTTTTTTCCACCATGATGGAATATTTACAAGGGGAAAGTTATAGATACACTCTGAATAATTTAATTTCCTTCCTCTGAGGAACAGTTGTCACAATATGAGAGTGAAATAAAAACTCTCCAACAATTCAATAAGGATAAACATAGGGGAAATATTCCCATTGGGTATCATCATCTGGTAGAGAATAACATTCCCCCTCCCATAGCCAATCCCCTAGAACGGTTGATATCTGAGCAATAGAATAGATCAAGATCTAGATAGTCAGTCTACATAAATGAGGGAATCAGAAATGATAGTGACCTACCTCCATTTCAGTAACAGCCACACCCCCATTATGGAAATCATTCATTCATATGAAAAATCAAAAATCATTACGAGAAGAAATAAGGATGAACTCATTGGCCCATGATAGTTCCCTATGAATGGGAGATGGCTCCAACATCAATGCCCCTAGAGTAACATAATGTTATCTAGTCTTTTTCTACTTGAATGGAATCCATGGAAGGGTGAAGCAAACTAACGCATCCTGAGAGGAAGAAATATCCAGAATTGGTGGATGATACTCTACTTCCACCCAACCTATGAAATCCTAACTTCCTTACCTTTGATGGTGCATGTGGCCCCAAACAACATCTCACACACTTTTTATCCCGATGTGGGACGATGATGGGCCCCTAAGATAAATAGTATGTAACAAAGATGCATTGTTTCATACATACTATGATAGGTAAATCTTTTTTTGGTATAGTATCCCTCCAAAAAAATCGATTACATGATGGGATGAACTTAATCATTAGTTACATTATCCATTTAGCTTCACATTAAGGAAGAAAACATTTTTCAACCTAAAAAATAGTAAGAAACATGAGAATGAGAGGGTGTATAATTTCATAGCAAGTGGAAAGGTTAACTTATTCACTCATCATCCCTATCTCATAAGAGTAACTATAAGAACTTTGTCATGAAAATATCATGGCTGAGTTTTAGACATCTCTAATCCCCATGAATTATCTTGATGGGTTGAGAGAGTTCATTGAAATGGAAAATAATATTGAAAAATTCATTCAGTGGACCCAATCCAAGTCTCAACTCATGCCCAAAGAATAGGGGAAAAGGTTAGGCAGAATCAATGTTGCAGATGTCTCCCTCAAGCTAGTAGGAGTTCCCATCCATGCACCTAGGCAAGCTTCAAACCACCCATCACCTCCCATCGAGTGGAGACAAAATCAGAATCTCCCTCATCCATAATGACATTGAAATCAGGGTCACCTAGTATTTGAGGAATGGATAAACAAATTATACTCCTTCCTAAATGAATTGGTCCCTAGCTATTTCATTACTATGATAGATAATATCCTGCTCATGATTCCACATCCTAGAAAGCCTAATGAGGCCAACCTCACCTATCATCCTGACTATTGTCTTTTCCATAAAAGGATTGGTCATATCATAGAGGACATATTCATCTTAAAATACATCATTCAAGGCATGGTCAATAATAGATAGGTGACATTTGAAATATCACAAGAATATGTGTCATTCATAATTGTTGTCTGGTTAGAATAAGAGAGTTGTTGGATAAAAGTTCTGGCTAGGCATGTGCAAAATTTTTTCAACTGGATGACTTGAAAAAAAGTTGATCAAGCTCACTCCACCCTAAAATAATAGCTTTTCTAACCCACAATATCTCTACCACATAAAAATGAGGCATTGGATATAACCCCCAAAGGTGGTCGTGAAAACTAGAAGAAGTTAGAAACGAAATAGGAAGGGTCATATTTTGCTCCAAAGAAAGCCCTAACTCTTTAATATTTCTTCCAGAAAACATCCGCAACCCAGAAGACACCCCACTAAAAGGAGTCATCATCATACTTAGAGCTCAGCTTTGGTTATTTCAGTGTGATACACTAGGAATACCCATTCTCCGATTATGAGTGTGCTCCTGAATATGAATTTCCTACACATAATCAGGGAACATGAGGCAACATGTGTTGGAACTGAAGGTACATGGGACAACATTGATGTGTTCAGACTAAATAATCTGATTATATCACCATGGAGGACATATATACTACTAAGACCTAGGGTAAAATGCTCTAGTAGGCTCAAAAGAGGCATGGAGGTGTCCCAGAACCCTCCAGTGGCCATTCACACCCAATTATCTTACATGATTGCCTAGCGAGGGTTCAATAATGCAATCAACCTAAACAAATGGGAAGACAAAAACAACGAACACAAAATGAATAAAATTCTCCCATGATCTCTATACAAGAACTAGGCCCATCCACCTTAGATGCCTCATCTCCCGAACCACATTTCCAAGAATAGACCCATATTAGAAAGTGCCAACAATTGGCACATAAGTATGATGTTCTAAAACAACTGGTTGTTTTCCTAGTAAATATCTAAATTATGTATGAACTTAATCTTTCAAAACAATTTAGGTGGGAACTTGTTGAGGCCATATGGATCCCACAAGAGTTTGAAATAGAAGTCATTGCGGCTAAGGTCTATTGAGTGGAGACCATGTCCTCTGAAAAATCATGTCGGTAGAGACCCATGCTTGACCTACGTGGTCATTACATTACTTTTTCGGAATACTTAATACATAACAAAAAAAGACCCCCAAAGACTGTATTAGTTTAGTGTCTTTAGAAACTCAGAACAAAATTTTCTAATCATAGTGAATGATCTTCAACATCTCGCATAAAAATCTTCCCCTTTTGTTTTATTATCTAAAACTTTTCTTTATATCTGGGGGAAAAGAAAATATAAAAAGGGGGAGCTCAAATTCCCAGTAAAGGTAAACATGGAGAACATAAAACAATCCATAAACATTTGAACATAAAAACATGAACATAAACATGAGTAATGACATAAATCTTTGAAGTACATAAGGCATAGATCATAAAGGAACATTAATCATGATAATATTGCATGGTAATAAAACATGTAATTTTGTAAAACCATTAATCACATGTTATTATTTCCATAGTATCCAAGGCATTGCTGCCAAGACTATCGTAGTGGAAAAAGTCCATTACTGAACCGGGTTTACTTGTGGTTCTAGCTCTGTGTTACAAAACTGGATTCACTTTCCGTTCCTCCCATGTCTATATCATGAGATATAAATCACTAACCACTGCATTGGATGGAGATATAGGTCCCACACATCTCATAATGAAATCATTCTTACGTGTGCCACAAAATAAACAAAAATCATTCATCATTACCCAAATTATAAAATAGGTTTCATAAACATCATCCAATCATAACATAATCCATATAAAACAAATGGATATCACTTCATCATAAGAAAAATCAAACCACATAAATAATAGACACATTATACTTGAAACATAAAAATACTAAATAATGTCATCTTAGATGGAAAATAGTTTTGATAAAGCACTTGAAACGAGTTCTTGAGGAAAATATCCTTTCTTCGTCAAAATAATTTTCTTTTCACAAAATTCCATGAAAATTTAAAATAAAAGGATTTTTTTCAAAATAATCATGAATTATTGTAGAGTATTCTTCATGAAGAAAAGGAGTTATAAAACCATAAAAATCTGTTAAGGCTGTATAAGTTAAAAAAACATTCTTCTTGTACTTTTTCCGGAAAAGTCAAAAAGTACCTTGTTTGGTAAACAAAAAAAAGATTTCAGCCATACCATGTGGTAAAATTAAAAATGGGTAAAAGTGAAATTAAATATACATCTAAGAATAGTAAACATTTTATGAAAACATTTTTAGAAAACATGGATGTGGATGATAAACATATCCCCAGTATGTACTTACGAATAAACAATCCTGGATAAGAATGAGATTGGAATAAATATCCCTTAACTTATGCTCAATTTCTTCCATATGTGTCCAAGACTCCTGTATAGTGGGTTTAAACAAATTATTAACTTGTATCAAAACCATAATAATATTTATGATCTTGTATATGATTCACTTACAAGTTTATATTACTCGTTCATTTGTTAATTCCATGTTAAAGCAGCGTTTTGGGTAAAATAGTTTCATTCATCGTATGTGTTTTGACATGTAATTATTCATATGATTAGATAGATCATGATAACATACATCTAGAATCTGAAACAAGATTTATATATAATATATATTCAGAATATACATATATATAATAGATCGATAAATGGAATGAAATACACCGTTCTTGGAGACGGTAGGTCGTACGTACGCATGAACGATGTTTTAGTTTCCTTATTAAATTTAATGAAAGTTATTAAATAACATATAAATAAATACAGTATAATTATTATTTTATATATGTAATGATTATTTATTATATATTCTTTATAATCATTCTAGATTGGTTAACATGGAGAATGAATCTCATCGCGTTGTGGAGACGGTAATCTGTACATACGCACGAGCGATCATATCATTCCCATAATGATTGAATAGAATTGGAGTGGATGATATAATATCTCAGAATCATTATGTTGTTATAATGATCATATATAGTTTTTATTTCTATCACTATACCTATCCTAGTAAGGTGGTGGTGGAAAAATAGATTACACCACGGTGTGGAGACGATATTCTGTACGTACGCACGCGGGGTGATTTCGATTTTCATAGGATGGATAGAAGGTGAAATAGTGTTGTTTCATATTTATAATAACATATAAGTATATTAGTTATACTGATTTTATTACTTTATAATGAAACAACTAAATAAGAGGAAGTATATGATGAAATAAATTTGAAAGTATCGGTAAAGGATATTAAATCTTCATCGACACGCATCTTTTAAACCCCCTCTTAGGGCACTAAAGTTGGTCTTTGAAGAAAACCAGAACCTATATTATGTTTCTAGGGAAGTGGAGAAGAGAAATTGATAGGTTTTGGCTGAGCCTGTACGCTCAAAATTTTGTGAAGATGAGAGGGAGGAGGTTCCCTTTTATAAGAGAGGAGAGGGACAGTTTTAGAAACCTCAAAAAAATTAATTTACAATAAACTCAAACCCCACCTAAAAACCTCTAAAAAGGCTCAAATTATAATATTAGATTAAATAGGGTTGTAATATCATCAACCAATAAAATTTTGACATGTTGGGAATTTATTTTAAACCTTATCATTTTGTTTTATCCTTATTCAATCTATTTAATTTTATTTGTGGTAATAAGATTCTAAATTCTACATTGTTATAAATACATACTTATGTGTTGTGAATTGTCCATAATTGGATAATTTATGACATTTTAGACCATATGAATTTCAATTTATAATTTTTAAATATTTTTGTCATTTTTGAACAATTTAATAATATGTTATTTTTATAAAATATCAATTGTGTCAATTTTGACACTAATCATTTATTTGAATTTAAATAAAATCCACACAGAATATATATTTGAACCAAAGTATTTAATAGATACCTAACATGTAATATTCATCTTTAGAATTCATTATGCACATTAAATAGTTCATATAATATTTATTTTTATATTTTGAAAACCATTTATTTGATATTTCAATCAATAAAATAATTTCTATATCGCTATTGTGTCACAATTAATGATAATTATTTAATCCATAAAAATTATAAATAAATTCAAATGATGTAGATACATTTATTATATTTTTTGTGACTATTTATTTTTGAATTATTATGATGTTTATCACTAAATGAAAATCATTACACTTATAAAATATAAGAGAGTGACATGTTGTAACTTTTATTGGTTTTAATAATAATTACATCCTTTTCATGTTCAAAAGTCCATGAAATGAATCTATTCTGACCCTTAGGTGATATGAGTCGATTTTTATTCATCTAAAATAATTTTGGCAGGTGTTAGGGTAATTTTATAATCTTATTTTTACCCTTAATTACCCGATTTACCTTTAACTGTAGTAAATAAAATTTACCATAGTTACTATTCATAATGTCTAAAAATTAAAAGTAGCCTATTAACATAATTTGTACCAACTAATTCCAAATATGGTATCCATTTTTCCAAATTAAAAACACAGAAGTTGTAGTATTTAATTTAAAATTAATCCCGCTGTTGAGAAAGCTGGTTTTAAAAGTTAAAACATTGCCAAAGATTGAAATGTTTTTACCTATGAATTCAATATAAAATTAATGATAATGACATAAATTATATAAAATGGTAAAAACATATTTTAAACATCAAAGACATATAATATTATTATTTAATCGTAAAAATTATCTTGATGAAAAACGTTGTTTTTAATTAAAATTTAGTATGTTTTTACTATTCATCAGAATTTGAAAGTTAACAAAAAAAATATTAAAAAACTATACCAAGTAAATTTTTATATAATTATTACAATGAATAAGTTAATTGTTTCAAATCAAACTCATAAATGTGTCAAAACTGGATTGAAAGTGGGTGCACCATCAAAAGGCGGCAAAATTGCATTTTTTTAAAAATACATATTTTACCCAAAAAAATTATTTTGTTCTCATACCATGTTATAGAATATGTGTAAGATGAATGATAATGTTATAAAATTAAAAATTTGGTTGATACTATTCATAACAGATAGTTCATAATAATATTATAACAATATATCGTTGTTTAGTGAAACTTGGTATTGCGTACAACACAAGCTATTGAGAAAGGTCGCTCTTGCGTGCAAAACAAGATATCAAAGAAATTAAAAATAATGTGTCTCATAAAATCTCAGGGTATTACAATGTCTCCATCTCATTTAATGACCAGGATCATGATGAGTTACTTAAAGGACAAATAAAGACCTTGTATGTTTTGATCACACTCAATAAGGTAAATGTCCAAATGTATATGATTGATAATGGATATGGGATCAATCTCATACCAACTCAAACCCCTAGATTTTTTTTTATATAGAAAGGGGGACATATCATCTACAAAACTGACCATCCAAGGGTATGATAAGAATGACATAAGACCTTTCATAAAGATAAAACATGAATCTGAGTTTGGAGAACTCACATCTGACACTAATTTCATGGTTATTCCACAAGACACTAAATATAATTCTCTTTTTAGGAATACATGGTGTAGATACCCACACTTGACGTATGCAGACATTACATTACTTTTGCGGAATAATTAATATATAACATAAATAGACACCCAAGGACCGTAATAGTTTAGTGTCTTCAGATACTCGGAACATCATCTTCTAGTCATGGTGAAAGATCTTCAACATATCCCATAAAGGTATTCCCTATTTTGTTCCTTACCTAAAACCATTTTTTAAATCCTTGGGAAAAACATATAAAGGTTGATCTCAAATATTCAGTAAGGGTTTTTATGGAAAAAATAAAACAAACCATATACATTTGAAATTAAAAACATAAACATAATGTTTAAACATCAAAATCTTGAGCAATGACATAAAACTTGGAAGTACAAAAGGCATATATCCTAGAGAAACACAAATTATGATTAAATATCATGGAAATAAAACATATAATTGTGGAAAAAAATTAATCACATGTTATGATTTCCATAGTAGCCAAGGAATTGTTTCCAAGACCATCATAGTGGACAAAGTCCATTACTGAACCGGGTTTACTTGTCATTCCAGCCATGTATTACTGAACCAGATTCACTTTTCCATCCATCCATGTCTATCTCATGGGATATAAATCTTTACCCAATTCATTGAAGGGAGATATAGGTCCCACCCATCTAATAATGAAATCATTCTTACTTGTGCCACAAAATAAACATAAATCATTTATCACAACCCAAATAATAAAATGGGTTTCATAAACATCACCCCATCATAACATAATCCATATAAAACAATTGGATATAATTTCATCATAAGAAAAATCACACCATGTAAATAATATAGACATTATAATAGAAACATAAACCTAACAAATACTATCATTTTAGGTGGAAAATAGTTTTTATAAAACACTTGAAATGAATTCTTAAGGAAAATATCCTTTCTTCTTCAAAATCATTTTCTTTTCACAAAATGTCACGAAATTTTAAAAGAAAAGGATTTTGATGAAAATAATCATGAAATTTTGTAGATAAATATTCATGAAAATAAGTCATTATGAAACCATAAGAATCCGTTCGTGAAGTATAAGTTAAATAAACATTATCCTCATACTTTTTACGGGAAGAGTCAGAAATTACCTTGTATGGTAAACAAAATGAAGATTCCTTCCATACAATGTGGCAAAAATCAACAAAGGTTAAAAATGAATTAAAAAATACATGGAAGAATAGAAAAAACTTTATGAAAACATTTTATAAAACATGTAGATGGATGATAAATTTGACCCCAGTAAATACTTACGTATAAGCAATCTCGAATAAAAATGAGATTTGCAAAATTATCCCTTACCTTATGTCCAATTTAATCTGTATGTGTCTGATAATTCTGTATAGTGGGTTTAAAAATATTATTAACTTTTAGAGTAAATATTATAATATTTATGATATCGTATATGATTCACTTATGACATTATATTACATGTTCTTTTGTGAATTTCATGTTAAAGCAGCGTTTTTGGTAAAATCATTTAATTTATTGTACGTGTTTCGACTTGTTGTTCATAATATTATTAATTATATAATGAATTACTTAAATACATAATTTAAAATATGATTTATATATAATATATATTTATCATATAAATATATATGATAGATCGATAAATGGAATGAAATACACCATTTATGGAGATGGTAGGCCGTACGTACGCATGAACGCTGTTTTCATTTCCTAATTGAATTGAATGGAATTAAGTTAATGAAACATATATGTACATAAATCCAGTATCATTATTATGTAATATATTTTATTATTATCTATTATATATACTTTATAATCATACTTGAATGGTTAATTATGGAAAATGAATCTCATCACATTCATGGAGACGGTAGTCCGTACATACGCACAAGCGACAATATCATTTTTTTGAAATTAAAATCATGTATAATTGGATGGTATATCATATATAAAGAATAATTATAATGTTATATTTATTATTTATATCATTTATATTCATTATTATACTCATCCAAATGATGAAATGTTAGAATAACAAACTACACCACGACAAGGAGACGGTAAGCTGTACGTACGCACGTGTGGTGAATTTTTCATTCATAGGATGGATAAAATAAATAATATTGTTGTAAAATTTTTAAAATAACATCATAGTATATAGAAGATACTAGATTTATTATTTTATAATGGAAACAACAAAGAAGACGGAAGTGTATGAAGAAAGGAACTTGAAATAGGTTGTGAGATATTTACCTCTTATTCGGGTTCTTCCTTTTGATTTGATCAAAATGGATCCTTAGGATGGATTTCTGAAAAAAGGAAGGCCACTAGGATGAATATGGGACAGTTGATAGGGTATTTGGGTAGGGTTATGTCGTGCCAAATGGTTTTTGAGGTGTGAATTTGAGAGAAGGGGGAGTGCCCTTTTATAAGAGGGTGAGGGGAACCTTAGGAAAAACATAAAATATTATTTTATAATAAACTCATATTCGATTTAAAATGGCTCCAAAGTGACTTATTTAGAGGCTAGGGTGGGTATGGGTCTAAATCCTCTCAACCAACATGTTTTAGGAAAGTTTAGGTTTCCATTTTAACCTTATCATTTAGATTTAACTCTAGGTTAAATAATTTAACTTTTATCGTGTCTTCTTGTATTCCTACACTATATGGTTAATAAAATTACTATATACTGGAAATAGAACCCCAATTGGATCATTAATGTCCTATATATTATTATATAAGTCTTTTTGCCTATCCTTATACTTTTAGGAGTATTATATCAATTAATAATATAATATTTGTTTAAAAAACTCTTTTCTGTCAATTTTGAAACTTTTTGGTATTTTGTTTTTTCTAAATTCATAACAGCATTATTACTTCGAAAAAATTCATCTAACTAACCCTAATAAGTTATATTAACCTATAAAATTCATTTAATTCATAAAATGTCTCAAATTGCATTTATTATGGTATTTATAATATCAATTATGTTAATAATTCATTAATAAGGTAATTACAGTGTAACACCCCGAGATTTTATGAGATATATTCATTTTAATTTCTTTCATATCTTATGTTGTACGCTACACCAATATTATCATGCACTATACACAACACTGTATTAGCTTGCATTATATGTAATACTATTCTAGGATCGTGTTACACACATTTTCAAGTTCATTTGATAGTAGTTATTCTGCGAAAAATTGAGTGTATATATATATATAATTTCAATGAATAAATGAAATATGGTTGGATTCTGTTATATGCAAAAACAAAGGAGTCTTTCACTACATGAAACCCTGACTTGGCTTGCTTTACAGGCAATCGTGACCTTCCACGATAGCGTGTGTTGTACGTAATATCGAGTTTCACTAAACAGCGATATGTTATTAAAATATTATATAAACTAGAAGTTATGAATAGTAATACCCACTTTTTGAAATTTTATAAATAATATATTTCAAAATGAACTTCATTTTTGGATTCAGAATACTGAAATTAGCCTAGGGTGAATTGTTTTTGTATTTTTCTGAAAACATTCAATTTTTGATGAATAGTGAAAACACTGGGTTACTATTTAAAAACTGACTTTTTATTTAAATAATTATTTTTTATTTAAATTTATTTTAGGTGAAAATTGATATTTAATACCTATATAAGTTCAATGTAATTCATTAGAGTCATTTTATAATAATTTTATTGAACTTTTCATAATCTTTTTTCCCACCTCCTAGAAGAATTTGAAAATTTACATAAAATATAATTTTACCACTTCTGTGAGTGGAATTTCGAAAACCAAAGAGACACAGTTAATATTAAGTAGTAAAATTTTCTTCCATAAGATCAAAATAATTTTTGGTGAATAGTAACTTTTTAGTTTTATTTACCACGGTTAAAAGTAAATAGGGTAATTAAGGGTTAAAATGATATTATTATTACCCTAACACATGTCCTAATTCTATTGGATACATGTAATTAGACCCAAAACAATCTTAGGAATAAAATATTAATCTTTAGGTCCACTTGGATTAGATTAGTACATTTATTATTATTTTATTTAAAAAAAGAGTTAAAATAGTTAAAATCAAAGTTTAATAACTAAAACATTTTTAATATAGGGTTATACATAAGAAAAATTCGACTATATATATTCATTAGAAATATAAAACGATTTCCTACTTAATTTTATTTTATTTATAATTTTTTGACATTAAATAATTTAATTTATTTATGACACAATGGTGATGCAGTAATTACCTAAATATTGAAATATTTAAATAATTGATATTATAAATACCAAAATAAATGTAATTTGAGACTTTTTATTAATTCCACTAATTTTATAGGTTAATATTACATGTTATTATTTATTTAATCAACTTTTTTTGAACTAATCATGCTGTTATGATTTTCAGAAAAATCAATTACCAAATAGGGTCAAAATTGACATAAAATAGTTTTTAAAAAAAATATTATATTATTAATTGTTATTCTATTCCTAAAAATCTTTGGTTCGTCAAAATGACTTACATAAGGTTATATATATTAATAATGAACCACTTTGGGTTCGTTTGGTATGTTATAGTATGTTTACTAACCATATAATGTAAAAACAACAAGAAGACACGGTAAAAGTTAAATTATTTAACTTAGAGTTAAATCTAAATGATATGGTTAAAATAGTAACCCAAACATGTCTAAAACCTATTTGTTGAGATTATTTCTACCCATCCCCACTTTAGCTTCGAAATAAAACAATTGGGAGCTATTATAAACCGAATATTACTTTATTATGAAATAATAATTTAAGTTTTTTCTAAGGTACCCCTCTCCTCCCTTATAAAAGGGCACCTCCTCCCTCTCATTTTCACAATACATTGAGCCTTCAATATTTTCCAACCCCTACCCATTTATCTTCTCCACATACCTAGACACATTTTGGAGGTTCTTTTCTTCTCAAAAGACCAACTGTAGTTTCCTAAGAGCAAGCATAAAGAAGGTACGTCGAAGAAGAGGTAATCTCTTCTACCGATTCTTTCAAATTTCATTCTTCTTCAACTTCTTCTTCTTTAGTTTTTTCATTATAAAGTAATAACATCAGTATCTCTAATATACTTATAAATTATTAAAAATATGAAACAACCCCATTTCACTCTCTATCTATCCTACAGAAAATGAAATCACCGCGTGTGCGTACGTACGGAATACCGTCTACACGTCGTGGTGTAATCTGTTTTTCCACCACCACCTTACATGGATGGGTATAATAGTGTAGATAATAAATATATATAGTTATTATAAAATCATATTGATTCTGAGATATTATATCATCCACTCGAATTCAATTCAATAATTATGGGAACGACATCATCGCTCGTGCGTACGTACGGATTACCGTTTCCACGACGCGATGAGATTCATTCTATATGTTAACCACTCAAGAATGAATATAAAGTAAATATAATGAATAATAATGAAATATATGACATGATAAAGCTACTTTATTTATGTATATATATATATATATTTCATCTACTTACTTCCATTCAAGTCAATAAGGAAAAGAAAACAGCATTCATGCGTTCGTATAGCCTACTGTCTCCATGAACGGTGTATTTCATTTCATTTATCTATCCATTATATTTATATAATGAATATATATGATATATAAAATTTTATTTACATTCTGGAAGTAATTAAATCATGATATAAGTAATAATAATATCAAGAACAACAAGTCCAAACATGTACGATAGATAAAATGATTTTACCCAAAACGCTACTTTAAGATGGAATTTACAAAAGAACCACTAATATAAAGTTATAAGTGAACCATATATGATATCATAACAATGAATATAATTCTATAATAACTCAATGATATTATTTAAATCATTATACATGAGGTTCGGATATGTAACAAAGCATATCGGACCTATGGTAAGGGATAATTATTCCAATCTCATTCTTATCCGAGATTGTTTATTCGTAAGTATTTACTGGGGTTATATTTTTCATCCATGTCCATAAAAATGTTTTTCACAAAGTTTTTAAAAGGATTAAATGTATTTTTAAAGTCATTTTTACCCCTCTTTGACTTTTACTTTGTGTTATGGAAAGATTCTTTCTTTTATTTACCATACGAGGAACTTTTTGACTTTTCCAGCAAAAGTACGAGGTGAATGTTTTTTTTAACTTATACACCATGAACGGATTTTTATGGTATCATGATTCCTTATTTTCAATAAGTTTACTCTACAAGATTTCATGGAAATTTTCATTAACATCCTTTTATTTTAAATTTGTGTGGCATTTTATGAAAAGAAAAATGATTTTGAAGAAGAAAGGATATTTTCCTCAAGAATTATTTTCAAGTGTTTTATCAAAACCATTTTCCATATAAGATGACATTATTTCATATGTGAATGTTTTAAGTATAATATCTCTATTATTTCCATGGTTTCACTTTTCTTATGATGAAATGATATCCATTTTTTTATATGTATTATGTTATGATGGGATGATGTTTATGAAACCCATTTTTATTCATTGTGTTATGATGAATGGTTTATGTTTATGTTATGTCACAAGTAAGAATGATTTCATTATGAGACGGGTGGGAACTATATCTCCCTTTAATGCATTGGGTAAAGATTTATATCTCATGAGATAGACATGTATGTAATGGTAAGTTAATCCAGTTGAGTGTTACAGGACTAGAACGAGGAGTGAACTCAATTCCGAAAGGTACTTTGTGCACTAAGATGGTCTTGGCAGCAATGCCTTGGCTACTACGAAAATCATATCATGTGATTAATGGTTTTACACAATTACATGTTTTGTTTCCATGTTATTCTATCATGATTGATGTTTTTTATGACATATTCCTCATGTACTTCCAAGATTTATGTCTTTGCTCAAGATTTTGATGGTTAGATTTTATGTCCATGTTTTTGCATTCAAATGTTTATAGATTGTTTTATATTCTCTATGTTTACCCATACTGAGCATTTGAGCTCACCATTTTTTTTGTTTTTTTATCCAAGATATAATTAAAGATTTTAGGTAAGAAAACAAAAGGGGAAGATCTTTATGGGAGATGTTGAAGATCATTCACCATGATTAGAAGATTATGTTCCATGTTTCCAAAGAAACTAAACTATTATGTTCCTTTTGTGTCTGTTTTTGTTATGTATTAGGTATTCTGCAAAAGTAATTTAATGTCCATGTATGTCGATATTAGGTCTCTATAGTTGGTATCAGAGGAAAGGTTTAGTTTACCTTTGGAAACTAGGATATGAAAAATTTAGTGAAATCCCAAGAGATATTTTTAAGGTATGTCTAGGGATGTCCCTAAGGTTTAGTATAATTATAGGTTACAGACCTAGAATTATGTTGATGATCATAAATAACCTATGATGAACCTAGGGTGTCATGGATTAAAGAATGTGTGATAATTTAGACATCCCATAAGTGAATTTTTATGATTATGTAGTTCCTAGTTATTTTAGTTGTTTCTTACTCCGTGGTTTTTGGTTTGAGTCAATGGAGGGAATCAGAAGGAGTTGGTTCAACATTGAATCCAATGGAAAAATTGGTCACTATGAGCAACGAAATTTCATAATTCCTAGAAATAAAAATTTTGTGATTATGTTGAATCAGTCATCGCGATATATGATTAACAAGGTGAACTTTAGTGATATTCCTAATTCATCAAATAAGAGGAAGATGGATTTTTATGCATATTTTCATGGTGAGGATCATAGAGAAAGGAAGATTGATATTTATAAATAAGGGAATAAGAACCTTGATGAATACATCAAATGGATGGGAAGATGTTATCTGTGTGGAGAGAAGGTTCATAGAGTGACAAACTATTATCGAGTTCAATGTCTTATCTGTGGAGAAAATAGTTATTACCCAACTCAATGCCCTGACCTAAGAGGTTACTTCTAAATCAAGGAAGGAATTATTCCATGACAATCATTGAAGAGGATGGATTGATTTGTTTATGTATTGGTATTCAAGAATAATTATGTTGAGGTACTTTTATGGTATATTAGAATATCTATCTATTGGTCCATTGTGGTTTTAAATAATTATATGGTACCTGTAACCATGAAAAGTGATTGAAATATTTTTGGAAAGAAGATAATATGCGCATTGTGATGGGATAAAAAGATAATTAAATATTTGATATTATTAATGAGTTCATGACTGATATAAGGACAAAGTGATATCATGGTTTGAGTATATATAAATATTGGGATTTTGGTATGTGGAAAGAGTTAACTTTTGACATCATTCATGTTTTTACTAAGGTTCAATGGGTATTATTTTTTCAATAGAATACATGATTAAGGACTTCACATGTTAGGAATGTCACCAATAAGATATATCATATGATAAATTATGGAATTCACATGCTCAGTAGACGACATTTCTAGTAATAGTTTTCTTTATACTATGAGATTAGACAAATGTATTTTGGATAAGTCTAAATATTAGAATGGATTATGTTGGATATCAAATAGTATTGTTAAAGGCTAGAACTTTTTAGATATTATTTTTGTAATGTTATAATAGTGTACTTTTAGAAAAAGGACAACTTTCAGGACGGATGACAACCCATCACGTCAAAAAAAAAGTTGTGGGAATCGAACCGACAACTGAAGTGCGACAGGCATTTATCACCCACCACTGGCCTACAGGAAGTCCTTGGTTAGTTGAAACGAGCTTTATTTTATTAAGCATTATGATAGATGAAGTATATGTCAAATTTTGGAATCATATACGATTAACCTCACCATAGATGGACTTATGTATATTTGATAACTTTTGCTAAACTTTTGTTTGAGACGGATGGAATGACCCATCATTCTATCACATGATCTGCTAACACTTCATGAATGAAAAATTAAACTTCATTTCTTTAAGAGATGAAGTGTAAATTGTTCAAGGCATGAAAAACGGTGAGATTTTACTGAAATAAAGTAAGTATTTCTTCTAATTCAAAATTTTCATCTTTAGGGAAATGATCTTGAAAACCAGAAATGTTGTCCTAGTGACCCTTAGATAATCACAAATTTATGGATTTGTGATTTTTGGCTTTTTCATAGCCATGTTCTCTACCACTCTCCATCAGAACTTGATGGTTAGATTTCTCTTCTATATCCATATTTTCACCTATGTTCTTCAATGTGCAAACCCAGTGATTAGTCAATTTTGGTAACCATTATATTTCATACTTTAGATTTTAAAGATAAGTTTTGGTATTCCTTTTTATGATGTGGGTTTCTATTAAAGAAACTTTTGAGTAGTAAACCATTTATAAACCCGATGAATTTCGAGGGAGAAATTCATTTTAAGGGGGGTAGAATGTAACACCCCAATATTTTGTGAGATATATTCTTTTTAATTTATTTCATATCTTCTGTTTTACACTTCACCAAGATTATCTTGCACTATACACTACACTGTATTAGATAGCAGTATATGCAACACTATTCTTGGATCGTGTTACACACAATTTCAAGTTCGTTTGATAGTAGTTATTCTACACAACATTGAGTGTGTATATATATATACATTCAATGGATAAATTAAGTATTTTAGGATTCTGTTATATGCAACAACAAAGGATTCTTGCACTACATGCAACACTAACTAGGCTTGATTTACATGCAATCGCGATATTCCATGATAACATGTGTTGTACACAATACCGAGTTTCACTAAACAACAATATGTTATGAAAATATTATATAAACTAGTGGTTATGAATAGTAATACCCACTGTTTGAAATTTTATAAATCTTATTTTAAAAAATGGAACTTTTTCTGGATTCGGAATAACGAAATTATCCTAGGGTGAATTTTTCATATTTTTTTGAAAACTTTCAATTTTTGATGAATAGTGAAAACACTGGGATACTATTTATAAATCGAATTTTTATTTAAATAATTATTTATTTTATTTAAATTTATTTTAGGCCTAAATTGATACATAATACCTATATACGTTCAATGTAATTCATTGGAGTCATTTTATAATAATTTTATTGAACTTTTCACTGTCTTTTACCCACCTCCTAGGAGAATTTGAAAATGTAAATAAAACATAATTTTACCGCTTTTGTGAGTGGGATTTCAAAAATCCAAGGTACACAGTCAATATCAGCGAGTAATATGTGGTTTAATAAGATAAAAATAATTTTTGGTGAATAGAAACTTTTTACTTTTATTTACCACGGTTAAAAGCAAATAGGGTAATCAAGGGTAAAAATGATATTATTATTACCCTAGCACATGTCCTAATTCTATTGGATAAGTGTAATTCGACCAAAAACAACCTTAGGAATAAAATATTACCCTTTAGGTCCACTTGGATTAGATTAGGACATTTATTATTATTTTATTTAAAAAAAGAGTTAAAATAATTAAAATCAAAGTTTAATAACTAAAACATTTTTAATATAGGGTTATACATAATGTAAATTCAACTATAAATATTAATTATAAATATAATACTATTTAAAACCCAATGGTATTTTATTTATAATTTTTATACATTAAATAATTTAATTTATTTAGGACAAAATAGTGATGCAGTAATTACTTAAATAATGAAATATTAAAATAATTGATAATATAAATATCAAAATCAATGTAATCTGAGACTTTTTATGAATTCCAATAATTTTATTGGTTAATATGACATGTTAGTATTTATTTAATTAACTTTTTTTGAACTAATAATGTTGTTATGATTTTCAAAAAAATCAATTACCAAATAGTGTCAAAATTGACTTAAAATAGTTTTTAAAACAAATGTGATATTATTAATTGTTATTATATTCCTAAGAATATATGGTTCGGAAAAATGACTTAGATAAGGTTATATATATTAATAATGAACCACTTGGGGTTCGTTTGGCTTGTTATAGTATGTTTATTATCCATATAATGTAGGAAAAAAAGAAGACAAGGTAAAAGTTAAATTATTTAACTTAGAGTCAAATCTAAATGATAAGGTTAAAATATTAACCTAAACATGTCTAAAACCTATTGGTTGAGATAATTTAGACCCATCCCCACTTTAGCTTTGAAATAAATCAATTTGGAGCTATTATAAACTGAATATGACTTTATTATAAAATAATATTATAAGTTTTTTCGAAGGTACCCCTCTCCTCCCTTATAAAAGGGCACCTCCTCCCTCTCCTCTTCACAACACTTTGAGCCTTCAAGCTAGGCCAACCTCTACACATTTTTTTCTCCACTTCCCTAGAAACATTCTAGAGGTTCTGGTCTTCTCAAAAGGCTAACTATAATCCCTTAAGAGCAAGATTAAAGAAGGTTCATCGAAGAAGAGGTAATCTCTTCTACCGATTCTTTCAAGTTTCTTTCTTCTTCAACTTCTTCTTCATTAGTTGTTTCATTATAAAGTAATAACATACGTATATATAATATACTTATTTGTTATTATAAATATGAAACAACCCCATTTCAACTTTTTTCCATCCTACGGAAAACGAAATCACCGTGCGTGTGTACGTACGGAATACCGTCTCCACGTCGTGGTGTAATCTGTTTTTCCACCACCACCTTACTTGGATGGGTATAATGATTTAAAGAATAACTATATATGGTTATTATAAAATCATAATTATTTTGAGATATTATATCATCCAAACCAATTCAATTCAATAATTATGGGAATGGTATCATCGCTCGTGCGTACGTACGGATTACCGTCTCCACGATGCGATGAGAATCTTTCTCCATGTTAACCACTCGAGAATGATTATAAAGTATATATAATAAATAGTAATGAAATATATGACAAGATAAAGCTACTGTATTTATGTGTATATGTATATGTTATCTACTTACTTCCATTCAAGTCAATAAGGAAAAGAAAACAACGTTCTTGCGTATGTATGGCCTACCATCTCCATGAACGGTGCATTTCATTTCATTTATCTATCTATTATATATATATGTACTGAATTTATATTATATATAAATAATGGTTTACATTCTAGAAGTAATTAAATCATGATATAATAAATAATAATTTCAAGAACAACAATTCCAAACATGTACGATAAATAAAATGATTTTACCCAAAACGCTGCTTTAACATGGAATTTACAAAAGAACGACTAATATAAAGTCATAAGTGAACCATATATGATATCATAACAATGAATATGATTCTGTAATAAGTCAATGACATTATTCAAATCATTATACAGGAGGTTCAGATAACTACGAATCATATCAGACCTAAGGTAAGGGATAATTATTCCAATCTCATTCTTATATGAGATTGTTTATTCGTAAGTATTTACTAGGGTTATATTTTTTATCCATGTCCATAAAAATGTTTTTCACAAAGAGTTTAATATTATTCCAAGTATTTTTAAAGTCATGTTTACCCCTCTTTGACTTTTACATTGTGTTATGGAAAGATTCTTTCTTTTGATTACCAAACGAGGAACTTTTTGACTTTTCCGGAAAAAGTACGAGGACAATGTTTTTTTAACTTATACGGCATGAACTGATTTTTATGGTTCTATAATGCCTTATTTTCATGAAGTTTACTCTATAATATTATAGGTTTAATTTCAATAAAATCCTTTTCTTTTAAAATTTCATGGCATTTTGTGAAAAGAAAAATAATTTTTAAAAACAAGGGATATTTTCCTCAAGAATTATATTCATGTGTTTTATCAAAACCATTTTCAATCTAAGATGAAATTATTTCATATGTGTATGTTTCAAGTATAACATCCCTATGATTTACATGGTTTCACTTTTCTTATGATTAAATGATATCCATTTGTTTTATATGGATTATGTTATGATGGTATGATGTTTATGAAACCCATTATTATTCTACGGTTTATGATGAATGGTTTTTGTTTATGTTGTGGAAAAAGTAATAATGATTTGATTATGAGATGGGTGGGACCTATATCACCTTCCAATGCATTGGCTAACGATTTATTTCTCATGAGATAGACATGGATAGAATGTTAAATTAATCCAGTTCAGTGTTATAGGACTGGAACGAAGAGTGAACTCGATTCAGAAAGAGACTTTGTCCACAAAGATGGTCTTGTCAGCAATGCCTTGGCTAATATGGAAATCATATCATGTGCTTAATGTTTTTACACAATTACATGTTTTGTTTCTATGTTATTTTATCATGATTGGTGTTCCTTTATGATATATGCCTCACGTACTTCCAAGATTTATGTATTTACTCAAGATTTTGATGATTAGATTTTATGTTCATGTTTTTGCATTCAAATGTTTATGGATTGTTTTATGTTCTCTATGTTTACACTTACTAAGCATTTGATCTCACCTTTTTTATGTTTTCTTTTCCCCAGGATATAAATAATGGTTTTAGGTAAGAAAACAAAAGGGGAAGATCTTTATGTGAGATGTTGTAGATCTTTCACCGTGATTAGAAGATTATGTTCCATGTTTCCAAAGACACTTAACTATTACAGTCCTTTGGTGTCTATTTTTGGTATGTGTTAGGTATTCTACAAAAGTAATGTAATTTTTTCGTATGTCAAGATTGAGTCTCTACATACTGCGTCATCATTGTGTCATTAATAAATTAAAATATTTAATGTCTAAAAAATATTAATAAAATACAATTATATAGGAAATATTTTTATCTTTATAATGAATATTTATAGTGGAATTTATCTTATGCATAACCCTATATTAAAAATGTTTTATTTATTAAACTTGGATTTTAACTATTTTAACTCTTCTTTAAATAAAATAATAATAAGTTTCCTAATCTAATCCAAGTGGACCTAAAGGGTAATATTTTATTCCTAAGGTTTTTTTGGTCAAATTACACTTATCCAATAGAATTAGGAAATGTGTTAGGGTAATTTTAATAATATCATTTTTAACCTTATTTTCCCTGTTTACTTTTAATCGTCAAAAATAAACGTTAAGCATTACTATTCACCAAAAATTATTTTCATCTCATTGAACCACATTTTTCTTACTGATAACAACCTTGTCTCTTAGATTTTTGAAATTAAACTCATAGAAGCGGTAAAATTATGTTTCATGTAAATTTGAAAGTGCTCCTAAGAGGTGAGTAAAAGGTGGTAAAAAGTTCAATAAAATTTTTATATATCTAAAATTTTTATATATCTAAAATTATTATAAAATGTCTCCAATGAATTACATTGAACATATATAGGTATTATGTATCTATTTTGACCTAAAATAAATTTAAATAAAATAAATTATTATTTAAATAAAAATTCGGGTTTTTACCAACAACTCAGTGTTTTCACTATTCATCAAAAATTGAATGTTTTCAGAAAAATACCAAAAATTCTTCATAACCTAATTTCGATAGTCCAAATCCAAAAATTAAGTCCATTTTAAAAGATAGAATTTATAAAATTTCAAAAAGTGGGTATTACTATTCATAACAGCTAGTTTATATAATATTTTAAGATCATATTATTGTTTAGTGAAACTCGATATTATGTACAACACAAGCTATTGAGAAAGGTTGATCTTGTGTGTAACGCAATCCAATAATAGTGTTGAGTATACTAAAGCTAAAATGATGTTGTATATAGCGTAGGATAATCTTCGTATAGTGTACAACACAAGACATCAATGAAATTAAAAAGATTATTTCTCATAAAATCACAGGCTGTTACATTCTACCCCCCATAAAATGAATTTCTACCTAAAAATTCGTCAAGGTTATAAATGGTGTCATACTTTAAAGTTTCCTTCATAGAAAGACACATCGTAAAAAGGAATACTAAAACTTAATTTTAAAAAATAAAGTACAAAACGTAATGGTTACCCAAATTAACTCATCACTGGGTTTCCACATAGGAGAACATAGGTGAAAATATGGATATGGGAGAGAAATATAACCATCAAGTTCTGATGGAGAGTGGTAGAGAACATTTCCATGAAAAATCCAACAATAACAAAGACATAAATTTGTGATGATCTAAGGTACCATCTAGGACAATGTTTTTGGTTTTCAAGATCATTTCTCTAGAGTTGAAAAAATTGGAATTAGAAGAAATACTTAATTGATTTTGGTACAATCTCACCATTGGTCATTCCTTAAAAAATTTCCAATTCATCTCTTAAAGAAATGAAGCTGAATCTATCATTTATGAAGTGTCAGCAGATCACGCGATGGAATGATAGGTTATTCCATCTGTCTCAAAAAAAAAAGGTTAGCAAAAGTTATTAAATATACATAAGTACATCTATGGTGAGATTAATCATATATGGTTCCTAAAATGGACTTATACTTCATCTATAATACCTCTTAATAAAATAAAAATAATTTATTCTAAATAGGGACTTCCTGTAGGCCAGTGGTAGGTGATAAACTCCTATCACACTTTAGATATGGGTTTGATTCCAACAACCTTATCCAACGTGACAGGTTATCGCCCATAATACGGGTTGTCCTTTTTCTAAAACTATACTATTATAACATTCCAGCAATAATATCAAAAAATTTCTAGCCTTAAACAATAATTTATGATGTCTAACCTAATTCATTCCAATATTTAGGCTTATCCAAAATAATTTTGTCCAAGCTCATAGTATAAAGAAAATGATTACTAGAATGGTCATCTACCGATCATATGAATACCTTAATTTATCCCCTACATATCATAAGATATATCTTGTTGTTGGTCACATTCCAAACATGTGAATACCTTAACCATGTATTCTCTTGAAAAATAATTACCCATTGAAATTTAGTGAAAACATGAATGCTGTCAAAAGTTAACTCTTTCCACATACCAAAATTCCAAAAATTATATATACTAAAACCATGATATCAATTTTTCTTTATATCAGTCATGATCTCATTAATACTATCAAACATATTCTTTTATCTGTATCCATTTATTATGTGCATATCATATTTTATCCAAAAACATCTGAATAACCTTTCATTGTTACCGATACCTTTCAACATATACATTCAAATACTTTAGGAAAAACAATAGTGTAACAATCATTAAATGTTTCTTTATTCCATAGTACAATTAAAATAACTCTACATAAACATACAGTCATTCCACTACCTTCTTAAACCATTGATTGAGCTTCATCGTTTTATCCCTCAACACTTCTTTCATCTCATATATCATTTTTATTTTCTTCATCATCATCAACATAAATACTACCCCTACGACCATGGTGATTCTCTTCATGAGATTTTGCCTTTGGCCATTGGTTTTCATAATGCCCATACATTCCACATTTAAAACATTTAACTATTATTGATGTCTTAGGAATACCATTATACTTGTCCATAGTGTTAATTGGACCCTTTCCTTTGCAATTATTGGCTTTGTGTACTTGTTTTCCACAGCCAAAGCATCTTCCAGTTCCTTTGAAACATTCTCCTTGAAGTCTCCTCACACATTATTTACATGAGGAAAATTGAACATTCATTCTTCTAAGATCATCATGAAACTCCATCTTTCTCTTATTAACTATGTCTGAAAACTTACCAAAGTTGAGATTACTGATCATATTATGATATTTCTGATTAGGCATAATAAGGATATTTCTCCTTCCAAATCCAATTTCATTTTCTTGATTAGGAAGAATATCATTCCATTGTCTATAATATTCTACAGTAACATGAATCTTCTTATTTCCTGCCATTTCCTACAACCCAAAAAGAATAGTTTGAGAGGAAAAAATCACACTTTGAAAACAACATAATTAGGGGAAGTACTTTTAATCTATAAAATCATAGGTTTAATCCTAGGTTATTCAAGATTATTATAATAATTCTAGGACTGTAACTTATACTTATACTAAACCTTAAGGACATCCCTAGACATACCTTAGAAATATCTCTAGGGATCTCAATAAATTTTTCACATCCTAGTTTCCAAAGGTTAACTAAACCTTTCTTCTAATACCAACTATAGATACCCACACATGACGTAAATGGACATTACATTGCTTTTTCAGAATACTTAATAAATAACAAAAATAGACACCCAAGGACCGTAATAGTTTAGTGTCTTTGGAAACTCAAAACATCATCTTATAGTCATGGTGAAAGATCTTCAACATCTCCCAAAAAGGTCTTTCATATTTTTTTCTTACCTAAAAACTGTCTTTAAATCCTAGGGAAAAAGAATATAAAGGGTGATCTAAAATGCTCAGTAAAGGTAATTATGTATAAAAAAAACAATTCATATACATTTGAATTTAAAAACCTGAATATAATGTTTAATCATCAAAATCTTGAGCAATGACATAAAACATGGAAGTATGTAAGGCATATATCATAGAGAAACATAAATCATGATAAAATAGCATGATAATAAAACATTTAATTGTGGAAAAACATTAATCACATTTTTAGATTTCCATAGTAGCCAAGGAATTACTACCAATACCATCATAGTGGACGAAGTCCATTACTGAACCGGGTTTACTTGTCGTTCTAGCCCTGTATTACGGAATTAGATTCACTTTCGATTCCATCTATGTTTATCTCATGAGATATAAATCTTTACCCAATGCAATGGTGGGAGATATAGGTCTCACCCATCTCATAATGAAATCATTCTTATGTGTTCCACAAAATAAACATAAATCATTTATCACAACCCAAATAAATAAAATTGGATTCAAAAACATCACCCCACCATAACCTAATCCATATAAAACAAATGGATATCAATTCATCATAAGAAAAATCACACCATGTAAATAATAGAGACATTATACTTGAAACATAAAAATATTAAATATTATCATTTTAGATGGAAAATAGTTTTGATAAAACATTTGAAATGAATTCTTGAGGAAAATATCCTTTCTTCTTCAAAAGTAATTTTCTTTTCAAAAAATGTCATGAAATTTTAAAAGAAAAAGATTTTGTTGAAAATAATCATGAAATATTGTAGAGGAATATTCATGAAAATAAGGTGTTATTAAACCGTAAGAATCCATTCACGTCGTATAAGTTAAAAAAAATATTCTCCTCATACTTTTTATCAAAAATGTCAAAAAGTACCTTGTATGGTAAAAAAAGAAATATTCCTTCCATATAATGTGGTAAAGGGAAACAATGCGTAAAAATGACTTTAGACATACATGGATTAATAGTAAACATTTTATGAAAATTTTTATAAATCATGGTCATTGATGATATATTTGACCCTAGTAAATACTCAAGTATAAGCAATCTCAGAAAAAAATGAGATTTGCAAAATTATCTCTTACATTATGTCCAATTTCTTACATATGTGTCAAAGACTCCTGTATAGTGGGTTTAAACATATTATAAACTTGTAACATAACCATAATAATATTTATTATTTCATATATGATTCACTTATAACTTTATATTTATTGTTCTTTTGTAAATTCCATGTTAAAACGGTGTTTTGGGTAAAATTGTTTCATTTATCATACGTGTTTTGACTTTTTGTTCTAGATATTATTAATTATATAATGATTTACATAATTCTAGAATATAAAACATGATTTATATAAAATATATATTCATCATATAAATATATATGATAGATTGATAAATGGAATGAAATACACCGTTCATGGAGACGGTAGGCCTTACATATGCATGGAAGCTGTTTTTGTTTCCTTATTGAATTAAATGGAATTAAGTAAATGAAACATATATGTACATTAATAAAGTATTATTTTTTTTAAATATATTTCATTATTATTTATTATATATACTTTATAATCATACTTTAATGGTTAATTATGGAAAATGAATCTCATCGCGTTCGTGGAGACGGTAGTCCGTACATACGCACAAGCGACAATATCATTCATTTGATATTACAATTATGTATAATTAGATGGTATATCATATATATAGAATCATTATAATTTTATATTTATTATTTATATATTTTATAATCATTATTATACCCATCCAAATGATGAAATGTTTTAATAACAAACTACACCACGACGTGGAGACGATAAGCCGTACGTACGCAAGTATGGAGACTTTTTCATTCATAGGATTGATAAAATAACTAATATGGTTGTAAAACTTTTATAATAACATCATAGTATATAGAATACACTATAGTTATTATTTTATAATGGAAACAACAAGAAAGGAGGAAGTGGAAGAAGAAAGGAACTTGAAATAGGTGGTGAGATATTTACCTCTTATTTGGGTTCTTCCGTTTGATTTGATCAAAAGGTCTCCTTAGGATGGCTTTCTGACTAAAGGAAGGAATCTATGATGAATGGAGGATATTTTAGAGGGTATTTTGGCTGGGGTTAGCTGATCCAAATGGATTTGGAGGTGTGAATTATAGAGAAGGGTGAGTGCCCATTTATAAGAGGTGTGAGGGGAACCTTAGAGAAAATTTAATATATTATTTTATAATAAATTCATATTCAATTTATAATGGCTCAAAAGTGAATTATTTCATGGATAGGGTGAGTATGGGTATATATATTCTGAACCAATAGGTTTTAGACAAGTTTAGCTTACCATTTTATCCTTATCATTTATATTTAACTCTAAGTTAAATAATTTACCTTTACCATGTCTTCTTGTATTCCTACAATATATGGTTAATAAACATACTATAAACTGCCAATCGAACCCCCATTGGTTCATTAATATCCTATATATTATTATATAAGTCTTTTGGTTATCTATCAATTTTTAGGACCATTTTATCAATTAATTATATAATATATGTTTTAAAAACTCTTAAATGTCAATTTTGACACTATTTGGTATTTTATTTTATCTAAATTCATAACATCATTATTACTTCAAAAAAAATTCATCTAGCCAACCCTAATATGTTATATTAACCTATATAATTAGTTTAATTCATAAAAAGTATCAAATTACATTTATTTGGGTATTTATAATATCAATTATGTTAATATTTCATTAATAAGGTAATTACTGCATCATCATTGTGTCATAAAAAAATTAAATTATATAATGTCTAAAAAAGATAAATAAAATACTATTATGTAGGAAATATTTTTAGATTTATAATGAATATTTATTGTTGACTTTATCTTATATAGAACCCTATATTAAAAATGTTTTTGTTGTTAAACTTTGATTTTAACTATTTTAACTCTTCTTTAAATAAAATAATAATAAATGTCCTAATCTAATCCATGTAAACCTAAAGGGTAATATTTTATTCCTAAGGTCATTTTTAGTTGAGTTAAACTTATCCAAGAGAATTAGGACATGTGTTAGTGTACTAATAATATCATTTTTACCCTCAACTACCTACTTTATTTTTAACCGTGGTAAATAAAAGGTAAAAGTTACTATTCACCAAAAATTATTTTCATCTCATTGAACAAAATATTACTTACTGATATCAACCGTGTCTCTCGTATTTTTGAAATTCAACTCACAGAAGCGTTAAAATTATGTTTTATGTAAATTTGCAAATGCTCTTAGAAGGTGGGTAAAAGACGGTAAAAGGTTCAATAAAATTTTTATATATCTAAAATTATTATAAAATGTCTCCAATGAATTACATTGAACTTATATAGGTATTATGTATCTATTTTTACCTAAAATAAATTTAAATAAAATAAACGATTATTTATATAAAAAGTCAGTTTTAACCAATAACTCTGTGTTTTCACTATTAATCAATAATTAAAAGTTTTCAGAAAAATACAAAAAATTCACCCATGGCTAATTTCAATATTCCAAATCCAAAAATTAAGTCCATTTTGAAAGATAAAATTTATAAAATTTCAAAAAGAGGGTATTACTATTCATAATAGCTAGTTTCTATAATATTTTAATAACATGTTTTTGTTTAGTGAAACTCAATATTGCGTACAATGTAAGCTATCGAGGAAGGTTGCTCTTGTGTGTAATGTAAGCCAAGAATAGTGTTGTGTATACTACAAGCTAATATGGTGTTCTTTATAGTGCAAGATAATCTTGGTGTAGCATACAACACATAACATCAAAGAAATTAAAAAGATTATTTCTCATAAAATCTCGGGGTGTTACACATGGCTTCATAGCCAGTTGGCATTACCTTCAACATTACATCAATGTCTGAAGTATCCCATTGATGGAAAAGTATCCATACTACATGGAGACAACACCCCCTTTGAGACGTTTGGATCCACGTATTCTGAAAGAATATTTCTACAATAGGGGGGAAGAAACAAATGGAAGATGATGATATACAATTTGTAGATCTAAAATGATAGGGAACTACCCCTGTGAAAACCTTGAGTATTCTCGATAGTGACTATGTTCTCCCCATAAATTTGGTCGAGGTAAAAAATATAGTCCCAAAGGTCCAATCCCCCCTTGTTGTCAATGACCGTGTAAAACTAAATCCACTCTGGCATGTCTCTACAATGACATAGATATTATGGGATGTTAATGAAAATTGTAATTTCTTCCCACACCTTAATTGTGATAGAGAAGTCCCTATATGTCCATCTTCATCAGAAAATTACTCCACAGAATTAGAATTATATGAGGATGGGGATGACCTTAGAAATACCCCTCCAGTATTTGAGGATGACATATTCACTACCATAAATGATCTTAAAAAAATAAATATAGAAATATTAGAAGACCTGTGACCTACTCTAATCATTTCCTCCAATCCCCTCAAAGAGAATGATGTGTAAATTTCATTTCTAAAGAACAATGATATGTGTTTTCAGGGAACTATATTGAAATAACTAGGTAGAATATAGGTGTGGTTACACACTATATTAGAATACCGAATGAGCATCGAGGATTCAAAGTGGAATCCTAGAGGATTCACCCATCTCATGCCACCAATATATAGGTAAAATCTAGAAACCTGATCAAATACAATTTTTTATGAGAAGTGTAATACCTGAGATTTCTAACCAACACTGTCCCTATCATGAAAAATAATGGATAGAAAAGGGTCTGCATTGATTTCAGATCCTTAATTGGTATTACCTAAAGAAAGCTATCACATTCCTGATCTCAGAACTCTTGATCGATGCAACTTCTGGCTTTCAAGACCTCGCCTTCTAGGATGGGTTCTTAGGGTACAATCAGATCAAAATGGCACATGTAGATGAATAATACACTACTTCAGAGCACCAAAATGGATCTTCTACTATTATGTCATTCCATTTAGGCTAAATAATTTTGGTTCTATATATTAGTGAAACATCCATCACATCTCTAATCCATTAATTGGATGGATAACTAATTTTTATCTCCACAACCTCATTATTAAATCCCGATAGTTATGTGTTCATTTCACAGATCTCTAGAAAATATTTGATAAGCTACGAAAGCATTGCTTAAAGATGAATCTATAGTTATGTAATTTCAGAGTAACATTAAGAATGTTCCTGGGATTTTTGGTACACCACTGTGGAATTTAGGTTGACCTAGAGAAGACTAGTGCTATTTTAGCAATGTCCCCTCCCATAAATCACAATGAACTAAGGGGGAGCCAAGGGAACCTCACCTACATTCAGTGATTCATATTCAATCTTGTCCAAAAATCTATCCCATTCACCAAAATAATGATGAAGGGAATCATCTATCAATGAGATGATGAATGTCAAAAAGTCCTCTAAATTCTCAATCAATAATTAATGCACCCATTAGTTTTGATGCCTCCAGTGGAAAGAAGGCCACTCATCATATATTTGGAAGTCATGGATTGCTCATTGGGTACCATCCACGCTCAAAAATATGATGTAGGAAATAAAAATAGTCTCTACTACCCCATCCAGATAATGGTAGGTACTGAGATTAGATATTTTTATATTGAAAAGAACTACCTTGAACTCATCTTTGTTGCAAAAAATATGGGGCATTAAATGAAGAACTAATAAATTAATCATATCTGTCATATCGATCTACTCAAGTATATCATTGGCCTTCCTATGTCGACTAGGTGCATGAATTTATGGGTGCTCATTCTATATTAATACAGCATTTAGTTCATATCATATAATTTGGTAAAAGGAAAATCCATGCTTGATTTCATTACATCATATCATTCCCTAGAAAATATATAGGAAGACACCGAGCTCCCAGATGAAGAGGTCTCTTATGCCTCTAAAACTCACCAAACCTGGGACTTGTAATTTTATGGAACCTCCAAGAGTACTATCAATTCAAAGATGGAAAACACAAATCTCAACTGGGTAGGTCTAGGGAACATATAATTCTCTAAATAAAAAAAATTCCCTACCCATTACCATTTTCTGAAGGCTGCACAAATAATGGGGTGGAATACCAAACCCTTGTCACTTGATTGGAACTAGCCCTATAGCTTTACATATCCTACCTAAATATAAAAGGGGACTCATAATTAGTGATAAAGTATAAAAATGATTAATATTCTTCTGAAAGGAAGAATTATCCCCCTCACTATCTACTTCATGTGTTTGATGAAAAATTTCCCTTTTTTGCCCACATTGCATCATCTTTGAGGATCATAGAATGCTCACGCTGACGCACTGGATAATGTAGCCACCATCCTGGATAACCTTGTTTAGGATTAAACACTATTATCTATCACACAATTAAGGATGGTCTCATCAATTGTTGTATGTGATATGGAATAAATCAATAAGGTCAGCACCACCCCAGAGCATGATGAGACAATTACCACCCTAGGATGGATGGATCCCATAATTTCTTATCAAAAAAATGAGATGCTCTCAATAGACCATGTCAGAAGGGAACAAATTCGATGTTGTGTAGAATATTTCACTCTAATGTATGGTCTGGATGAGTATAAATCCCTCTAAAAATGTGGGTTTGATGGAATACTATTTAGGTTCATAGTAGTAGGAGAGATTTCAAACATCACAGAAAAAGTTTGTGCATAATCTTGTGGCATCCACCAATCTGAAACCAAGCACTCCCACCAAATCCGGAGGTTATGATATTATTAGAATATGATGATACAGGATTGTGTATAATTGACAATGAAATGTCATGAATTATATATCCATTTAAACTTCATCCATATGCCCAAGATTTTCTATATACTTCTAAATATTCCTGTTTGTTTGTTGTTTGGGGGATGGATGTTGTGGGGCCATATCCCCTACACACAACTAAGTAGTTCAAGTACAACCTTAATGCTACCAATTTTTTTCCAAATGGGGCGAGGATATACCCCTCATGTAATTCTGGACAAATTGTATCATCAACTTCAAAAATGACAATTATTATCACTAGGTTTGGAGTCCGTCACAAAATATTGAAAGACAATGATGCCAATTTCTATTCTAGAGAAGTAAAAAAGCTATACTGGGAGTATAATATCAATTAAAATCATGTGTCTCACTATAATGTTGTGGAAAATGGATAGATAGAGTCCCTCAACAATACTCTATCAAATATACTCTAGAAGATAGTGAACAATGTTATGAAGTCTTGGTCAGACAACATCCTCCATGATATATGGGCCTACCATACGACCATGTGTAATGCCATATAGAAAACCCCATACTCATTAGTGTACAAGGATGAGGTAGTGTTAAAATAGAGGTCTAGAAACCTTCGCTCAAAATAACCATTTCTGAAAAGATATTATATGATTAAAAATCACAAAATCGGTTGGACAAACTCGAATTAATGGATGAGAATAAATTGAGTAGACTACACAACCTACATGTCCATCTGAATCTGATTGCATGGGAATTTAATAAAATGGTTCTCCTTCAATCAATATTCCAAGGAAAACTAGTTATGACTCTCTAATCCCTGATGATATTGGGAATAAATACCCTAAAACTAGAGCCGAAGTGGTAAGGGACTTATGTCATACCTATGGTTTATTATAATGGATCTTTCCCATTAGCCAATATGGATGGGGCTCATGTCACAACACCCACCAATGTGAGATCTCTAAAGAAATACTCTAAATAGATATCATTGGATGGGAATCCACCTCAGAGTAAGCCCTATTATTCATCATGAGTACATAATGATAAATTATAAAAATTCATCTTGGCAACATGATGATAAACTATATAGAATTCATCCAAACTACACAGTTCCTTAGGAACTACAAATGGATTTATTCATGCTATTATAGGATACGTTGTGACACCTAGGACACTAATCTTGGTCCCAACCATAGGATTATGTTTCTTTTCACACCAATTTATCCAATTTCTTTACTTCACGACATTAAAATACTTGGAAAATATCTTTAGTACAAGACATAAAACTGCATGGATTTACAACTTCCCTTTTACTTTACATTGGGTTATTGACATCCTTACCTCATGTTGTAAAACAGAACATATTCATAATATCCATATTCATTCATGTCAATTCACCCATGTCTTTACTACATGATGTTAAACTACCCCGGCTTCCTAGAACTATGTAGGTCTTGATTTTTATTTCCAAGGAGAATTGTAGGGATGCCTCAATCTTATATCTTGTTATAGCCACTACAAGATATAAAATGTTCTTGTCTTGCTCTTAAATTCCTTTTCATGGTGATATGAGCCCCTATCATTGATTTTTTTCATAATGAGCATATATCACATGGTATTAAGAGTCTCAGTAAGGGAGTCCATTCACAAATAGGCCATAAAACCTTTAAACATGCACATCTCAGTCCTGAATTCATGATCGTAAAAGTTATACCAGGATTCCTCACAACACGAGGTTAAACTAAATGGTTAATGTTATATGTATGACATGAAACTACATTCTCCATTTATCATCTCCTAATAGTACCACTTTAGTTGGTGTTGGTCTTCTACCACACCTCCAACGACACTACCACCATTTCATATTGTGGGATTTACATACTTTCTGCATGACGTTAAAATGCATGGTATTTGATGAACAATCTGTGGATTGATTCTCTGTTTCATGAGATTTGTAGTGATTCCCACACATTAACACTCAAGCCCAGCCACAACATCACCATTTTCCACATCTATCCATATTCATCCTTTCTGCATGACATTAATCTTCACGATTCCTTGCGAAATATGTGTATACATAGTGACATCTTGGTCTTCAATCCGGGGTCCATATTCAAGAATCAACACATATAATTCACACCATTACATATGGGATAGACGTATATAGAGTATTTAACACTCAATCACTATATGAGACTTGATTCTTATCCTCATGAGATAAGTGGTGATGTTTGAATTTCTAACACTGGAATCAGTTAAATCAAATCAATATAAATATTCCCTCTCTTCGTGTATGGGAAGGACCTACGTAGGGGAATTAATTAATAACAACACGTGGATTGATTCCCATCACCATGGGATACATAATTTCACCCATAATATCATTCATGGTCCTAGTTGTGATATTTCTATCCCATCACATTGGTACTTATATCCTTACCTCATGATGATAAACTACATGAAAATACATCCTTACCACATGATGATAAACTTCACAGAAAATGTTTTTACTTCATGAAATCAAACTATATAGAAAATATCCCCATTACATGATGGTAAACTATGTAGAACATCACCCATTTTTCATTATTTATTGAAGGACCAGAAGATCCTTACTCGATCAACCAAAGTACAAGGTGCTTCTACCATCTTTTAAAGGCACCCTAATCCTTTAACCACACATCATGTATTGAGTACCTTAGGCTTACATAACCATTTCATATCCCTTAAAAAGGAAAAAATATCTCTTGGTTTAGGCATTTTATTAACATATGAGGGCTTAAGACCCACCAATCAGTGGCATTTTATCATAATAAAAAGATATTTATAATTCTTGTGATCCTGACATCATTAACGAAGAACTCAACACCTTAGTGTGATATAAACCTATCCTTATATCGTTGTTCCATATCATTAATCATAATCTGATAACCTTGAGACATGATTTATAATATTTCCATCTCCCACTTAGATTGATGTTGGAGTGATCTTAACCCTATGTATCCTAATTAGGATCTTGTGTAACATCTATCATATTAGGTCTATGTAATTCATGACCTTAGAATTCCTGTACTTTGGTCAAAGCTGTATGACCCCAAAATCCATCCTATATTGGTCCAAATAAAAATACACTAAACTAATATAGAAGGTGACACAAAGCATTTCAGGTTGAAACCTTACAAATTGGAATCTGAGAAAAAGATAAGTCTTCACTCACTAGACTCTTCATCAATAGAGTCTAGACAAAAATTAGGGTGCCAATAAATAATGAATAAATCTCACATGGCCTACTTTGTATCCCTAGTAAAATCCAATCAATGATTTCAAGACCCCCTTGTAAAAGAAAAAGGCAAAGCACTGATTTTTCATATCCCCTTATTGTGATAATATGTTCATTAGGCGGTGACACAACCATTAGGGTTTTCAAAACCTTATGGGATATTAAACATTCCACAAATCACACATCATGATTTTGGTGCCTCATATAACTGTAATCCTTTTATTTCCCATTGAAATGATATTTGGATTAAAGGTAACATTTTTTGACTATGGGTTCTTGCATAAAGCACATGCATATGTACTTATGTTCATCAACCAAAAGTGTCACTATATAAAAAAGAAATTCCAATATTTACAAGCCTTGACATTATCATGGTAGAACTCAACACCTCATTGTGGATGAACTACTCCTAATATGACTATCCCATTTCAAACTCCCTATTTGAGTTCTTTGGATCATGATTTAAAATATCTATACAAGACTATATAGACATATTTGACAACCAAAATTTTACATCATCATGTTTTGTACTCTTTTTCATGGTCGAAATGTGACATCCCATTCTCAAACCATTGATGTCCCACACCTTGCGATTCAAAACCACAAGGAATTGGACTCAACCTTCATAATCAAGAGTTGAACATCCATAGGGTTGCAAAACTCTTCCTAGATGGCTATCCTCCCAGACCCAACCTAATCATCTCGGTGTTTTATTCTTAATAAATCTTTTATAGACCTCGTAAATAAGAGGATATCATCTTTTTTGTTAGGTCTTCCAGGTATAATACCGTGTGAGGGAGGGTGAATCAGGGTATGAAAGATTAAAATTATCTCAGGCTCAAATCTTGTTTTCTTGTTAGAAAAAACTCAATCCTCTCTTCCTCCCATAGTAATATATGAAAAAAAATATGAAATTATGCACATTATACAGTGATTTTTACTTGGTTAACCCTCACTGGGATACATTCATGGAGAATACAATGACAATGTTTCGATGTACCAAATTCACTAAGGCTCGCTACCATTAATGAGTACAATGTTTAGAATAGATCTTCTATGCCCAGACTCACTGCCTTTACATTTTTTAGGGTCTGATTACTACATTAACAAGGGTTACTCATTATGCCTATTTATTTGGCTCACTACCGATGGAAAGGGTTACCGTCTTCCTCTTTCCTTGCTCAATGCTCTTGGAAAGGAATCGACACATAGTTTGTAGACTTATAGATAAAACACAATTTATGGATAGGTAGGTCCCTTCATTTACATGAATTCATGAATCCTTAACTATAGTTTCATGCTCTGTTGAAGTTTTATTTTTCATCTGCATATGAATTCCACCTTCTCGGGTAATTCTAGGTACTGAAAATTCCATTCATAACCTGATATAAAGCCTTTTCAGGCTTCCTTGTGCAAATCGTGAGCCAACTTCCACTCTCACGTACTAAGTATCAGGTTTGGTACAAAAAACACCTCCTTTGTGTACCTATTACTCTTCCATGAACCATTACCACCTTTGCGTACCCCTGCCATTGTTCTACCTCTGCGAACTACCCATTTTCCATGGACTGCTTCTGCCTTTGAAATCATGTACCACTACCGCGTACTGATTCTACAAATTTGCTCTCTGAAACCCCACATGTATGTAAACTGTTCTCTATTATTAAACTGTCTTCACTTCTACATATCAAATCTCCCCCTCAAAGTACCATTTGAGGAATTCTCTCTTTTTTATATCGAAGGTTCCTCCTCCACATACTGTGTCTTATATGGATTACATTTCTCTGCTTAAATCTTTCGGCAGAATTTATTCCGCGCAAACCACTTCATCTTTCGCTGAATTCTTCCTCACAAACCTCCTTTAGATATTTTCAAAATCCCAGACCAAAACTATGTTCACTAATTATATTCGGTCTCTATAGTAAATGATGGGATTATCAATTTTTATATAGGAAAACATATTTATAAAATCTTCTAATACTAGATTTACCAAATCTTTGATTTAGCCTCCATAATATACTGATCCTTCTACCCACCGTGAACCACAAGTCTCCAATGAATTGTTTCTCTAAACCATTTTTTGTACTATCTTTATTCTTACGTTATTGATCTCTTCCACTTACATAAGCCAATCAGCATACCACACTGCCTTCCACCATGAATAATTTTTAATTTTGTGAACCGCCCTGCGTAACATTCCTTCCGCTTCCCATACCATTCCTAAAACATGGTATGTTGTCCATGAATAATGGTACGCGGTTCACATACTTCACCAGTTTTCTTCAAAATTCTTCATTCCATCCAATCCTATGAAAAATACTTATTTTTCTAACATCAAACTCTCAATTTTGAGGCCCAACAATTCTGAAAACATTGGGAAACTTCACCACTATAAAAACATGTCTTTGGAAAACACTAACTATACTCTGTTGTAGTCATTTGGCTTTGTCAACAAAAACAACCACACCCAAAACATTTTGGTTGGACACCATGGGTTATTTTTCCCCAATATTTTATTTTCCATGCTACATTATCATAAGGGCAGTGTCCCACCGACTAAAATCATCTACTTATTTTTATAAAGGAGCTTTAATCCTTGTGAGCCCTATAAACACTATGGTGGAACTCAACATCTTAGAGTGTTATGGGTCATCCCCAACATGTCTTCCCCATCTCATATTCATGGACTCCAACTTTTTTATTACGATTTATATCACACAAATTCCAACTATTCAGGAGGAACTAGTATTCCTAATGTTTTCCCTTCAACCATATTATCTCCTTAAAATCTCTATTTCCCCTGGGAAAGATACCCAGCTTCAAGGAATCCTTTAATGAGTATACACGCATGCCTGTGGATCACACATATGTGACTACAGTTCCAAATAATATGGGTTTCTTTGAAAAAAGGAAATTTTGACACTTTTGATCCCTAAGATCACTGTAGTATCACTCAATACCTTAGTGTGTCTAAACTACTCATAACATGTTTGCACCATATTCCATGATCATATCAAGGTCTGAGAAAAAATACCCTAAACTACAGAAAATCATGGTCTAATATAAAATGCCTTAAACTACAGTACATCGTGGTCTGAGGTAAAATACCGTAAACTATAGAACATCATGGTTTGAGCTAAAAGGACCTAAAATTAGAGAAATAATATGTTTGATTTAAATGACCCTAAAATAGATAGCATAAGTGATTTAGCCTGAAAAAGTATTTAAGTACCCCCATATCACCATATATATATGAAATCAAGATAATATAACCAAGCCTATCGTCTTTCTCTGAATATAGACCAGTGTCCCTATGATAAATATATCCTGCCTAGATGATCCTTCTACAAATTGAGTGATTTAGAGTTAGAAGGAACAAATTATTAATAAATTATCTCATGTTGGTTGGAATTCATGAGAATATCTCAAAGGGAATCTTTTAGAATTTAAAAATTTTAACTCATGGTATTCAGGTTCATTCAATATAAATGAAAATGATGGGTAGTGTTAGAAATTACCACAATATTTGAGCAAGGAAATATCTTGCATATCATGAATAAAAGGGAGTTGTAAAATACAAGTAAATTTCATTTGAACTATTCATTAAAACCTTGAAAAAGGAGAAATATTAACATACCAAAGCCTATCATATGAATATATGATATCAAGATATATTGAATGTTTATGATTCCATACCAACATTTTCTCAAAAAATCCATTAATCTCTACATATCTTGGCTCCAGAGGAGCCACAAGTTGTCATAATTGATCTGTGGACTCAGTTTCTGCCTTCATAGTTTGTTGCAACCCTTATACTCATTAAATGGATTCAATTAACGCCTTTTCATCCACATCAAGAAGCCCATGTTGCTTCGATATAGCCTTTTCTAATGTTTGGAGTGAATGTTGAAAATGGGGTAACTATTCTTGAAGATGGCTGATGATAGACTGAATATAAGATTTTTTATATTGAAAATGGCCAATTTTAATCTTCCGATAATTGAATATATCCTAGTTAGTGGATGCCTCTATTGAGCATTGGGAATCGTCCTCCACAGACTCATCTTATTCATGCTTCTCTAATGTGGAGGCCTAAGCATCTGCCTTCCTCAAATTCAAGGGTCCTATTCTATTCTCTTATAGAGACTACTTCCTTTACTCATGCATGACAAGAGGAATAATAAAAACCCTTGTAAACATAGACTAACGGTGACCTAATCATTCCTTTAACTCCTCTATTGGGTTATCTTAATCTAAGTCTCATATGTCCATCCACATGTGTCATCTCAATGACTACAATAATGGTGTAAACCCAAAACATTCATGTAGACCCATTTGAGGAATGGGGATGTATTTCTGGACCATTTCACTTAGGGAAAAAGTTGTACTCATGGTATTTTATGATGAGGGAAGATTAAAAGACTCTGAATTAGTAGATCTTGTCAAAGGAATCTCTAGGAGAGTATGAACTAAAGGCCCCACACATAGGATTGAAGAAACTATAGTAAAAGGCATAGGGGCTCATTAGTTATAGGATGAATAACATGGTATCAGCAGATAATCTTTGAATATATCCAAGGATAGAAATATACCTTTCTCATTTGCATCAGTGGAAACATCCACTACCCCAATTCCATCCTCATGGGAAGAAACAACTCCTTGTGACGAGTTACTTTGAGGCACTTCATGTGCTTTTTCAGAGGAAATAATCTTCTCAATATCCATATAGATTTCCTAAGTAAAATGATAATATCAAATGATATGACAAAAACAAAAAATTTATCCAGTATTGAAGAGGTAGTCACCTTCTACAAAACTCTCTTCAGTCGAGGATAATGTGGTATCAAAATGAATACCTATGTCAGCATCCTCCAAAACTATGCCCACTCATGCAAGATCAAATGGAATGTTTGATGAATCGCTTGCAGTAGTAAATGGACACAATAGATTTTTCCCCTAAACTACACCACTTTTTTACAATTCAATACTGATAGAGAAGGGTCATCTAAAGTAACTAAATGATCATTTTCACATTCATAAATGAATGCATGAATTTCTATGTGAGTCTAATGAGAACCTTCCTATTTTTTATGAATTCAGAATGTGCTACAAGAATGATCTAAGATAATGGGACTGTGAAATGATATTCTTAATTGAGGATTTTGGAGGAGAAGGATTTGAAAATACATATCATTTCCTTATCCTCTTCTTTTTCCCTTCCATGTAAGGCACTCTAGAAGGTGTTAAAATTGAAACTTTTTCTATAGAAGTGGAAATTGTTTCCCTCATCCAAGCCTATCTACCTCGGTATCCTTCATCATCGATTCCTTGGTTATCACCGAATTCCTCTCCCACAGCCATGCCATGAAGATTTTATTAATGAGATGATAACTAGAGGTGATCTTCAGCAGCCTCCCACTACATAAACATATATAAAGTATGTCAATATAGTTGAAAAGGTGCTATGACACATGAATAACCATAGTATGCCTAGACTTACTACCTGCTCAGTGGTGGTATAGCCTTGTTCATCTACAACAATCTAAAGCATGAACTGGAAGACCCAATGAAGGAACCAAGGATAATAAAATATTTAAAAGTAGACCCTCACAAAAAAATAGATCAATGTCTCAAATAAAGGCCTTGAAATCCTCAAGATGTTCTTCAATGGTAATACCACAAGGCATAATGATATAGGTGAAACCCTCAAAAAGAACATATAAGAAATCCAATATACACCAGAGCATGGACTTTGTATATTATTGCTTATAAAAAATACATTAACAAGATGAAATGGGAAAAAATAAATCTGGTATGATATTTCCTTATGGAAGTGCACTTTTGATAGTTGTTTCAGTATGTGATTTCACTGGAAATGGTATGCATTTGATTTCCTTACATGGTGATTTCAGGGCTGTCATACCTCTGTAAACTAGTATCTTTCTAGTCCTATGATTATACTCTATGGACGGTGGTGGGAAATCCCCATTTACAAACCTAGGAAAATTCCCACTAGGTTATGATTAAATCCAAATCTCAACATATCCATGAGATAAATGAGTTCCTACATCTTGCAGAGGAAGTTTTATTCACGCATCCGTATACTAAATTGTAAAAATTATCCAAAATTATATAGATACCATAAAATGATCCTCATATCAGATATTAATAGATAGTTTACATCTTTATTGAACACATAGGGATTGGCGATTGAACCAGCATGGTGCATACCACTCACAGACAAGTCCCTCATTAATGCTGGTGAAATTAAATCCTTTTCAAAGTGACACCACATAATGTTATACATTAATATTGTCCTCAATAGTGTCAACAATGTCTTCTCTAATCACTGGAATGTATGAGAGAAATTAAAAATGATCATATCAACTTATATAATCTCTGAAATCCCAAACTTTTAGTGGGATAGGTCCCACCCTACAGATGCACTTAAAAAATGGTATGAATCGAGTAGTAGGAATATCATAAATGTTTGTATATTCATAACCACTAAGGTTAGATCCTATATAACCACATAATACTTTTAATGGGACCATGACCTTGTAAGATGAATTTATCTTATAAACATGATGCATTAGTTGATAGAGTTCGGCAAATACAAGGATGGATAACCCAATATGCTCCTCCCCATGCATGGAGGTCACTACTGAGAAAGAGGAAACTCTAACCCCACCATTTTCTATTGTGGTAAGTAAGTACCCACTTAGATATATGGAAAGAAATCTGGATAGTTGAATTTCTCAGTCAATATTAGGGACAACCTACCATCCACATTCTTTAAACATCCTTTCCTCAATTGTGGGACAATAAGCACCTAACACACCACTTGAATCCTTTATAAGGCATTATTTTTTTCATTTTTTCAAGATCAGAACAAGTCTTATTGATAAATAATTGTGATCATGTCTTGAAAAGTATATCTTCTCCAGGAAGAACCACCATTGGAACAGACTTCTCAGGTAGCTTAATCAGCTCTTGAGTTAGAGGAGGATAAATTGTTTCATTGTCACATGATGATTATGTACAAAATACGTGAAGCCCAATATTGGCTCAATAGTGATATTCTCCACATCCCAAAGACCGATTCCCACCTCACCATCCATAATGTGGAAATTTTTCACATCCAGGCTCCAATGACTGAATTACTCTATCATTAGACCCTTATTGCAATAGGTACATTCTTGGGACATCCAAACATCCCTATACATTCCAATGCCCTTTAAATCCTTGTCGAATATAGAATCAATATACGAGATCCAAAAAATACATCCCCTATCCATGCTACAACTACCTCCTAATTGAATGTCCTAGTTGTTATTCCACCTGAACTTAATTTTTTAGCAGTTTTATGCATTATTGAGTGACACTTATATACATCCTCCTTAGGTGCGGGATCAGTCCCATAGATGTCTGTATGTATAAATATAAATATATCCCCATATTCATAATATCCATTATTGATAATGTATCCCCCTTCGGATATCTATGATCGAAAAGTGTTGTGGTTTATTTGAATGAAAGAAGAAGGTATAAATGACGACTTAGAGGAGGAATGGAAACATCATCAGTCATACCAATCCCATAAATATGAAAAAAAATCTATTGGGGATATTGAAATATATTTAATCCCATCAATGTTATGAGACTCATCTATTATGACCCAGTGGAACATCGACAAGAAGGGTCTACACTCGCCATTATAGCTTCATGATGAGCTATCACCTCCTTTTTTTACTTCTTTGAGAGCTTTTGGGATGATCTGAGAGAATCATTAGCCATATAAAAACAAGTAAGTGGAATATGTTAGGAAGAGAGAATATCAAAACTTTTTCAAGAAAAAAGAAATAAAATCTGGATTTATCATGTATATTGCATGAATTAGATAACGCAATGGAGAATCACATAAGGAGTTCATGAATCTCCTGAACATAGAAGGACCCACAGGTTGTATAAACCCAACAAGGATTCCCACAATCACATGACCCCTATAGGGACTCATGATTGTATGACCTAGGCATGGTCATGTGAATCACATGATGATCAATCGATCATATGATCAAGCCATATGATCTCATGAATTCCCTCAATACAATCACAACACCTCATTGTCAAATTTAAAATGAATTAACAAATTATGGATCATATTCGGACTGAAAAACACCTTAGAAAAAGAAATCATGAGGGACATATTTTGTGATGAAGTCCTGTTATGAGGTCTTGAGACGAGGGCTCACAAAGCAGTCTTACGAAAGGAGTATATAATGGAGGCAAGGTCAGAGATATCTGGAGAAGTGGTAATTGATGGATAAAGCCTCCCTCCATACCTAAACATATATACTATTCCATATAATACCAAGAATATCCCGGTCGACTAAACGTCACCCAAGACTTTGATGGACAACACTGCCAAAGACTCTGGTAGGCATTTAATTTTCTTCTAACTAAACCCTTGTCCCTATAGGCTTCACTTCTTAGGGGGGGTGGGGGTAATTTGTTGATGCCATCAAAATGAGCATCAAAAAATTCACAATGTAAGAAATACATAAATATGGGTATTATTTTTCCCTATAAAATCAATGGAAGAAGAAGGGCTCTGAGAACTGAGGATCACATTATCCTTCAAAGGACTCATGATTGTGTGACTATAAAAAGGGCATGCAAATGGACCATGTGTAGCACAAAGCCTCCAATGGAACCCGTGAAGCCCCTTTTGACAAGTCCTTCTATTCTTATGAAGGCACTCTGGACAACCATTGGTCACATGGTGGCACCCAAAAAAGTTCCTCCACACTAGGTACTTCGACATCGGGGAGCACCTGAAAATACTACATAAAATAATATCAAAAAAGGCAGAAATTTTCCAAATGGCATAGGCTTCATACATACCCAAGGATCATGAGCTGAATCACTTATGGGAAGGATAATAATCCTTGATATCATTCAATAAAACTAACAAGACCCCTGATCATTTTTTGAATAAAAAAAATAGATAAGGGGGTATTTGGGAGCCTGTCATGGTCACTAGACATCATAAAACATTCCCCTAGCAATAAGAAAGACACGGTGAGTCCCTGATAACATGACAAACGCATCTCGTGAAGTCCCTTTGTCTTGAAATAAACATCCCATGAAAGGCCACATATATGTCCTAGAAGCCTAGCACTCCCCAATTGGATCCACAAAGACAAGAAGCCAGATTTTTTCATAAAATGATTGTGAACCTTGTAAGAAAATTATTGGTCATTCAAATCATCAACAAAAAATAGAAAAAATATCCTCAATGAAACTTGTAAAACATTGCACAGACCCAGCCCTTTTTGAAATAAAACAAATGGGATAAAAAAGGAAGATGTGAGAACTTTTTCATTCATAAAATATTTGCAAAGTGATAACGAAGTCTATATCATGGTCATGAGACACCTGGACAAGACTCCATGATCTTGTGGAAATCCATAAAAAACCACCCTACCTCAAAAAGTGTCAATGGGAAGATATCAAGCATCTCACAAAGGCATTTCAATAAAAACTTTGATCTCACGAAGGCCCTTTAGAATATCAATATGATAATACAGAAGTACTCTGGTATTTTTTCCTTAGTTATCAAGTCACCATTAATTAAAAATAATCCAAAAATGGAGGTGATGATGAGAGGGACTTACAGTCGTTGAAAATCAAGCGACGCCCTCAGAGCGATCCACGATAAAGGCTTGTGAAGATGCAAGATGACTATAACAACCCAATTTTTTATGAATAGAAATTATTCTCTTATAAATATGTTATATAATAACATGAAATAAAAAAACAATGAACTATTATGTACTATGTGACTTTTAATCATAATTTTGATAATTTTGTGTTTTTAATTTTGAAAATCTGACGTACATAGTTGTGATCAGTAAGATGTTTGGAGTCTGATAAGACAAAAAAATTACGGTGAAGAGTAACCTACCCTTATAAATAGTAAAATACCATTATGAATAGTAATATGGACCTTATGAATAGTATATCATTCAAATGAATAGTAACCACACCCTTGATTGTACAAATAAAATTTAGGCATCTTATAAGTGATAATATGACCATAGTAAAAGTATTGGTATTTGTGTAAGAAATAAATAATTAATTAAAATTAATTAATTAATTTAAAATAAAATATATTTTCCTGAAATGTGTTCATAAATTAACAATTTTATTTCTTCTTTTTTAAGATAATTTTATATGACCTTATGTAATTTTTTAATTCATTATAAAATCAGTTATGGTATTAAAATATATTTTTTTCAAGTAAATTATGTTTTTAATTAAATATTAAATTAATAACATTTATAAGATTATTTTTGAAAAATGTATTTCATTTTTTGATTCTACACCTCAAAAAATGGTTAGGTTAAATTCTTTGGATTTTCTAAAACACCTAAATTTTTTATGAATAGTAAAATTTGATAATTCATAATAAATGCTAAAACCTAAATTTCTACATCATGCTTGAGTCATGGATGATGTAAATGGCCCTTTTTTGAAACTAACATTCACATATTATTGTTTTTGGTCACAAGAATAATTATTTTTTCTTTTCCTATGGAAAAATAATAAACTAATGACTAAAATATTAACAAAACCCTCCTACGCTCCACTATAAAAATAACCCACACTCATCTCTTCTCTTCACTACTCTCATGACTTTTTCCTGCCCTAAATTATGCCCAAATCCCTCCCCAAGATCATCCCCCACGTCCAAAATCCCTTTGTATACTCAAAATACTAAATCCTATCCACTTAAGAGTCTCTGAAATGAGATAAACTCAAAAGGTAAATTACTCTTTCCAATTCTATTATTTTCTTCTAAATTATTTTATTTTTTTCTTCCCGCACCTCTATTCACTCAAATGGTGTGATAACTCCAGTAACATACCGGTACTAGAATTATATTATTATAATTGGAAATTTTTTCATAATTTCTCCTTCCCCTCATTTTATACTATAAATGAAAACATAATCTGAGATGTGCTGATTTATCACATTTAAGGACGACAGGTTTTTAATTTGAATTACCATCTTCTAGACTGGTCATGAAACCATTTTAATGGTTAAAACAGATCATAATATTTGTATTTTTTCTTATTTATTGTTCTTTAGTCTTTATAAATTCCTGATGTAAAATAATAATATAAAACAAGTAAAATATGAGGAAACATTCCAAATTAATCCAAGCGTTTATCATTAATGTTTTATATAATAATTCTCTTTCACTCATAATTACCAAATGAATTTTAAAACCATGTAAAATTCTTCATGTTCAATAATAAAATATAAATTTACTTATAGATAACCACTCTCATCATACATGTGTATCCGAACATTAATATAAGTGAACCGATCATTAAAACCATGGAAACAAACGAACACAAACAATGAAATTAAACCTCATAACCAATCGAAATGGTTATGAATGAACTCAAAATGGTTATAATAAATAATTTAAATGTAAAATAGATTCTATAATTATTAATTAATGCACCTAATTTGATTGTTCAGGTCATTAATATCATGTGGAGAACCCCATCAGACTTATGGTAAGGGATCCTCTCTATTTGACTTTTATTCAAGAATCTACTCTATGTTATGACCTTTTATGTGTAATTCATAATGATGGGTTTTGATCTCACACCTCTTCCATAAACCACTCATAATTTATAAAATATGATAAAACATTTTACCTCACATTAATCCCTCTTAAGTACACCTGATACCATGTCGATATTACGTATGGGATTCGACCCAAACCTCCTATATTATTTCGGGTTTCTCTATCTATCATTTTATCCTAATGAAGTTTCATTTTTCTTTTGTTTAAAACATTTTCATACTATTTATATTCTAAAAACTCAAGTTTCAAGATTCACCCCTCATTATTTTTTAGTGATATACATGTTTTTAAGTGATTCCCTCCACAATACTTCTCGATAAGAAAACATGTATTAAGGGAACTTTCCAAAATCTTACCCACGTTCAAGTGCAATATATCCACTTTTTTATTCCACCATTATCTTTATGAAATCATTATTTTCATTATGAAACCCATCTCGGTTCACATCTAGTTTTATATAAAATATTGTTCTCTTTTCAAATTTAAAAGCTCTATAGCATTTTCCTTAAAACCACACAAATGTGTTTTAATGCTAAAATTTCTTAAATAGTTTTCTAATAAGTTGAAGTTATACATGACGTCACTTACCTTGTTAGATTCCTATATTCACGTATGAATTTCCATGTATATTTTAGTTCCTTTCTCTCATGGACACTTTTATGATACACCCATGTTTTATGCATTATGACATGATTGTGGTACACAATTATTTCCATAGGTAACCATTATGTTTTTATAAGATTGATTAATATGATTTTTAAATGGAAAATATATTAATGAAATGTTATTATGGGCGAGCCTAGATAGAAATCCAATGCATTGGGTAAATGTTTTACTCATGAGATGTTATGTGTCATGGTCTTGGCGGTAGGCCTTGGCTTGTACTACCATGTGAAACGGTCTTAGTTGTTTGCCTTGACTCATTATAAAGTCATGTTTTATGTTGCTTAAATATTATTATGACTACATTTTTATCTGATTACATGTTTATATGTTGTGATTCCATATGTACATGCCTTTTTATATCATAAAGTCTTGTGTTTCATCCCATGTGTTAATGCTTTGATCTTATGGTTATTCCCTTACTGGGAAATTTAGCACATCTCTTTGTACATGTGTTCCCTAGGGTACCCAATGCAGATTTTTTAGAACAATGGAAGTTAGGAGCTCAATTTGAATATTAAATAAAGAATTTTTTTATTTACTTCCATGTTTTTAGTTTTATGTACATATTCTTTCAAAACACCAGACTTTACGATCCTTTTCTTGTACTCTGATGTATAATGATGCTTAAAATTATGTAATGTTATATGTAAAAGGCTAGGGTAACTATAGTTAGTATTAGAGGATGGTATAGTTATTTTTAGAGATTAGGATTAGATAACTTTAGTACGAACCTTGAAGAAGAGACTAAGTATAAGAAAATACCACTCAATTTTGGTAAGTATATAGTAAGGGTTTTATCAAGAAAATACATCCCTATTAGGATACAAATATTCATAGGTGGCTCTGGAACATATGTATCTAGTGGTAAAACCCAAAAACACCGCTTTGAGCTAGACTCGAATGGGAACTGGTGCACAACAACTATCCTTTATATACTCTTCGATTGATACTCTTGGGGAATATAATTTCGTAAATTCATGAGCTTGTTAAAAACTATTATTAAGGGAATAAAAAAGCCTATAAGAATAAATTTTAAGAAATAGATCAAGGATAAGCTAGAATGAAACATATGGAATCACAAGTTAGGATATACTTCTCCATTATAAGTTTATCCTCTTATAATCAGATATTAATTTCTATGCTTAATTTATAAGATATAAATCCCTCTAATTGTATATTTTTTTCTTAGTTAATGGTAGGGAATATAACAAGATGTTTCAACAATCAATGTGATAGAGAATATGACGATTTACCTAATGATATACCTAATATGATGGGAACGGGTGCTCAAATCATCATGGCAATACTTGATCATCTGGCTAAAGTTATGAATAATAAATTGAATCATGTGGAAGACCCTCCTACTCCAAGGAATGTGAAAGTTTTTGTTGAATCATTCATGTGAAAAAGGCCTCCCATGTTTAGTGGATCCTCTGATCCCCTACTCGTGTAATAGTGGATTAACTCTATTAAAAAGATATTATTTGTCCTCGAGTGCTCAAAAGAAGATCAATTCATACTGGAGGTCTATCGTTTTGATGGGGAAGCTGATCAGTGGTGGAAACTGATTAAGAATATGAATCCCAGTGAGGAAATTGATTCCAAGGATTGGGATTAATACAAGAAAATTTATGTAATAAATATTTTCTATGAAACCTCCATCTCAATATGGAAAGAGAATTCCTCGGTCACAAGTTGAAGGAAGATGATTCCATCAGGGTGTATGAAGAAAAATTCATAAGGCTTGCAATAAAGGCCTATGAGTTTGTCTTGAACACTGAAAGCAAGGTGGATCACTTCCTTAGCAGACTAAATTTGAGTCTATGAAAAGTATTGGAGATTCGATACATTTATTATTATGAGGAGATTTTCCATCGTGTCCTCAAGGCTGAAATAGAGATTAGAGAATCTTTGTGGTGTCATGGGCCCAGTGACATGAAGATGAAAATGGAATCTAATGTGGGAGGCTCCACAAATAAATTCCATGATGGACATAAACTTGATTATCCCAAGTGTAAAAATTGTGGGAAGAAGCATCCTGGGAACTATCAAAACGGAAATATGAATTACTTCAAATGTGGAATATTAGGATATATACCTAAAAACATCCAAAAGGATATAAAGAATCCTGATAATGTGGAAGAATAAAGGAATGTTCTAATCAACACTCAGTATGTAGTGCAGTGTTAAAACTACAAGGATCATCAGAATTATGTAAACAATTTCCCGAATTTGTGAGTTTTCAGAGCCAATCAACAACAACCTACAAGGCAACAAGGAAGGGAAAATTCTACCACTGATTATGAGGTGGAGCTGGACAACGATGTGGTGACTGGTATTGTAGTTGTTCATTTAAGAATATTTAACATACTATTTGATTCTGGTTCTACACATTCGTTTATGTCTTGAATGTTTAGTATAACTATTCAAAAACCACCTCAAAATCTATAGGTTACATTATAAGTGAGAACAATAAATGGAGAAATTATTGCATCCAAGGTTTATAAATCCTTCCCAGTTAACATTTGTGGACTTAAACACCCAAAAAATCCTATCATACTTTCTTTAGTGGATTTCGATGCTATCTTGGGCATGGATTGTCTACCTTTATAAAAAGACAACATTAACTGTCGGGAAAGGGAGATCACTCTTCACATATCGAAGCATCCTCTAATTCAGTACAAGTGTAATGAAGAGGATGAATCTACTTTAGAATCATTGTATCATGTGTGGATATTAATTATTTATGAGAAAGAATGTCTAGCCCAAATGATTGAGACAAATGAGAGAATCATGCTTGATGACATTACCATCATGATGGATTACACTATTGTATTTCCCAAAGAGTTGTCTAGTCTTCCTCTTGATCGAGAGGTTGATTTCTCAACTGAACTAATTCCTAGATCTCTGATTATATAAAATACACCTTAGAGAATGGCCACCATAGAGATGGAAGAGGTGAAGAAGCAGTTACAGGAGAATATGGAGAAGGGTTTTATACACCTGAGTACTTCACGATGGGGTGATCTAGTCATCTTTTTCAAGAAGAGGGATCGATCAATGCGCATATGTGTTGATTATCGTGAGTCTAATAAAATCACAATAAAGAACAAGTATCCCCTACTAGGGATAAATTAATTGTTCGATAATCATCATGGAGACAATTATTTCTATAAGGTGGACCTTTGGTTGGGATATCACCCATTAAAGGTGAGGATGGAAGATATTCCCAATACAACCTTTCAAATGAGGTATGGACACAATGATTTCATAGTGATTCCTTTCAAAATCACCAATACTCCAAAAATGTTCATGGAATCAATAAATAGAGTCTTTAGATATTACCTCAAAAAAATTTTGGTATTATTTATCGATGATATTCTGATATACTACAAGGGCAAGGAGGAACATAAGGATCATTTGAATACTATGTTAAATACATTGAAAAGGGAGAAGTTGTATGAAAAGTACAATAAATGTGAGTTCTAGAGGGATTAACTATCATTATTGGGGAATGTCATCACTAGAAAATGGATATATGTGGACCCTTCCAAGACAAAGGTGATTGAAGAGTGTCCCAGGCCAACATCTGTAATAGAGATCAATTGAATTTTGGGTCTACCTAGGTATTACCGAAGATTTTTGAAGAACTGTTCATGATTTTCAAAACCAATGACCAAGATGAAATAGAAAAGAGTGATGTTTTTCTGGACTCAAGATTGTCAGTATTATTATAAGGTGTAGAGAAGGAGGCTAATCATTGTGCATGTACTCACACTCCAAACAAGTGTAGAACTATCTGTGGTGTTTATTAATTCTTTAAAAATTTCTTAGGTTGCGTGCTAATGAAAAATGACAAAGTGATAGCCTATGCCTCAAGGAAGCTAAAAATCCATGAGAAAAACTATCCTATACAGGATTTGGAGTTGGCGGATACGATCTTTGCATTCAAAATATGGCGGTATTATCTCTATGTGGAGAAGTCTGAGATATATACTAATCCCAAGAGTCCAAAATATATATTCACATAGAAAAATATTTATATGATCTAGTGAATATGGTTAGATCTCATCAAGGATTATGATTTCTCTATCCACTACCATCTCAATAAGGAAAATAGGGTGGTTGCAACTCTAAGTAGAAATGATTCTCTGTATTTATCATTGATGAAAATTGAAAAGGATATGATCTTTATATAATTCTATAGGGTAGACATGGGGACCTTTAAGAGAGGAAAATCATCAAACCTTTCTCAAATGATCACTCATCCATCCCTCATAGAGAAAATAAAGGATACTCAAAGAAAAGATGTTGAAATTCAGAAAAGGGTGGAAGCTATTAGAAATAGGAAATACTATGAGTTCAATATTGATAAGAATGGAGTTTCAAGATTTGGGTCATGATTATGTGTAACATATGATCCAAAGATAAAGAAGGATCTTCTGAATGACACACATAGCTCGACCTTATCAATCCACCCAGGGAGCACAAAGATGTATCAATATCTTTAAGAGAAATTTTGGTGGGAAAATATTTAGAAAGAGATTACTGAATATACATCAAAGTGCTTGGTATGTCAATAAGTGATGTCCAAAATAAATAAATCTAAGGGGATGATGCAAACACTATCTATACCAACATGAAAGTGGGAGAACATCACTATGGACATTAACACTATACTTCCAAAGAAATCTAGAAGAAACAATGCAATATGGGTCATTGTGGACCATCTTACAAAGGCAACTCACATTGTCACGATTCGAGAGGAATTCACATTGGATCAAATTTCAATGAGAAATATTAAATAAGTAGTAAGGTTTCATGTAGTACCACTATCTATTTTATCTAATAGAGATATGAGATTCACCTCGAAGTTCTATAAAAGACTCCAACTTGATCTAAGCACTGAACTAACTTCAGTTAAACCTATCATCCTCAAACTAATGACCAATCTAAGCTGACTATTTTGACATAGGAATAAATATTGAGTGCATGTTCTATGGAATTAAAAGGAGGATGAGACCAAAATCTTCCACTGCTTGAATTCTTCTACAATAATAGTTTCTACTTGAGCATCTAAATGAAACCATATGAATCCCTTTATGGGAAAATCTGATGAACATTGGCATGTTGGGATAAATTTGGTGAGCATTAGCTGCTAGGACATGAAATGACTAAAGAAATTTTGGAGAAAGTGAAAACCATTCAAAAGCACATCAAGGAAGCCCAAAGTCAATAGAAGAGTTATGTAGACAATTTCAATGAGACCTTGAGTTCATAGTTAAAGACATGTTATTTCTATGCATATCTCCATGGAAGAATGTCACGAGGTTTGGGAAGGAAGGAAAACTAAGTCCTATGTATATTGATACCTTTGAGATTTTTGGATCATGTTGGAGAAATGTTCTATCAACTAGAACTTCCTCCTACCATGGCCAAAGTACACAATGTCTTCCATGTATCTCTATTAAGGAAGTACATACCAGAGCCTTCACATGTACTCTCTTCATAGCTGGTACACTTAGAGAATGATCTTTCTTACAAGGAATATCTAGTGAAGATCTTGGATCATAGAGATAATGTTCTATATAATAAGACTACTTACCTAGTCAAGGTACTATGGTGGAACCATATGTATGAAGGTGAAACATGGGTACTGGAGGAGTCAATGAAGGAGAAGTACCCACACCTATTAATGGATTAGAATGTAAAATGAAATTTCAAGGGTGCAATTTCATAAGGGGAGAATAATGTAATGGCCTAGTGTTTTATCAATGGAAATTTCATTCTTATAAATATGTTATATAATCATATGAAATCACAATACAATGAACTACTAAGTACTATGTGACCTTTAAACATAATTTTGACTATTATGTGTTTTGAATTTAAAAAATCTTAGATACATGGTTGTGATTAGTTAGATGTTGGGAGTCTAATAAGACAAACGTTTTTAGTAAATAGTAACATAGTCTTATGAATATTAACCTACCCTTATAAATCGTAATATGACCCTTATGAATATTATATCATCCAAAATAATAGTAACCTCATCCTTGATAGTACAAATAAAATTTAAGAATTTTATAAGTGATAATATGACCATAGTAAATGTATTCTTCATAGTTTTTTAAGTCATAAAAAATTAATTAATTTGAAAGAAAACATAATTTAATAAAAAGTGGTCAAAATTAACAATTTTATGTCTTCTGGTTTTAAGATAATTTAATAATTCCTTATGTAATTTTTGAAAGCATTATAAAATTAGTTATAGTATTAAAATCTATATTTTTCATGTAAAATATAATTCTCATTAAAAATTAAATTAAACATATTTAGAAAATTATTTTTGAGGAATGTATTTCATTTTTGGAATCTACATGTTGAGAAATGGTTAGGGTGAATTTTTCAAAATTTTCTAAAATACATGATTTTTTTTGAATAGTAAAATACGATAATTCGCAATAAATGCTAAAACCAGAATTTTTGCATCATTCATGAGTTTTGGATGATGTAAATGGCCATTGGTTTGAACTAACATGCACATATTCCTATTTTTTCACAATAGTCTTTACTATTTCTTTTCTTATGCAAAAATAATAAACTAATGGTTATAATATTAAGAAAACCCTCCTGCCCTCCACTATAAAAACCACCCACACTCCCCACTTATCTTTAATCCTCTCATTCCTTGATAATTTTTGAAATTATGAAAAAATATATCCTCAATATCCTCCCCCACGTCCAAAAGCCCTTGGTATCCTCATAATACCAAATCCTCTCCACTTAAGAGGCTCTCAAAGGAGATAAACTCAAGATGTAATTTTCTCTTTCTGATTCGTATATTTTCTTTCAAATTATTTTCTTTTCATTTTTATTTCCTCATCTCCCTTAATCTAAATGGTATTATAAATCTAGTAACATAAATTTAATATAATTATATTATTATAATGGTATATTTTATCATAATTTCTTTTTTCCCCTCCTTTTATAATATAAATGAAAACACCGCCTGAGATGTGTTGATTTATCACATTCAAAGATGACGGGTTTTAAAATTTCATTACCATATTCTAGGCTAGTCATGAAACAATTTTAATGTTTGATCCAGATAATAATATATTTATTTTATCTTATTTGTTTTTCTGTAATCCTTATAAATTCATGAGTTAAAATAATAATACAAAACAAATTAGTTATGAACAAAATCACCAAATTAATCCAAGCATTTATCTTTAATGTTTTATATAATGATTCACCTTCACTGTAAATAAACAAATGAATTTTACAACCATGTAACCTTATATATGTTAAATAATAAAATATAAAATTTGTTATGTACAACCTCTCTCATCAAACTTGTGTATCTGAACATGAATATAAGGTAACTGATCATTAAAACTAAGGAAACAAACGGACCCGAACAATGAAGTTAAACCTCATAACCAATAGAAATGGTCATGAATGAACACAAAAAAGATATAATAAATCATTTAAATGTAAAATAGGTTCATTAATTATTAATTAAAATACCTAATTTTATTATTCAGGTCATTAATTTCAAGTGGATAACACCATCAGACGTAAGGTAAGGGATCCTCTCTATTTCACTTTTATTCAAGAATCGCTTCTATGTTATGATCTTTTATGTGTAATTAATAATGATGGTATATGATTTCAAACCTCACCCATACTTCCCTCATGATTTATAAAATATGATAATTCACTTTATCTCACATTAAACCCTCCTAAGTACACCCAATACCATACCAATATTTTGTAAGGGATTCTATCTGAACCTCTTATATTCCTTTGGGTTTCTCTATCATTATTTTTATCCAAATAAAGTTTTATTTTTAATATTTTGAAACTTTTAAATACTATTTATATTATCCAAAATCATGTTTCATGATCCATACCTCATTATCTTCTAGGGATATACATGTTTTTAAGTGATTCCCTTCTCAATACTTCTCGATAAGAAAACTCGTTTTAAGGGAACATCCCAAATTCTTATCCGATTTCAAGTACACTCTATCCTCTTTTATAATACAAAATTTTATTTTTAAAATCAGTATTTTTATTATTAAATCCTTTTTTATTCAATTTTCGTTTTATATAAAATTTTGTTCCCTTTTCAATTTTAAAGTATCAATAGTATTTTTCTTAAAATGGCACAAAAATGTTTTAATACTAAAACTTATTAAATACTTTTCTTACAAGTTATCACTCCCACATGAAATCACATAACATAATACATTACTATATTACCTTATTAAGTATCATGTAAATTTTAGTTCCTTTCTTGTATGGACACTTTTATGATACCCCCATTTGTTATGCTTTATGACATGATTGTGGTACCCAATTATTTTCATGGGTAACAATTATGTTTATATAAGATTGACTATATATGATTATTTATGTGGAAAACATATTCCTAAAAATTTAATATGGTTGTGCCCAGATATCACTTCAATTCATTTGGAAATTTGAGTCTCATGAGACGTTATGTGTGATGGTCTTGGCAGTTATCCTTGGATTGTGCTACCATGTGAAACAATCTTGGCGGTTAGCCTTGACTCTTACTAAAGCCATGTATTATATTACTGCCACATTATTTTTACTTCATGTTTACATTATTACATGTTAATATGTTATGATTCCATATGTACATGCCTTTTTATATCATCATATCATTACATCTATCCCATGTGCTAATTCGTTATTCTTGTGTATATTCCCTTACTGAGCTACTTAGATCATCCCTTTGTTCATGTATTCCCCAGGGTACCCTATCCAGATGTTTGATCACAATATAAGTTATAAGATCAATATTATTTTTAAATAAAAAATTTATTTATTTAGTTCCTTTTATCAGTTTTATGTACCTGGTCCTCTAAGACACTAGACATTTCAATCCTTATCTTGTACTATGATGTATAATTATGCATAAAATCATGTAATGTTATATGTAAAAGTTTAGGGTCCCTATAACAACCTACCCCTTCACCAACTCTAGATTAGATCTATATCATATACACCACATAAACTGGTGAGAAAAAAGGGTGGTTGGGCCAAGAAATTCTCCACCCTAGCATCAAAAAAGGCACCTTTGGACTCTCAGATACAAGGTTAGATTTTTTTCATCCAGGTGTATCAGCAAACCCAAGAATCAAATTTGATTTTTCATTGCATCTAATATCACAATAAACATGTATTTTCTCAGTTAATATACTAGGGAACTTCCAGAGTTTTCATGGGCCATGCGTAAATCCCTTTGTGTGATCATTCATAGATCAAACGCAGGACTTCTAGAAAGATGTGAAATTAAAATACTGCACATCATCTGAAACATGTGAGGCTCAAAATAAACTGGTACTGAATAAAAATAAGGCATTCATGATACAAGGGAAATAAAAAAGACTAAAGGTAGAAGAAATAATATAAAAACATGTTCGCTGACACTCATGTACTTCACATAAAAAATCCAAGGAACCTGACAACCCTAGTACATGTTATTTTGATCTCATGATGCTCTCTAATCATGCTATTTGGGTCATGTGAAATCCTTGAAGACATATTAGATCAAGTCACGTGGTTCCCCCTGGTTATGCCACATTAGTCTCACAAGACCCCCCAGGCTTGTCACTTAAGCCTTACCACATCCTTTAGAAACATTTTCAGACTCATATAATGGTTCCCACTCAAGTCACCTGAGACTCACGATACCCTCCAAGCATGTATTCCCAGTCTCACAATTCCCTCTAGGGATGTTATCCATGAAACGAGACACCCTCCAAGACATTTCTTTTTTACTCTCATTATACCCTCTATATGTGCCATGCCCGCACTTATGGATGACATCAAGGTATGTAACCTGGATCTTATGAAAACCTTTGGACAAGCTAGCTTTGATCATGTGACAACCATTGAATATTCAACCCAGGATATTTAAAGTCCTTTAAAAATACCAACTAGATCATTTAGTTGTCTTCAAATATGATAGGAATATATTATCCTACATATCAAGATGAGAGGAAAATCATTGCTTGTTAGGAAGGCAAGCAAGGAAAGGGAAACCTCAGAGTGTAATCCTAGACTAAATGAAATACAATTACTTTGATTACTACCATATTTAGGATATGTAGGTTTTCTCTTAAATGTATGAGTTCCATATAAATAATCTTGGTTGATACTAGAATATAATACCCATTTCTATAAACTATGACATTGATCACTTGTTATCCCTTATCTCTTAAAATGATCATGGATCACATGGGATTAGAGAGTTTCAATAATCATGGAATATGCCTCATAAATCTTTAAAAAATAAAAGGACACATAACAGTGTGTGCCCTGACAAAAGGAACTATAGAGACTCTGATTTATACCATATTTAGGATATGTAGGTGACCTCTTCAAGGTTCAATAATTACAGGGTTGTCCCAATATGAAAGTCCCTTTTTTCTCAAATCAATGATACCAACCATTTTACATCCCTTGTTTCTCACATCAAGCATAGGTCATATAGAATTAGAGAGTTTAAATAATCATATCATTCACCTCATGAGTCTCCACCAACTGGGGAAACACATGTATGTAAATCCCTAAGGAGTTTCATGACACATTAGCCTCAACATAAGAGTATATACATTGCGGAGAATCCCAAGGGCATGAAAGAACTACAGAAATAATGATTCATACCATATTCAAGATACCTAGGATACCTCTTCACGTTTTTAGTTCTATACAGATCATCCAGGGTGATCCTAATATATACTTTCCAATTTTAAAATTAGTGAAATTGATCACCTTCAATCTTTTATTTCTTACAATGAGCATGGCTCATGTGGGATAAGGGGAGTTTCAATGATCATTTTATCAACATCATAAATCTACAAGAAGACAAGGTCCACCTCAAAGTGTAAGTCCCAACTAATAGTACTAAGACAACTATGATTCCATACATATTCAGGATACGTAGGCTATCTATTCATGGTTTGAGTTTCATAGGGTTTCCTAATATGTGATTCTCTCACCCTCCAGGTGATGGTACTGATCATTTTCTATCCCTTGTTTCTCACATTGAGAACATATCACATGAGCATAGAGAGTTCAAATAATAATATCATTCGCATCATGAGTTTCCAAAAACTAAGACAACACATGTTTTTAAATCCCCAGTGAGTGGTATGACACATTAGACTCAACACAAGGGCATACACATTGGGGAAAATCCCAAGGATATGGATGAACTCTGATAACTCTGATTCCTTCCATAACCAGGATATATAGGACGTCTCTCGGAGTCTCGAGTTTGATAATAAATCATATTAGGGAAGTCCTAGAATATAATTTCCATATCTTGATTAATAAAATAATCATTTTCCATCCATTGATTCTCACACCATGTATAACTCACATGAGCTTAGAGAATTTAAATAATAATGTCATCTATAACAGGATTCTATAAAATGATTAGGGTAACCTTAGTATATAATCCCTAAGAAAATGAAATATGAAAATTATAATTATTTCTATACTCTAGATACATAGGAAGTCCCTTTCATACTTGATCTTGAATACTTGGTGTCCTAGAGAACCCATTTATGTCATTTTTGTATGACCTTAAACTGAACAAGTTCAATGAACTATGTGGTTATTGATTCATACAATAACTAGGATATATGGGATGACTCATAGTTTCTTAATCCCCTCATCAGGATTTGTAAGATATTCACAATCATGTCTTAAATCAATAATAGAGTCCTTGACTAGGCAATAGTTCCCCCCCAATATGGAGTGATGATTTAAACCTTCCATCCTCTTGACCAAGGCGAGTCCCCAAGAGTCACTGGGCCAAAAAATACAAGTGAGCGCATAATTTTGGAAATCAGGTTTGTACCCAATTGTAGATGAGGTAACCATTGGTAGTTTTTGGTAAGATCAAAAATCATAATGCAATGTTCATGATTGTGCACAACACTAATCACCCACAACCAAACCATTATATGGATATGATACATGCATCAAAATCCCACAATGAAATAATGAGTTTGGGTGATTGTACATCTATGAGATAATGTGGCTTCATGGGACTCTTTGGACCATTTTCTCAAATAGGGATTCCTGATTTACATCTCATTTCTAGTAGAGTTTCCTAAGGGCGTTGGGTAGATAGGTTATTAGAAGAAAAACATACCAACCTTATAATGAGGACCATTTAGAGAATATGATTCATTTTATTGAGGTTATGATACTAACTTGTGTCCTGTATTTTTGGGTGTTCTTAGGTTAGGCATGTACCCCTATTTTATTTTTCGTAAAATAATAGTTATCAAGGGACTATACAGATGAAAAATTTATAGTATTTTTATAGTATTTCATTTTCATTTACCATGTTCTAGTTAGAGGTAGGCAAGGAATCTTTTTTAGGACCAAATCTCATATAAAAGACTTTAGAGCTAGTCCAGTTGATCATAAATAAGATGTCTATTACACAGTAATGATTGAAATTCTAAACCAATTGTTAGCGGTGATCTCCAAATTTTGAGGTCATGGATTGAGTCTTTTTATGTGTTTCACCAATACTAGGACACAGATAGATCGAAAAACAAGGTAATATTTAACCACAATATGTCAAGACATTAGATATTCTATGTAGAGTCTGAATGGTAGACTATTAATTTCAGTTATCTCAGAGGTACCAATCCATGTATGAATTCTTTCATTTATCTCAATTTAATTATTATACATTGGACTCATATCATGCTTATAAACCCGAGTAAGTTGAGTTATAGGAAGATGTATTCTATGAGGATAATTCTATTTGTATCATTTATAAGAGCAAAAAGGTTCTATGGGGATTATTGGTTCCTATAGTATAGGTGATATGGAAAGAAAACCACTTACAGGATGAGACTGGAAGTGGGGGGCTGATTTACATGCTTTGTGGTCAGAGTTATTCTATGATAGTTCTTAACTACCTTCGGAATGGAAAGTTTTGGATGATTTTCTTTAAGGGTGGAAGATTGAAAGATCTTGGGTTTTTATATGAGGTACAGATCTTTTGTTTTTTGGTTTTAATGGTTTTTTCTAGCCAAATATGATTACCAAATGTGATCATGGGTGTGTCTAGGGTGTTTAGGGATTGCTCGGAGCATGAGGACCAAATTTTTCGAAAAAAATTGTAGGCCGCATGGTTATGAGGAACTATAAGAGACAGGTCACAAAGTTACCCTAGCCATACAAGGCCTAGGAAAACGGGATGAATTACCCCACACAGTTTGATAAAACCGTGTAGACATAGGTGCAAACCATTTTGAGGTGATATACATCTTTTAGTAGAGGGTGTCACATGGTTTTCTCATGGGTAGAAAAAACATGCAATTGAAACAATGTGAGGTTCCCCTTCAAACATTGAAGGGTGAATGGTGGCACATATTTTTCAAAACTATGTGGAAAAATAGTGTTTCTTAGTAATTTTTTGGGAAATTACAATTTTGACTTGATATATATTATAACATAAGTTTTTTCCCCATGGTGGAAAACATCTTCACATAGGGTGATCTATTTTGAAACTCGTTCATTGTTTTTTCCCAAGATTCTTCATCCGGACTTAGAATCTTACACTATTGGTCTCATTGGATTCACACTGGTAAGTAATTTGATCAAATTGTATTGTTCTTAATTTTACTTTATATTGGTGGATTTATTTAGGTTATAGTTAATATGACCTATTTCTAGGTTCTATATATATTCTTCTTTTCTCTTCTAATCTAAATCAAATCAAAATATAATATTGGATAAGCACTCTACTAGAAACATACGGAAGTGGTCTATACATTTCTCTCATGGTTTGGTGTTTCATATAGCTAGTTATTTTTGTGTTTTGAGATAGAATTTACAGAATCTCCCCTAAAATTAATTGAATAATATAATTGAACATATTAAAACCTTTTGGGTATCCCCACTAGTTCCTTTTAGTTTCATTTAAGTTATTTCCCCAACCTAGGCCATCCATGGAGTCTACCTTTTTATTTTTCCTATTATTATACCACAAGTAGTGTGTGAGTGAGATTTCCTAGTTAGAGGAAGAATTTATATTTTTATTTTAATAGAAATGAATTATTTGGAGAATATTTTGCTTCTTTTCCATGTAACAATATTATGTTGAATGATTAAATTTTTTAAATGGGAATTGTGGAAAATGAGTGGATAAACTCATAAAATATAATTGGTAGTGAGTTGTTTATTGAATGGGATGATGAATACAAATGAAAGTGGATTATTTGGTAGGAATAAATTGTATCCTGATTTGATTAGAATCAATTGATATTTCTTCCATAGAGATTCTTTCAGGTAGTGGATGTCTTGGTCCTATTTTCTCATTGGGTCTTAATTCTATTGGATACCTTAGTCCTTACTACCCCTTGGATTCATGTTTCTTAAACTCATGTAAAACATGGTATATTGAAATGATCCTAAGAATCTACCCAATTGTTTACCAGTTTTTCAATGTGATAATCCGAGGAATCGATGAGGATGTCTCGGTCTTCTATACCTTGGATTTGGAACTTCATGGTCTCACACATTATTCTACATGGAAAGGATGATATGAGTAACTTGATTATATGGTGTGGTCATGGTGAATGTTATATATTGGATTATATATCATGGATATGATTGATTTCTGAAAAAACATAATATGGAAAGTACATTGTGGATTCTAGGAATGTTTTACAGATATCCCTAGTATGGTTATTAGATGACAGTTATTAGACTAGACATGGTTACTTTTTTTTCTTTTTTATCACTGCCCTTATTTTTGGGTTCCTAAACATTGTTTTGAGGGAGACCTTTTTAGATATAAATTATCGCTTTACCATTTTTATAGATTCCATGGGAAATTTACATAAATTTTTTTATACTTGTGATATATATTGAAAATTGTTTCAGCTTGCATCACACAGACTAGATTTGTTATAGAAATTGTTGCTGGTGTCCTACTGAGTGTCATTAACACCCTATTCAGGTCATCATAGGGTACCCAACCATAATTCATTGATATATGTAGGGATTGGGGAAATAACCCACAGTATGATTCCTGATTTGTTCTATTATTAAGAGCAGGAGATCATGGGGTTGATCTAATCTCGAGATGCTAGATGGGATAATTCATTTTGGACTTTTTGTTATTTTCATACATGTTTTATACTAATTCTTGTATACTTCTTTTGGATTATTTCTAGATCCATTACCTAATCATCATATATATATAAGATTGCATTTTGCATTGTTTATATATCCAGATTTTTCTTGTTTACCCTGTATATGAATGATTTAATGCTTCAACTATTGTCTGATTTGTTTATTATTATTGTACTACCCTCTGACATGAGGGAATTTTCTCCCCACAAACTCACCATAGGCCCTCGATTCTATCCAGAATCCTCTATAATTTGGGTAGATGTGCATGAGGCCATGTGACCCACCAGCTTGGGGCATCAGAATATGGCATCTGGGTTGGGACTTTAAACCTTGAACAAGAAACTATTATGAATAAATAGATTCTTTATGAATTGTACTAGAATCTATCTGATCCAGCAATGTTCTATGTGACCATTATTAGTTTTATAGTGGACAAAAAAGTGATAAAAATCCACTTATCCTTCCACTATCTAGTTTCTAGTTAGAGTTTGTGTATCCCCCAAAATTACTTTCATTACTTGTAATTAAAAAAATATATTTTTTCTATAACTCCATTCTCATTTAAAGTACACTTATAGATTCCTTAAAATAAAAAAAAACAGACCCTCTCTATATCAAAATAAAATTTCAATTTTTTTTCAATTTTCTAACATTGAAAAATTAAATTATCCAAAATTAATCATTCTATGAATTTTAAAAAAAAAATTGCATCATAAAATTTTATTTTTTTAATGAATTTTTAAAAAGATATTAAATATTAAATTTTTCTATTAAATGATAACTTGTCATACATATATTAAAAATAAATTTTCAAAATAATGAATTAATGAGTCAAGGATAAAGATATATATCCATACTCTAAATCTCTTTTCATTAGGATAGATTTATTTTCTACATCCTTATAAAATTAATTTTATTTTAATTTAAATAGTGTATATAATTACATAAAATCATTAAAAAAATAGTGTTATTATCAATCCATGAAAGTGTATTATTATATTTAGGTAGATAAAATTAAGGGTATAAAGTTCTTATCAACCTTTAAAAGTAGATATAAATTCATATATATGATAAATAAATTCAATCCAAAGGGGTGGTAAATACAACAATATTTGTAAATTAATGATCCCATATATTTTGTATTTATTTTATTTAGATATATTTCATTGATAAATTAATTATTTGACCTTAATTTAGTTTATAAATTTATTATATAGATTGATTTTGTTTTTTTGTTATTTAAAAATTCATAATAAAACAAAGATATTATTTCAATATTTTTAATGATTAATTCATGTGTATGGAATATGAAAATATTTTAAATCATTTTTATATTTGAATATTTGTGTAAAACCAATGCAATTTTATATTATTATCAGATTTATTGTCAACCCCAAGATGAGTTTTTACATGGTAATGAAATAATTAAAATTAATATTAATGAATATTTTATTAATTTCCAATATATATAATTAAGGTATTCTATGAGAAAGTGTTACATTGGTGTGAAATATGATTTTTTTTACAAAATACTATTAAATGTGTGTGTATGAAATGTATTTAAATAAAATTTTATTTTGATTCAAAAATATTAACAGAATTAGGTTATATATACTTTCTATATCATTATATTTAATAATGTATGTGAGTAGAAGAGCATAGCTGAACGTGACAAACTGCAAAGGTAGTCATAAATAAAGTCATGAATGACTATAAATAAGGTGAGGACTGACCATTAATTTATCCTAAATTGATTATGAATTTTTTCAAGCTACCATGTAATACAATTCATGTTTTCAAGGCTCTATTTTATAAATATAAAATAATATAGATTTATGGTGAAGTGAGGATAATGTAAGAAAAGTATCAATTCTAAAGCACAATTGACCATGTAATTCAACAAAATTTACCATTCAATTGGAATGAAGTGATTGTGAATGAAAAAAAGTGAATTTAATTATTAAATAATTTTATATAAGTCACATAGTGTTCAAAAAAATATTAAAAATCATTGAATTCACATTAAATAGAAGAAATATTATTTATATAATTTTACATAATATGGTTAAATATTTCATGTGATATATTTAATGAAGAAGATGGATATTGGTTATGGTAATATACCATTCTTTAATAGATGGGATTATTATGAATATATAAAAATTTAATCAATTATTTTGAATGATCATTCAAATAATATAAAATCAATGACATGGTGGTCAATTGATGATTATGTAGAGATTCAAGTAAAAATATAAGAACATATCATTCAATATATATTAAGGAAATTTGGGAGAAAGTAGGGGATGATGAAAATTATTGAAAAAACTCATTCTATTTGATAATTTGGAATGTAAATTTTTTCTCATAATGAGATATTAAAAGGTGTTAAGTCTATTGATGAGATCACTACTGCACAATCCACAATGGTTTTAATTATTCTTATTGATTTCTAAATATTTATTTTATAATTTAAGTGTGACAAATATGAATAATGTAAATATTTATTAGAAGAAATATTAATATTATATAAACCTTTATAATCAATGTGACTTGTTATTTTGATATGATGATAAGTGGTAAAATCTCACCTATTGGATTATCCTTCAAATTTGAGGAAAAAAAGTAAAACTTTTGTGTTCTAGGTGGTATACATTCTATTAATTTAAATTTTTTACATAATGTATAGAGAATTTTGGTTTTTCATAATGTAAAATATAATCTATATAATGAAAATTAACTATAAAGGGTTTTATTTAATAATATTATAATCCACCCCCACCCCACGGAGGTTATCTTCTGAATTTAGGTTAACATTAAGTATCATATCTTTATTTTTTCATATGGTGATCTTTCTATTATGTTTTACTGTCCGTGGAATCTCTAATGAATTTAAAAGGTGTAATTTTTTGGGGGAAATTTTAATTAATTGAATAATTGATGAAATATTGTTAAATTAATATTATCATTGTAATATGAATGACTATGATTCATTAAGTCAATCTTGGATACATGACTAGAGTATCATTCATGGATAAAGACCATAAATATTTGGATGGATAAGCTAAATAAGTAATTAATTTAGGGGGAGATGTTATAATATAGTGAATATAAAAATTGTGATTGTAAATCTTCAAAATTTTAGTTTTGTATATTTAAAATTATTTTTAAAATAGATTTTAAATTAAAGAATTAATACTCTATTTTTTTCAATAATAAGTTAAAATAATTAGAGATATAACTTATAGAATTTAGTAATACTATTTTCCATTAATTTATTGAATTTATGGGACATGTGTGTGGCTTATTCTAGATTATAACTCTTAATAATAATAAATATAATTCTAATGATAAAATCTGGTTATTTTTAAAAGAATTGATCTACTTTTAAAGATATAAAAATTAAAATTGTTTCATAATATGATCACCAATGTGATCTTTTAGTTTATTTTATTTTAATAAATTTATATATTTATATACAAATAATTAATTTAAATGGGAGGGTATTAAAAGTTATAAAAATCCCTCTGTTGATGACATCTGTAGGATAATGATGTGTATAAAATAATGGTATTTATTTAATTAAATATTAAATATGGAAATGGAAAATTTGAAGGAAAATGTATATAGAAATGCTTTTGTGTGGAAAAATTGGTCATGTTATTACAAAGTGTCCTAGAATATTTAAAAAGGGTGATGAAGGTGATTATCCGCCAAAAAGATATATAAGAAAGTATATAAAAATATAAACTTGTATTAAAATTAATAAACAAAGAAATTTGTCTGAAATGAATATGGTTAATTTTTGGAGTCTGAAGTAGAGGAATTGAATAATATAATCATCAAACTAATTATTCCTTTATTATTTTTCAAATTGAAGAATTTTGAAAAAATAAAATGATTAGAACCCAATGAGTATAAAAGTTCAGTGGACCTGAAATTTGAGTTATATGTATCATTAAATACTACCATTGTACAAAGAGAAAGGGAAAGGAATTATAAATATATTTTTCATAACTAAAACATATATATAAATTAAAAAAACAAAACTATTTATATTTTAAATGGGGGAGTGTTGTTTTTGAATTCAAGATATTCTAATATTCTAGAAATGTAATGAAAATAAAATAACAATATAGGATAATTAATGGATAACCTATAATATAAAATAAAATATTAATAGATTAATGATACAAAATCTAATGCAGTGGTTCAAAGATAAAACTAGAGGAAAAAATGAGGTTATTTATACCATATATGATATTTGGGAAATTAATGAAATTTAGAAACATATTAACTAAAAAAATAAAGTGTATTTTTTTAATCATTATATATGTTGGAGAAATTATTAAATCAATAATATTTTTACTCCGAAGGAAATACTGGTTTTGGATTTAAGGAAATTTTTAAGGAAATAAAACTAAATTTTAAGAAAAAGGTTATTACCTCAAGAGAGAAAATATATTAATATAAAATCAAGTAGATTATAAAAATTAAATATAAATCTCCAAATAATGAAGATAACATTGTTTGGTATTATTGTGGAAAATTTTTAATATTCATGATTTTTACATATGAAATAGGATAAGGTGTTGTAAAAATACACATATATAAAAATGTGGGACATTGATATTGTAACTACTCATAAAAATAAAAGTCATTACACTAAAAGGGAATTTGAATTTCCTGCCTAGAGAGGGGGTAAGTTCATCTATAGGGACTCAAGTTTGGATTTTGAGTGTTTGGATATCTCAAGAAGATGTTTTTGGGTGATTAAAAGGAATAGTAATTAGTTTGGATGATTGGAGAAGTGTTGGAGCTAGGTCGGGGTGGCCAATTTCTGAATTTCAACTTCATATAGCCATTCAAACCCTAACCTAGGTGGGTCATTCTATGAATAAGAATGGTTGGGGATAGTTCATTTTTTCATGTTGTGATTCATATTGCTTAATTAAATTGGGTGTGATAATTCATGACCTGAATGATGGGGGAAGACCCACCGCTCTTATGGATGATTCATTCTTGTCGTGAACATATCTTAACACTATGGGAATTCTAAGTGAAGTGGAGGTTAATTCCATAACCATCCTGGTCATTCAATGAACTAGGTATGAATTTTGTAGATGTCCATACTTATTTTTCAGGGTTTTCTTCTTCTTCATTTTAAGATGAACTAGGAGTTTAGGGATGGTCATTCGATTTGAACATCCCTGACTTCTTCCTTCAGTTGATCACTTATAGCGGGGGATGGTTTTTGTGCAATCCAATGGTGGTTTTTATTATGATCTTCTATTTACTAAACTATTCTTTCCACTAAACATAAACATCTAATTTTTGTTTTCTTGGATAGGGTTTTGGTGATGATTTCAGTGGATTACAGTGATGTCATCTCAAATCAAAGGGTATTTTTTCAGTCATTTATAGAGAAGGACCCCTAGGGATGAATTCTTGAGGTTTTATGTAGTTTCAGTGTGATGTCGATGCCCAGCGTGCTTCCCATTAATTATTCCAATTTATTTTAAATTTAATAGTTTTTTATAATTTTTTATAATCAATTATTTATGTGTTTTATAATGATATGGGAGCTTGAGTTGTGTTATGAACTTATATAAGGAATGAAAAGCTTGGTTAGGGCTCAGTGGGGCATGGATTGGATGTTATCTCCATTATAGTGGTAGGTGGTTCATTTAATGAAAATCCATATACATTTTTTTCATGATTTACTACTGCATACATGTTTCATGAGTTCGAATATAATGGATATGGATTTGGAGTTTATAAGAGCAAGTGATAGGAGGATATTTGTTCTTAGATAGTCAAGTTTAGTTCTTTTTAAAACTTTAGTACATTTGGATCGCCTGATGACTATGTCTTCAAGGGAAGGGGGTTCAGATTACATTGAAATGAGGCATCGGGTAGTTCTCATGTTTAGTGATGATATATAAAAGATCCTAGGTTTTTTTCTTTGGTATATTTGGGTAGGAATTATAATCATGGTCTTGGTAAATATGGGTGATATATGCGTACATCTCACAACTAGTGATTGACACTATTATGAGGGTGATTTAAAGATTGGAATGCATTGTGAGTGAGGTGAGTCCTTTGGGATGAGATTGGGAGGGTCATAGAGGGTTTTTCTATGGGTGATTGGTAGACAGATCTCCATCTGGATATGTGATACATGATTTATGTGTGAGATGTGGGAGTTTTCAGTACATGGAATTAGCTTTCCAAGCATCATAGAGCGAGAATGATTGGAATGGTTTCCAGGTAGAAGGATCGGGAGTGTTGAGGTATTTTGAAGGAAATATGGATTTAACCATAATGCTAGTTTCAGGATAAAAATATTGGATTTAGTGTCACTGAGGGATTATAAATGTGTGTTTTTTTTCAACAAGTTGTGAACGAGATGGGTCGGGATGACCCTAGTGGGTACAGTGATGGGTTGAATGAGATGTTCCTAAGAGGATGGGTTAGGTCCATGGTGACTAGAACCCTCTAGAATATGTGATGAGAATGATAACTATGAGATATATTATGGGGACCATTTTTTAGGCTTACATGTGCTTTTTCTATTGATAGGAGATAGACTCTAGTATAGGGGATGGATCATGAGGCATGGACTCACTATGATTAAGACAGGATTTTCTAGATTTCCATCAGGGAGATGGGATCCTATTTTTTATGAAGTTGGTTAACATAAGTGATATTGTGCATAATAATGCATTTGGAATGTCTATGTGTGAAACGGGAAGTCCAGTCATTATCATGGATGGGATAAAAGTGGTCAAACCACTATGAGTGAGATAAGGTCTTGGATGTAGCATGACATGATCGGTGGAAAAACCATTAAGAGTGAGACAGACTTTAGGTATTGTTGTGATTCAAGATTAGATAAAATGTTCTATATGAGTGAGATGGGGTCTGTATGTGATTCATGATTAGATGGTTGGAACCTACGATGATTGAAATGGTAGAGGTGCAGTATTGGATGTTAAACCACATTGAGTAAGAAGGTGAGTCTCGAGTTTGGACAATGGACACTACAATGAGGAAGTATCATTAATGGCTTGGATTATGCCCTACCCTAATTACATGTTTTTATACTAGGTTACATGATTATAACCATGAGGTAATGAAATGTATTCCACCATGGAACTAAAGTAGGTATGATAATGTTTCAGAGTTTAATGGATTGAATATGTTAACTTGACATATAATAAGTGCTAGTGGATTGGTTTTAACATGATTCTTGACATTCTTTCATGTCATGTTTATTTTACTCTGGAATACATGTATATGATGGAATATACTAGGGTCACTTGGTGAGACCCTAAAAAGATATATTCCTTACACTTCTCACGGGAACCCCAATTAAAGTGTAGATCATATGTCTATTTTTTTTGTTCAGTACCGGTTGTGTAGATGTTGAGGTTACTAAATCATGATAAGTATGTGTATATATGTTTTTGAGCCCTAGATATGGTTGTAAGTCTAATATAAATATTTTGGATTTTATTTATTTTTCATATGGGGCCAACCTAGTGAGTGACTAGTGTATGTTTGTATGAATTTCGGTTGGTGTGACAACATTTGAAATTTATATATCATTGTGCCTATTTGATTGTATTTACTCTAATTAGGTGATGAAATTTTGGGTTATTTTCACTATATTGTAACTATTATTTCAGGGTTTAGTCTTCCCATTGTATGGATTATGCACTCACCACTAGTCATAATCGTCTAACATATGGGGAGGTTCACTTGAGGTTATGTGGCACTATAACTCATATGCTGTTTGTGGGGTGTGATGACTAATTTTTTGGAATGAGGTATAATTACATGGTAATTTTAATTTTTGTTTTTGGTGGATGGGTCGTTTTATAAAAAAGCACCAAGATTATATTTCAAGAGTTTGAAAACTTAAATTTGTGGTTTTTAGGCTTCGGTAAAGGGCTAAATTTGCCTCAAGTGTTTTGTCAGGATTCCGGTGTAAAGGGTTCTGAAACCTCAAAAAAAGTTGATAGGGTTTCATGGTTTGTTTGAAACCGTGAATCCCCCAGTAAAAATCATGTGGCTAAATCAGTGGATTAGTTGTTTCCTGATTTTTTCTAACCGTGTAGGGGTAACTGCATGGACATGTTCCTTATTGTAGATCTTGGATAGTGGATGCATGCATGTTTTATAGAAGGCTTCTCAAACCATGAACAAGAACCATGCAACCTCCCTCCTTATGTAGTAGCATGAGCAAGTTTGGTATATTTTTTGGCCAACCGTGTGGCCAAACAATGTGTCTCATTAAAAGGGATATAAATTACCAAAATCCACCCCAACCTTATTTATTCTTCCTCTCTTATTTTTTCCACTTACCCGCACATATCCTCTCCAACATGGGTGCCCCTCCTCTATTCTCCTTGAATAGATAGATCTCCTCCATCTGGTGTCATTTTCATTTTCATCGGGTGTATTGGAGAGCCCTAGATAATTATATACCTCCTCCTTCTTCTATTATTCATTTATCTTTTCCTTTTTTGTGCTATTTTTGTGTGAACTATTCTCCATATTTCCATGTTCTTCATCTATTTCACCAATTACTCTCAAACTATACTAAATAAATCCTTGATATTGGTCATGTGGGTCTTTTTACACACTAAGTAGATGACATATATATTTTCTAGTAATGTTTCATTGATTTATAAATTGTGTCGTGGTGTTGTGTGCCGATATTTTCTATGTGATTACTCTTAAATGTGTGGTTTGATTTGTATAAACCAATTCCTTAAATTTAGTGGAATTTTATATTATTTTGACTTTTTTATGGTCATGAACCCCCAAGTTGTAACTACTAAAATGGTGTGACCCTTCAATGCCTTTAATTAATTAATGGTTTTTTAATAAAACCTCTCATTAAGGTGAAGTGTCTTCAAATATATAAATGTGTTTTTCAAAAAAAATGGGAGGATGTGGAACCCTCCATGTTATCCATAAGCCACCACATCATCTTGTATGTGGTTATATCATTTCACTTTTGAAGTGTTCTGGATGATTTTGTATCGAATTCATGATAGCATGTAATTTTATATAACTTTTCATGTATGGTGTTATATTCCCTGGGTAGTCTACCTGGACCTATTACTTTTATTCAATGTATAGTACATACTGGTAATGGAAAGGACCCTATTAGTGAATTAAATGAGATGTTATAGGAATGAACTTATTATGATTAATTTTTCTGATATATGGGATTTCCCCTCTAAAACAATGGATAGAGTTATAGAAATTGTAAGTTTATGGTCTCTTAAATTTAATAACTAGAATGATTAATGGGTTTGGACGACCTCCTTGATCAAAGCTAAATGTTTAAATGACCAGATAAAATATTTAGACCTTGATAAATCCTCAAATTTTCCTATATTTAATGCCATGTATTAGATCCTAGGTTTTTGAGATATTATACACTTAGATACATACATGATATAGCTTGGACTGGCTGACCAAGCATTTCAGTAACCTCTATATAAGTGATATTGGTTCCTAGGGGAGCACCCATAGACAGGCTCAGTTCCATGATGGATAAACCATACCACAAGTGATATTTTAGACCCTTGGTAAGATACTAAATACGGTCTTGGAAGGGATGTGTTTTAATTATTTTTGAGAGTGATATTTCAAATAACATTTATGGATCACCATGGACAGACTCTTTAGGGATTAGATAAGTGGGATTCTACTGATGTGATACTTGGGTTCTTTTAAAAATTTCACCTTATATGTGCCCAGGTTGTCGGTAAATTGAATACAAGAGATTAAAATTCTAATTAAATGATATATAATAATTTAATTTAATTAATGGAAGAATCCTCTAGGATAAATCACATGTTTTGGATCTTCCCTTTCTTTCCAATTAAACATTAATAACTCATTATTACATTTTATCCTATCTGTAAAGGTTCAACTCAATCAAAGACATTTAGGCTCAGTACGTAGCATGTTTGGTCAGCCAAATGTCCATTAGGAACATGAGATGACTTATTTACTTTTATTTAGTTATTTATTTACCTTTCATATCTTCACAATATTATATTTCATATTAAAAGACCATTTTAATTTTAGACACAATTGGTGGTGTCATACTGAGTATATCATACTCTTTGATGAAGCCTCCATTTAATTAGGGTACCTTAGAAGATCTAATTGTTAGAGGCCCTTGGTTTATTTCTTGTGTTGTTCATTGTACATGGGAGCATAGGAGGATAAGACTGAGATAGGACTCAGGATTCTCGTGGTGTTAACCTCTAGGATTTGATTCTTTTGTTTAATTGTATTTTCTGTTGTATTTTTTTCTTCTTATAATTTATAGCTTCAACTAGAAAATTATTAATACTTCAATATTTGGTGTAGACACTTTAATTTAGTTATTGTATTAATCTTCTACTAAATTTATTTATTTTATTATTACATATTTCACTATTTTATTCTGATGATATAATACTCTATCTCTCTGATCATGAGGGTATATTCTTCCCACTATACCACCATTACACCCTCATTTCTAGTCGGTAGCCTCTAGTGTATGGGGAGTTGGGCTTGAGTCCATGTGGTGATCTATATGACTACTGGTTTAGTAGTCAGTCAGGTTATAATGTTACAAAGTGGTATCATAGGGCCCCTTTTCCTTCATCTTTCTATTTTGGGATGGTAAATAAAAGACTAGAAATTTGTCAGTGCTTGGTAAATAATCATGGTTTTGAGTGATCAACACATGTACAAGGAAATTCCTTGAGACTAGGTATGGTATTGTTGTTCATGTTGTTCATTGTTATATTTGGTTATGATTTCACCTTCAGTGAATATGTTTATTTTATATGCTTACTAATTTATTATATCTGAAACATTCTACCCTTGGCCTAGTACTACAAGGAAACAGTATTACATGCATCCTCATAGGGGCATAGGATTCGTATTCCATGCATATTCCAATCCTTATAGATTAAAATTATAGGTTGTTTTAATTTTTAAATATTTCTAGCATGTTTTATTATAATTCCCTATTTATATTCCATGATTAGTGTTTTAGTAACCTGATTAGTTTTATTCCTTCTTAGGTATTTCTTTAGCATTCTTACTTACATAACATGATGTTCGAATTATCTAGTGTATTTTTTATATAGCATTATTCTATCATTTATCATTATAGTTATCATGTTTATCTACTTTCCAAGATTCTTTGATTATGGTCATATTGGTTGTTTACCATGTTTGGGTGTTTCCCCTAATTATGTGGTGTCCTTCCATTTCAAATCATCTTGATTCCATGTTTAATTATCATAATTTTCTATATTTACTACCATGCTTACATATATTTAATTCTATGTTTAGCATGTCTAGTCATAATTATAATATACAATTGGTTACTAATGTTCTTTCATCAACCTAAATGTTGTTTTCCTACATATGTGTATATTGTCACACTACTGACAATTGTTGAGATTTTTGAGCCATGATTTGTTGGCCGCATGGGCAGGAACATTATTGGTTATGATTATAGGGTATCCAATTTTCATTACATAAAGTGTATGGGCGATTTATAAATTGGAAAAGGTTATCCCATATAATGAAACTATTTTCTAATTATCTCTATATACATAAGGACTAATGTATAAATGTAAATGATGTTAAATTTTTCTTCTTATACTATAAAAAATGGTTACGATTAAATGGGTGAATTCTTGAAATCTATAATATGTATGGGTTCTTTATAAGACTAAGATGTTGTGACCATATAACTAAACCATATTATATGAGCATTTTACACATAGAGACTAATAAATAAACATTAAATATACTCAATTTTTTTTTTCTTAAAATACAATTGGCTTCTTTTATAAGGGGTTTTACCTCTATCACTAGGGCATGACGACCTGTATGACTAATTTCATAAATGAACAGGGGGACACAATTAGGTCATTTGGGATATATTAAATATGAAATGAAACCTCTAAAGGTGTTTTTAAATAAATATTATTAAAATTATTGAGTATTTTTTAATGAACCGATAATGGTTTAATGGGACCCTAGTAGGTAGCCTTCGCTTTGTCATTTTTTTCACAGTACTTAACCCCATGGGGGTATGCTAATGTTGTATAGTGGTGCCCATGTAAAGTGTTCATAGATATTTATATGGTTTGGTATATAGATTTATGGTGGAATAATACTCATGCGATCCTCCTAAATTTATGTTGTCTGTTGGCGAACCTTATTATTATATGAGGGAATGGTTAATTTAAATGTCAACTCCAACCTAAATCTTGTTTTGTTGTATAAGTTAGGATTGAGATTTTATTTAACTAATAAAAATTTGAAGATTTTAAAATAAACAAATGATGTTTTAAATGGTCCATATGTGATAAAATTACTTTTTTATAACATGATTCCAATTAAATGATAAAAATTTAAAAGTTAGTTTAACATAAATTACCTCTGTTGGCTTGTGGTTTCTACTAAATAAAGTACCTGCTATAAATGTTTTTATGATCTTTAGAATTACATTAATTGATCCTTCAAATGATTATAGAGTTATATATAAATTAATGTAATGAATTTAAAGGGAATATGTAGATTTGTTATTAGCTTTAACCCTCATGTATGGGCAGGCTGGATGCCTCCTTAAGTAGCTACCTTGAAACAGGAGTGTGAGCATTAGCTGTGGGACCCTAATTTTATAGATTGAATCTATAATATAGATGGTATATCCAAGTTACCTTTTTAGAACTACCCAGTTATAGGGTCGACGACTTTTGATTTGGAAAGGGGCTAGCTCATTCTTGGTAACACCCTCAGGGGTAATAACCTTGCAAGATTCCCTGGTGTTTTTATGATGTGTGGTGTTGTTCGGGTGTTTTTTTCATGTGTATGACTCTTAGCTTCAATAATTATTCCTTTTTATGGGTGGACATTAGATAATTTGACCTTTCTTACATGTGAGAGAATTATTTAATGATTGTTTTATATGGGTAGGACATACCTAGGGCATGGTTTATTATTTAGTGGATTGTGTGACCCCTCTTCCTCTTTAACAGTGATGGGGGACTTAGTACATCACTAGCTAGGTTAATAGTCACATGAGAGGATATTGATCTAGGTTTAAATTGTTCTATGGTCAATTAATATTGGGATGAATAGGGACAATACTCTTATGGATAGATTCAAAGATGTTTTATTTTCTTGTTAAATTTTATAGTTTTATGCATTGATACATGTGGTACCCTTAGAAGTGTTAAATTGTGCAGTGAAACGTATGAGTTTGGTGGAAAATGTTTAAGCCTGGGGTGGTTAAGTTTCATTCATTAGTCGTCACCTAGGTTGAATAACCCAATGTTAAGGGAAATTTTTCTTGTATGAATACTGAAGATGATATTACTAGAAGTAACGGGTATCATAAGACAACCGATCAGGTTGTATTGGCTCTTACTCTTAATGTTGTAGAATGTGTGGACATAAATCAATCATATTTTCTGAAATATATCTAAATTAAATCTGTTCTAGCACTATTTTATCAGGTTCATTTTCTTCTCCTTTGGATTTGGAGCTACTAAAAGCCAGTTATCTGTGCTCAGAAACCACATTCAGTGGATAATGGGTATCTATCATAGGATAAGTTCCCTTTCTCAATAAATTTATTGATATATATAGTCTTAAGGTGGGTAAGATAGTGTAATTTAAAGTAATGGTGTGTCCTTCCATGTTAAAGGAACACATCCAATGAGGGACATTTGGAAATAGTAATATCTTATTTAGATTGATCATGTGGAGGGTGAGATTGTAATGTGTCGGTGCTTTCATGGTAGTACATCAATATAAAGGTTGGATGTTGAGAAGCTTTAGTAATTTTTTTTTCTTTGGATAGACTTCAGAGGCTTTTCTTGAGTGACCAGGGGGTGCCTCAGGTGGTGAAGGTATCATTGTTGGGTTGGTGATGCATCAACAGGTGAATCCTTTATTTTTACAGAAGTATTATACCATTTTTATTTTTCCAATTCATCCCTTTAATGGATGGATGGAAACCATGTTGAATGATTTTTTGATGTAAAAGGAGTGTCTTAGATCCATTTTGGGTAAATATTCTTATCCTAGTCGTGTTCCTTGTCATAGTGATCATCATTAACCTATTTTGACATCATACCGGTACACTGAGATAACATTGCTTATACACCACGCTAAATTTAAATGTCATTTTTCTCACAAGTTAAGATCATTAGAGTTTCACACAGAAATTATGGTTGTTGTGGAATCATGGTTAGTCTTGAATGATACTTGGGTTCCTAGGTAGAAATGTATTGGATGGACTCACAGACACTAGTTGTTTCCATTGACATGATCTCCAGGTGGATTCCTATTTGGAATGAGTTAGTGTTCTTGATGAGTACACGTATCAGCTATGTATTGACAACACACTTGTAAGCTCCAAAGTATGTACTACCCAAGATAATCTCTTTGTACTTATACTGATGACTATGAGTTTCCATTATACATTATTCAGGCCTGGATGTTATGTTTTTATGTGTTGATGATACATGTGTGTCAGGTTGAGTATGATCCTATATTCATAATGGGAACAATAGATTAAATGGATTTTTGGCTAAATATTTTACTAGAAACTAGCTACGAGATTTAGTGAGGATGTTTGAAGAAAATCTCAAGGTTCCTTCTTCTAAAGGTGTTAGGTATATTTTTCGAATTGCACCAGCCATCTAGGATGAAAGTTGAGGGTAGTCGAACAGAGGTGGGTCGACTTGATATCCCTCTTACTTGAGGTATGTGTTCAGTGAGGAACTTCTTAATGGAATTTCATCAGGTGTAGAAAGTGAAAATAAATTTAGGATGAGGTTTTCATGCAAATTTTTCTCGACCATGATTTTGAGGTCAAATCAGAGTTGACTATTGTTAAAGATAAGAATCATGTCGTGAGAGTCGTTACAATGTTGCGATCACACAATAACAGAAAATTATGATGATGAAGACATTGTGATAAATAATTTTCCCTTAAAGGATAGAACCTAGAGATGAGAATTGTCATAGGCCATGTAATTAAAGAGATAATGATGTGATCGTGTGCCAAATTTGATTGGATTTGGTAGGAACGGTCTCAATGTTTTAGTTTGGAGTACAAGAATTTGCTTGAGTTTCCATGACATACATACCATATGGTTAATGTTCTTATTGAAGATACATGGGGAATTTTTAAAAGAAACATGACCATTTGGATTGGAATTTCCAACTCAATTATTTTGGGTGTTGTGTCTATTTTTTCTCTAAGGCTTCTCGTGAACGATATGTTCTATGGTGGGTAGATTTTAACAGCCTGTGTTTTGGACTAAGGTATAATTCTTTTGGAATTTAAATTTTTTCATTTTATGTAAGGGTTATTTTTTAAACAAATATTTAGAATGAATTTATAAGATTTAGAAAAATTAAATGTGTTGTTTTTGGACCTTTGTAAAGGCCTGAGTTGTTCCTTAGATGTTCTAATGGGATTCGTGTATGTTGAACCCCAAAACGTCAAAACCCCGGAGAATAATGATATGGGTGCATGGTTTAATGAAATCATGTGGTTCCATGTAAAACCATGAGACTAAACAAGTGGAGATGGAGGTATCACACATTTTGGTCTAACCATGTGAGTGGAGCCACATGGCCTTCCACCTTGTTGCAGATCTTGGATAGAGGAGGCACACATTGTTTATGCAAGATTTCCCAAACTATGCACATGAACCATGAAACCTCCCTCCTTATTCAATAGCATGAGCATGGTTGGTGTACATTTTGGACAAACGTTCACCTCATTAAAAGAGCTTGAATTATCAGGATGGCCCTCCAACCCTGTTTCTTCTTTCTACCTTCTTTTTTCTTCTCACATGTGCCCATTACATCCCCAATGGGTGATCATCTTCTCTAATTATTCCATGAAGAGATATCCTATATCTTGAACTCATTTTTAGTGTCTTTAGTTATGTTGGAGATCCCTCAGTAAGTCTAAGACTCCTCCTTAATCCTTTATTCGTTTACTTTCTCCTCATCTGGGTTATTTTTGGGCGACTTAATTCTCTCTATTTTTAGGTAGTTTTTATATTTCATCAATTTATATCGAATATAACTAAATAAAGCCTCGATATTGGATGTGAGGGTAATTATAAGGAGGTGATAGGTGGTTTATATCTTTTCTATTAATTTTTTTTGATTTATAAAGTGCTTTTTGGTTCCACGTGCTGGTATTTTCCATGTAATGCCTCATAAATTCGTTGTTTAATTTGTAGAAATAGATACCTTATATATATTTCCCTTTGAATATTAATTTTATGTTTTTAATGGTCATGACCCTCAAATTTGTAACCTCCCAAATGGTTTGACCCGTAAATTACTTTAATTAAATAATGGTTTTTCTTATAAAACCCCTCATTGTGGTGCACTATATGAAAAAAATATAAAGGCTTTTTTCAAATGAAAGATGGGAATAAGTGACACCATCCATGTTATCCCTTATCCACCACACCATGTTATAATTGTTTATTTAATTTCTCTTATATAGTGTTATTTATGACTTGGTATAGAATGCATGAGAGCATGGCCTTTTCTTTACATTTTCATGTATGATGTTATCTTCCATTGGAAGTCCACCTGGAATTATTAATTTTATTCAATGTATAGTATTAATTGTTAATGGAAAGGACCAAATTTAATGAAGTAAATGATATGTTAAATTCATGAAATTATTATGATTAATTGACATGATATATGTTCTTGTACCACATAAATAATGGATAGAGTTATTCCCTGCTTAAGTGCATGGTCTCTTTAATTTAACTATTTGAATAATTAATGTGTTAGGCCCTCCTTATTGATCAAAGTTGAATGTTTAAATGATCAAAAATACTATATAAGCCTTGATTGATCCGTTGGTTCCTCTTTATGGAACACCAGGGATGAGATCATCGGGTTTTTTATACTTTATACTCTGAGGGAAATACATGTTATATCTTGCATGGGCTCATGGAGAATCTTACTTACTTCCATATGAGCGATACTACTTCATTGGGGACCACCCATAGACGAGATAAATAGAAAAATGGTTACACCATTCCATAAGGGATATAATGACCACTTGTGAGATATTAGGTATTGGATCATATGGGACATTTTTTACTTATTACTGTGATAGATACATGCGATTCCATTTATAGGCCACCATGGATGGAATCCTTCTAATTTTGGTAATTGTGATGCTCCTGGAGAAATACATGGGTTCCTATATAAGGTTCTACTTGGATGGGCCCCAAATAATGTTAAATTGAATACAACTGAGGCCTATTCCATTTCAATGAAAAATGAAAATTTAAATAAATTAAAGGATGTGTCTGGAAATCCAAATGACAAGACTCGGTTCAGTACCTTCGTCCTACATAGACTATGATGACCTGTTATTACATTTTATCTTATCATTATAGGTTCACCTAATTTAGAGGCATTCCCAATTAGTATGAAGTAGGTATTATTGTCCAAGTTACCATTAGAAACTCAAGTTGACTTATTTATTTCTATTTATTTATTTCTTTACCTACCTTACATGCATACTATTTTATTTTATATTCATAGACCAGATTATATTTAGAAGTTGATGGTAATATCCTACATAGTTTACATCAAGCCCTTATTAGCCTTCTATTTCACTTAGGGTACCTAATAATATCTCATCTTTGTAGGTCCTTGGTTTATATTTTGTGATGTGCATTGTACATGGGAGTTTTATGGAACATTATTGAGCTGGTACTCAAGATTCTCATGGAGTTAGCCTCCTGAACATTGTTCTTTAATTTTTCTATATTTTATAATGTATTTTCTCTATTTATACTTTATATCATCATCTGGAGATGCATGCATAGTTTCATATTTGGTGTGGGGAACTTTTATATAGTAAATGTATTTATGTTCCACTGCTTGTATTTCATTTATTTATACCAATTATGATGTTTCCATTTTATGATATACCATTGAGCCACATTGATCATGATTATATAGTATCCCGAGTGGTCAACCATTACACCATTACTTATTGTAAATAGACACTGGCCTACGGGGAGTAACTCTTGTGTCCAAACAAAAACCATTCTGAATACTGGTTTTGTAATCATTATGTTTGGGGCATTGCATGAGTTGGGTAATCACAAAGTGGTATCATAGATTTTTTTTTGTTTTATTATTTTTAGAGATGGTTGATAGGTGTTTTAGAAATATATCAGTTCATGTGATGGATCTAAAATTAGTGATTCATGAAAAACGTTTTATTGGGAAGTACAAGTAACTACAGTAATGAGATTGTGGTTATTGTTTTGTATTATTATGGTTGAGATGTTTTTTAGTGTGATATGTTCTTGGAGGATTTTATATATGGTTTTTCCACTTATGTCATTTTCAAGTGGGTAGTGTGAATTCATTTTATTTGGTAGATAGGGGTCACCTAACATATGTGTTTTTGTATATAGTTGTTTTTTATGAATAAATGGTTCAGTTATTTAAAGTGTCAAAAAAATTATATAGAATTTTGACATGTGAATTGTGGATGTAATTCTACCCAACTAAACCATACATTATTTCTTATGATGATAGGTTATGTTGATCTACATATAGGAGGTTATCCATTGGTTTCTATATGATTCATTTGTTTAAGGGATTTATAGGGACACTTAGTGGGTTAATTAGGAATTCAATACCTAAAGAGTGATTTAAGGATTGGAATAGGAAACCTAGATGATGTGGGTTTAGTTAATTAATGTTTCAAAATAACTATACGTTGTTTTCCATATAGTTTCTTAGTTTAATTCTACTTTAACAAACTATGGATTTGAGTAAATGAATGTGAAATTCTTTGGTATTTTGGGATGTGAATAACTCTGAGTGATTTTGGTGTTAAGGTTGAGTTTCAATATTGTAGTATAACAAGGATGCTTGATCCCCTATACTTTGAATATTTTTTCAATGGTATGTTGATATAGATGGTGTAAGGTTTTTTTTAGAATAACGCATGTGTGATCAGTGATCATGTAGTTATCCTTAGCATGAGTGAAATGCCTTGGGTAGTGGGATGGGACTAACATGCGTATAGACCATAGTTAGTGGGTTATCATTGTTTGATTTGGTTTGATGAGGCTTGATTCAGGGTATCATGAGTTTAGGTGTGTGTTTAGGCTGTATATGAGTATGAAACCCTTCATTTCATTTGTAATTGAGGAAAAAGATAGTGAGAACCTATGAACAGGTTCCTAATGGATTACTCTACCAAAGAATGGGAGTGAGAATTGATGATACTTTTTAGTAAAATTCATTATGTATGAGGGAAGGTATATTTTCATTATGCATGATTATTATTGGGTTTGTGGGGTTATGGAATGGGTCATGTCTGAGTAAATTGATAATTATTCTTTTCTGGGATAAACACAATTAGTTTTATAATGGTAGTATGGTGGCGAGATTCTTGTGGTCATGATAACTCAAGGATTTGCTTCTTGAGAGGGGTGTTGTCAAGGGGGGACGTGCAGATGGGCCCCATTTTGGTCAATTCTTAAGGAGAAGCCTTAGAAAAGTAATATTTGGGGGGGGTGGAGTAGAACATTGGATATTCAAGGATTTTATTCCTAATTGTATGAGAATAAAATCTGGGTGGTGTTTCATAATAGCACCTGGGTATGAGTTGAGCAGTTAAGTATAGTCTTTATGTATAGTAATGGATAGAACTTGGTCCATGGAGATTAGGAATTCAGTTTCGTAGGTTGAAAATAATGATAGTCCCATGTTGGGGATTAACATGTTGATCATAGTTAAAAACCCCTCATGCTAGAAGTATCACATTTGTAAAGATACTAGTTAGGTAGATATTTGTGATGTAATCAGGATCTCTGCGAGTAAAAATACTTGATTATATGGTTCCTCTATAAATAACTGATTCAATATTTGGATGTTGTGTTGGATGGAGTTGGTGCATTTGAATTGGGCTCGGGGTGGTTGTGTAGTGATCTTGGAGTGATTCGAATCAGTGGTATGCTAGTACTCAAAGTCAGATCATGATGGCTATAGTATTTGTATGGTGATATAACCACATAATTACACCATGATTCAAGTTGGGCTTTAATATAAGTGTTTAAATAATATCATGATGCCTCCAAGAGTTAAGGAATTATGATCATGTGTTTGAGGAAATGTCGGTAGGTGAGGATGAAAATTTATTTGAAAATTCAGTGGTAGGTGTCTTAACAAATGTATATATATATAATCAAATAGGTTAGGGTGTAAAATAAATAAAAAAAATTGTTCATAACAAGGTTGGAAAGTCGGTGACCTTCTATGAGTGTGTTTTTGGTAAGTCATTCCTATTGTGAGGAGTACCATGGTTATGAATCAGTAATTTTTAGAATATTATTTTGGTATATTGATGTTTAGTATTTGTGGTGAGGCTTATGATTTTAGGTGAATTGAGAGAAGACACCATGGTGCGTTAGGAGAGATGGATGTGGTTAAAATCATCTTGGTGTTAGTTTTGTTGGTAATTGGCCCGACTTCTGGTGGATGGTGCAATTGGATGTTAGAGTTTCACAATAGAAACATGTTTAGAATTTAGATATGGAATATGACTATTTAGAAGTAAATTGATAATCAATGTAGGTTTGGGTAGTTAATATTAAACTACTAGAAATTTATCTAAAGTGAGAGTCTCTATGGTGGGGAGTCTGTAAGGACTCCTAGATTTATGGGTTATTATTTTGAGATGGAATTTGAATTTTCACCTAATCGAGGGGTTTAGTTCTTGAATTAGGACTTGTATTTAGATTAGGAGTGTTTTTAAAATCTCTAAGATGTTTTTTTGGATGAATAACAAGGCCTAGTTGTTTTTTATAGTGACTAGGGTATAATTGAAGTTGGATGAGGGTCGAAGGCTACTGAATATAGATGCAAGAATTAGTTCACACAATAACATAGGTAGGTTATACTAAAAAAGATGTTAGTATAGGGTGGTTCTCCTATTCATGGTGTGCATTACACCATGGATGGTTCTATAAATATGTATTCATTCTATGAAAGAGAGATTCAATCACACCTTCCATGCAGAGGAGTGATTATTTCCATGAACCTCTTTCTGTGACATGATAATTTTGGGTGAAGGGGAAGTTTATGTTTTGCCCCAAAATATCATGCCATAAATAAGGATTGGGATTTTTTTTTATAGGGTCAGAACCATATTTTTGGTTCATCCCCCTCTTCATTAAAGGTTAATTATGAATGTATAGGGTTTATATAGTTGGTGCTTCATAATTTCTATTACTCGCCTTGATTAACCATAGTGGTAGATGGTTTTTAGTATGATTTGATGGTAGTTTTAGGTAATATCCTCTATTTTCCTATGTTCTTGCCTCTTATTGTATCCCTAAAATTTCAAATTGGTTTTGGATAGGGTTTCGGGGATGATGTCACCAGATAATAGTAAAATAATCAATAATCAAAGGTATTTCTTCATGACATGGTTAAAGGATGACCCAAGAGGATTAATGCATGAGATTCCATGTGATTTCAAAGTGGTGGTGATGCCCGATGGGTTTACCATTGATATGCCTCTTTGTTTTAAATTAAATAATAAGTAATAATTGTTAATAATTATTTATTTATGTTTTATTTCCTATAATATGAGCTTGAAGTGATTTATGGTCTTGGAAAAGGCATGGACGGGCTTGGATGAGGCACAGAGGGGTTTGGTTTTGATGGTAACTTCATTTTGGTGGTAGGTGGTCCAATTAATACAATCTATATGCATGTTTATGAAGTATTTCCAACTATATTCATGTTTTATGGGTTTAGATATAATAGATGGGGACCAGAAGTGGCTTATAGGTAGATATATACTGATGTTGGGTCTCTTATTCTTAGGATGAGTTCTATTTAGTATTTTATGAATTTTTATATCCCATCATATATGTCTCAATGGAGAAATGGTGCAAGTTTAGTTGAAATGATGCCTTAGAAAGGTATTGAGGTGTGAGATGAGGTTTGATATATAATATGTTTGATTAATACATCATGTCATGAAATAGGGGGAGGCTTAGGCCTAGTGATGATGGGTGAAATGTTCATACTTCTTATTCCTAGTGAGTTATATGCTATTGAGGGTGGTTTGAGGCTTTCCAAGTGTTGTGAGTGGGATGAATACACAATGATGACATAGGGTTAGTTATAAATTGTTTTACATTGGGTAATGGGATAATATATTACTCTTAGATTTGGTGAGAAGGAGACTAGGTGTGGGTTGTGGGAGTTGTTTAAGACTTTCTATTTGGTTTCCATCGAGTTTGGGTGATATGGATTAGGATAGTCCCTAAGTTGTGAGATCATGATTGTCGAGGGGTGTTGAGGAAACTTTTTATTGATCCTTGTGTCTAGGATCAAGAAGAATTTATGGGATATAGTTTCACGAAGGTGTGATGAATGTGAGTTTGCAACGATGAACAATGACTGAGATGGGTTGGCAAGACCATATTGGATGCCTCGACGGCCAGGTTGAGATGTGTTCAAGGGGATAGGCTTGGTCTATGGTAATTGAAATCATAAATATATTATTATGAGATAGTGATTTGTGTGATGTTATATTGAAATTATTTATTTATTCATGTGTGTGCATGTTCTTCTGATAGATGATAGACTCTTGTGTGAGGGATGGATCCTGATACCTAGCCTCGTTATGAGTGAGATATCACTAGAAAGGTCACCATGAGTGATATTGGGTCCTATTGTTCATGAATTCTAGGTTCACCATGAATGATATTGTATGTCTTGACACATTTTGAATCATCCTGATTAACATAGTATGGTAGGGCCCATCTATGAGTGATCTAGGGTCTTGGATGTAATGAGATGGGATCAACGGATTGATTATCATAAGTGATATAGATTCTTTGATGTATTTTGACATGGAATTCGATGATAATTCTAACATAATTGATATGGGTTACGAAGGTTATGTAGGATTATATGGATGGACCCAACCATGAATGAGATGGTAGACTTTGAGTATTAGATAAGGGACAACCTTAAGTGATAAAGTGTGTTTGGAGGTTGGAAACATGACCCTACTCTGATAGGTTAGTGGTAAAGACATGAATAACACCCTACTTTAAGTCATCAGGTTTAATCTAGGTTTTATGGATGGTAATATGAGGCTATGGTGGGGATTTTTAAATGGAATCGAATAATGTATGATAAACTACCATGGTGGCCTGGTTAGTACACAGTAATCTGACAAACATGGAGTCATGCTGTCCTAGATATCATATGGTGTCTGATGAGCTTATATGACATGCTTATTTTCTTCATGTATATATTTATAAAATGGAATATTCTAGTGTAACTTTATAAAAACCTAATGATATGTATTTTTGACATCCTGCATTGGAACCTTGGTGTGCATACAAACCTTCTGTTTTATTCAGACTCGTCACCAGTTGTGTAGTGGATTGGGTATGGAAAGCTTGACAAGTATGCAGAGATAGTTTTACTAAGTATTGGGGATGGTAGTAAGTTCGGTGTGCATATTTTTTAGGTTATTTTATATATCATGTGGACCAGTGGAAAACAATTGTATATTTTTATTTTTTAAAAAAATAAATACAAACATTCACTTATGTTTGTTTATGTTTGTATGATCATGAGTCTCTATGACAACATTTCATTTTGATACAGAACTGTGTATTATTTGATTATGTGTACTTTGACTATGTCATGGATTTTTTAGTTATTTCCATTGTTTTATATCTCTGATTTGAGGGCATAGACTTCTCATTATATATATTAGTTTCTTACTACTTGTTGGAAACCTCTTGAATATGGGGAGGTGTGCTTGAGGTCATGTGGAAACCTAACATTTATGATGGTTCTAGGGTGGGGAATTTTAAATTTTATTCATTCTAAAAAACTAAATTTCATGTTTTGTGTTCATTATTCTTTCTGAAAAATGTAGAGTCATAAATCACTTTATTTTTCATCAAAAAAATTGAGAAGTGTTCCGATATAAGAACTAATTCAACATTAAGAGTGATTCAAAAAATAATATAATATAATATGATGAAATTTTAGAACATGTTTTTTATATTATATGAAAAGGAGACCCAATATAAATTAGTGGTAGAATTAAATTATGATTACTCCCATTAATTATCAATGAACATGGGTGAATATTAGTGATAAACATAAGGGGACTTTTTTCCAAGCCATGTGATATATAATGCATATTGGTCCTAGACAGTAGGTAATACTCATACATTACTAGAAATATAATTCTTTTTAAGACATAGAAAAAAATATGAAAGAAAAAATATTTTCGAAATGGTGAATTTTTAAAGTTAAAGGATCTGGGAAAACATTTATTATAGGAAAATACATGAAAATGTTGATTTTTTTATCATCAATGTACTTATAAATGATTTAATTATCGAGTCATTAGCGTGACTCTTGAAATTACATACACATCAATAATAATACTTTCAAAATAAAATGAAGGAATAATATTGTGGTTATGAAGGTAATCATAACTAATGATAAACAATATCAAATAAACAGTTATAATGATTCTTATCGGTCATCAATAGAAGAGAAAAATATATTATAAAACTAAAGAAGTGGATATATTAGTTCGTATTTGAGAGAATTTATAAAACATTATAGATCTTACATTGATATAAAAACTATAAATTGAGTTCTTAAATATATATATATTGTTCTTGTAAAAAAAATCATTAAGAATTCATAAAATTTCATGAAACAAAATCAAAATATTTTTAGAGTTTGTCCATATTGATTTTAATACACTAATTAGACTAAAATAATCACAGAGAGAAACAAGTTATATATTTTTTATTTTTTGTTATATTAATATATCTTGGATCATTCTAGTTTGATACAAGATAAATGAATTTGACATATAAAGAGGAAATAAATAATATTATAAAATTTGTGCGAAAAATATTACACTATATAATATAATAATGTAACCTAATTTACAAATAATTTGGTGGATGAGTACCTAGAAAACATGAGATATTTAATCATATTTTTTTGGAAACCCAAATAGATTAGATTACATTTAATAATAAATAATATTACAAACAAATTAACTAGAAAAAATATTGTCAAAAGCGATTCTATTTTATTATTGGAAAAAATAGTATTGCATTGGTTTACGCTATTAACTAATCATTATTGATCGCATATAAAGAAAATACTCTATATGATATGTGGTATAAAGAAAAAATATTCCTAAAATATTCTTTGTGTGTTTAAAAGTATGTGTTATATAAAAAACATTACAGAAAAAAAAGGAATTTTTTTTTATCAAAGCTAATAAGAGTATCATTCTTGGATTCTCATTAAGAATAGTCATTTAAAAATTTATAATATAAACTTAAGAATTTATAGAAATAAAATATATCATTATTATTAAAGTCTACTTGGATAATTAATGAAATAATTAATGTATGTTTTTAGAATTTTAATAAGATGTTTTTTATCAAAAAAAATTATAAAAATAATGATAAATATTTTGAAATAAGATTATGGTCCATAAAATAAAGATAAAAAAATTCAACATCCAAAAATTCTATGAAAATTATTTTAATAAATAAAACTGATCATTAAAATTTGTTAGGTGATAAAATTGATCATGTTCAAACATTTTGGGTTAATATTGTACATATGACATCCTCAATGAACAAATATATTTGAAGATGTATGAAAAATTGAGAATTGGCTCATAATTATCAATAACTATCTTGGAAAAATATAAAATCATGAATATTGGGAGTATATTCCAAGATATAAGATAGAAATATTATTATTATTTTTTAAATAAGCTCAAGGAGGATAGTGTAGTGATTTAAATTAAGGTGTAGAAAGATTTCAATTGGTACTAATCTGTTGAAGTGGTGGGCATTGGTGACACATATTATCCTATTGTATGAATAAAAAAAATTAGGTTATTCATGGGGATTTCTGTTTAGAGTTTTTAAATCCGTCAAAAGGATTTAATTCCATCCCTATTTAATGGGTTGTCAAAATAGGTAGTTTATAAAAATATAATCCTAATTGTTTTGAAATTTACCATGATGAAATTATGTTTTTAAGATTAAAGAAATAATTATATTTAATAACTAATGAATATGAGTATAGTATATTAACCATGATGTGTTTTTAAAGATATTAAGATTTAAATATACAAGAATTGATCACAAGATCAATTTAAAGAAGAGTGGTTTTTAAATATTATTGATTCTAATATTCATGTATGAAATCATATTTGGCAGACCAATGGAAAAAAGCTAAAGGGAATTTTAAGAGATCGTGAAGAGTAAGTATAAAATGTCTTTAATTAGTGAAATTTCATTTTTTTAGATTACATGTTATGAGAGTTCACATGTTATTTATCTATTCAAATAAATATGATAAATATTTTTTAATAAGGTTCTACTAGTACAATAATAATAAAATGATTGCATCTTTTTCAATAAGAAAAAATAACACAAAGGATACTAATGGATTATCAATTAGTATTATAGGGTTTAGTTAGAAGATCATAAGTCTACAATATTTGAATATTTCCAGAATCAACACTATATATGTTATATTACTGTTTCAAATGTACCAAATTGATCTAAAAGATATTCATATATTGGAATTAAAAATAATATTTTGTAATATCAAAGGTATAATTAATCATGATTTATAATATACAAAAAATATAAAGAAAAAAATAATGTATTTCATTTATTCTAATTGGGTTGGTTTTATATATAATCAATAATTTGCCTATTGGGGAAATTTCTACTTATTAATAATGTAAATTACATAGTTGATCAGTGAAGTAGGACATCATATCATTAATTATAGCATAGTAATAGTATCTAATTTTAACTTAGGAATGTATATGTTTAATCTATATATAGAAATAATTAAAACATTTTGGTGAAGAGGTTTAAAATAATATATTCAATATGATTGATAATTTTAGTTTCATAAATCATATTAGAAATTCAATCGAATACATAAGTATGAATCACATCAAGAAAAAAATCATTTTATTAGGAAATTTTTGGGTTAAATTATAGTAAATTGATAGTATTCACCTACTAAGTATTAGTTTGAAAATTTAAGGAAAAGAGATATCTCAATAATTTTTTTAAAATTGATAGGTAAACCTTATAATAATACCACCCATAATTCATATAAAGGATTAAATAACATACCCTCTACCAATTATACATAAAAATCATTTTTTATGAAATTTATTCAAGGTAAATATAATCCATAGACAACATTTAATGAGAAAGAGCTTTTTTGGAAAAGGGAAAGTTAATTGTATTTATGAGGAAACAATAAATTTAATGAGTTTATTAATAACTAATTATAAAAAATTGAACCACACATTTTATTTTCTTTACAAAAATTAAATGAATTTTTATTTGTGAAAATACTAGTTGAAAAATTACCATATTCTAAAGAATTATGTCAAGAAAAAAATGTTATTGAATAGGTGTGTTTTTATTTATGAAAATATGTAAAAAAATAAACCCTTGGATATTTTTAGTTTAAGAATAAATAACTATAACAAATTATATATAAGAAATATTTATAATGTCTTGTGAAGTAGTGGGAGGGTTTAAAAAAGTATCATCAATAGATATTAAAATAATTTTTCATGAAAGGAGTAGTATTTACTTAAATATTGAGGAATGGTTTTTGAATTCAATTGAAAATATTTTTCTTCAAAATTATTACCCCTATTCCTATACATAGTTTTTAGCTCAAGAACTCATAGGTTCTTATGTATATTCTTATCTAATTTAATAAATTTGATCTAAAACTATTATATTAGAGTTTTAAATGGTTAATAATACTGTGGTAAATCATGAAAAATATCCAAAATGGGATATTGTTTAACCTATGGGATTTTTTTAAATTTTTAGATTTTTTCTCAACCCCTTGATGCCTTAATTAATAGTAATAAAAAAAAGTGACTATCTATGGTTATTTGTTCAATCATTAGTATATGGAATATAATAAAATGGTATATTTATTAATAATATTAATATTTATTCTAATGAACATGCCACAATTATTTGGTTGGAGATTGTTCTCAAAAACCACTAAAACATAATTAATATTCACAATGGAACAACATATATAAAGATTTTTGGTGATATTTTATACTTAAGAAAAATTAATTCAATGAAAATAACCCTTAAAAATTTCTTCACTTTTAGTTAATCTCATATATATACTTTATACACCCACATTTTTTTCCCACAATACCTTTTATAAATTTTCTACATAGATAGACATAAAAATAAATGATTCATGGGGTAAATATTTTGATAATTTTTATAATTTTATTGTATATATATTTTAGTTACTAAAATTTTATATTCCGAGGATCCAATGACATCAAATTATTTTTAACAACTTGAAAAATATAATTTTTTTTATAAGGAATTAATAAAATTATAGAACTGCCAGTTTATTTTCCTCTCCTATTAATACTAAATGACTATGAATTATAACTAAGGAACTTTATTAAAATTTATAATATTAATATTTGTAGATTTTAGAAATATATCAATCATCATTAACATTTCACTTATTCTAAAACATTCATTAATAAAAAATAACCTTTTATAAATTTTTAAACTTCTATTGGGATAAAATTATTAGCCCATAAATTTTTTTGCGCCTTATATTATAAAATGGTGAGTCTCAAACATTTAATTAGACACAAATATGATTAAAATAAAATATCATTGTATTTATTAAATATGCAGTGTTATTCATCCAAAAAGTGATTTATCCAATTTTTTAAAACAAATGATTTAGTCTAATAACAGTTGTTCTAACAAAAATCATTCATATATAAATTAAAAATGATATTGGTTAATTGGGACCAACATGGGTATAGAATATTTATCTTGTAATTATAAACAATTATAGGATACACCATCAAGATAATAGTAAATATTTTACATTATTGATAAATGACTAGGTTCTAATGAGATTATTGGAGAAGTCCCACTAGTATTTCCATAATGGATATTATCGATATTTTCATATCTATATATCTTTTAAGGATTATGAAAATTAAAACTTCACTTGCATTATTGCTAAATATTAATTTATAAGGTTTATATTTTTTCTAAATGATGCACATGGTATTTATTAATGATGTATAGTAAGTCTTTTTTCAAATTATATAGAAAATTTCATGGAATTGTTCATGTATAAAGTTATTATTCATGGGCTATACTTTGATAATGATTTAAATAGTTTAAATTTTGGATTAAATTTTTGTATTAAAAATAATATACTATTAAATTTATAGAATTCAGTTTCACTATAGAATAAGGTAATTAACTTATACATGTTACTATAGAGAAGGTATCATAGTAGAAAAATGAAAAGTTGATATCATTTTCCATTACTTTTCCCTTAAAATGTGTGGGATTTGTAATTATTATTAGGTCACATAAATTATTTTCAATAATTTATTCATGAATTTAATAATATTGTATTCTCTTTAACTTATTTCTATAAAATAAGTTCAATTTTTCTCTGATTAGAAATATCAATAAGTAATTAAAATTTTAAAAAACAGTCTCATGTCATCCACAATACTTCATCCACCTTATATAGATTTACCATGTAATATATTATATGATTTTTATAACTATAAGTAAGAGAAGTCTTATACAGATCATGTTTACTGGGACCCATGTTTCATTACATATGCCTCATGTACATTGGCCGCCACTGAGAAAGGCTATACCATAATAGAAAGATAATTAATTATAATTTTTTATAGATAAATTAAATTATTTTTTTTGGGAAAATATGGTCATGTCATTTTACCATTAATACTCATAATATCTAGTTATGAAATTGCAAGAAAATTCACTCCTAGTATGTTGGATTCTACTCCCATAATAATTTAATTTTAGAATTATGAATAATAGATGAGTTATGTATCGGTTGGATGATAATTCTTCTTTAAAAATTAAACAATCCTCTTGTATTCACATAAATTAGTTTTTTTTCTAATGATAAATTATACCAATATAAATTTATAATCAATGGTGTGAATAAATTATAAATTATTTGGTAGCATATTTAATTTAGGTTAGATATAAAAATAATCAATCCCAATATTTAAAATTTGAATCTCATTGATATTATTTGGATAACTTTTGACTAAAATACACTTTTTTAACTTTATTTTGAAGTATTTTTTCCAAAATAGTGAGTTTAATTATATCTTAAAGTTATTTATCATAGTTTTTTATGTTTAATTCTTTTTTCATTATAGGATTTAATGTAAGGTTCATGGTTTTTTAATATATTTTCTAATCCAATTTCAATACAACCATGATTTTTTCAAGGATTTTTTTAGTTTTCAATAGATTGGAAATGTTTCCAAAAAAATAAAATTCTAGAAAAATGATTAATATTAAATGAAATTTTTTATTATTGGGAAATTGAAATTATGGTTTTGTTCTATTATAATTTATAAACATGTACATTATCATTATTATAAATTTTGTATCTAAATTGGTAAAAGAATTATTTTACAAGGATTGATGATTCAAAATTTGTTACATACCTAGTCATAACCCAAATAATTTATATGTTTGGATTTCCAAGGTTCATCATTAGTTACAATAGTTCTAAATTCTTAAACCACACATTTTAATCCCTTTTTCTAGAACTAAAAATGTTTTTGGAATTGGATTTATTACCAATCATAGGAATCATGAAGTATGGTGGTGAAGAAGGATTCATTTTGTAAAAGATATTGGCATGCACATCTTTAAGATCAGGGATTGATTTATTATCAACCAACCAAAATATGGTTATAAAGTGAATTGGGAATATGGAGACACTCAAGAAAAGCATTGGGAATATGAATATAATCAAGAGAATAAAAAGTTTATGAGAATGGTTTGAAGGACATATATGTAAAATTAAATGATTATTTTTCTTCAAGAATTTTCTAGATGTAGATATTTTTTGGATATTTAATAGGTTTATTGAATAATGTGGGAGACATTAAAGTCATAGTGAAAAATATTTTTCATAGTTTAAATAAAGGAAACATGAATTTTGATGTTAAACCTAGATTGGTAAGATGATTAGTGAGGTGAATGTTAAATCATTCTTGGATGGATGATAAATGAGGTGAATTTTGTTTATTATGGTTAAATATTTCCTTAGTGAAATATGGAAAACATTTGGAGTAGAATAGAATGAAATATATAAAAATATATACCTATATAACAGTAAATAGTATGTTCAAATATCTTTTAATATAACTTAGAAATACACTGACTACATGAGATTAAATTTGAATTTTATGGCCTATGTAATGTTAAACATGGATACAAGGAGTTACATAGGTTTATTAAAGTACTATATAAGGGTATAGATGTGTTGTGTAAAATTAATTTTAAATTTTAGGGTAATCTCGAGATTAACCCAGCTCTTATGGTGGTTATTTAACATTAAATCATGATTTTCTTAAGCTACATCTAATTAACTCACCAAATTTTTTAACATTAATAAGGTAAATCAAATTTTATGAACACTATTTGTGAATAACCTATGAAGCCTGAATTTTATTCTAGATTAAAAAATATGTCATATAATATTAGTGTAAAGTATTTATTGAGTAAAAAAGTTATATTTTTATATATTCTATCATTATTTATAAAAATCACAACACACTTTATTATAACATAGTTTTACTAAAATTATAATTTCCATGTTTTTAGAATATTTTGGTAGAAAATTTTTTATTCTATGAGACACGTAAATTTTTATTAAAAAAATATTTACTTTTAACACTAATTTAAGTCCATCACACTGATTATGTCTAGATTATCCGATTGACTAGGTCTAGTCTCTTAGACTAACTGTGTTGATTATATAAAACTAACTGAGTTTATCTCATTAGACTAACCAAGTCTAGTCCACCAGACTAACATAGTTATTTCCATTGGAATAAACATAATTTATTTGATCAGAATAATAACATTTATAATTAGACATCCAGAATATTTCATACTAGATGAAATATTTTAACATCATTGTGATGATGCAATAAAAATTAGATTGGACAAAGATGAAAAGAATATTATAAGATGTAAATATAGATCCCATTCGAGGAAATTTCAACCAACTCATATAATCATATAATATGACCATTTGACCTATTCCTATAAATAAAGGTGCATTAAAGAAGGTGGTTGTAGATTAATTTTCAAATCAACACATCGGAAGCTTACTCTTCTGTAACATATTGTTACTCACACTTTATAAATATACACAGAGTTTTTTCTGAGGAATCCATGTTAGGGTTGTAAATTTTTTAGAACCCTTTTCATTTGTATTCATTGTTTCTGGTCTAGGTTTAGATCAATGACTTCCAAGGATAGGAAAACTAATGATTCCAATCTACTTGATCAAGGGTTTCAAAGGCTAAGAAGACATATTTGATTCACATCTTTGTGATAGAGGGATTTTTCATGAATAAATATAGACCTTAAAATTATGTTAAAACTTTGGATACCTTAAATCATTGTTATTTAATTCCTTTTAACTAATGGTTAATGTGTCATTCGATATTTTATAAAGTTTTATTTATTTTTACATTATAACATTTTAAAGTTTTATTTTACTTATTTCTACATGTTTATTATTTATACTACAAAATGTTTTATAATTTTTTACTTTTAATAACATTACTGAACTCTGATATCTCAGAAAACCTATCTCTCCAATTAATATAATATAAGAATCAGATGATATGTATTTCTAATAAATCATAATAAATTGGTTTAGCATTTTTTTGTTAAATTTTTTAAGATACAATTCACCCCACAGCCCTATAGTAACCTTTAAAATACTATTATATCCTATAACTAGTATCATAGGAGGTTCTACTACTTAACTTGATAGTTTTTACTTTTAATATTTTAAGAAAGTTTCTATAGTTTTATAACTTTTTATATAAACTATTTTTTTTAGGTTTTGTATAAAATATTTTACACTAACTTGTATTTTATTGAAATAGTTTTTTTCCGTATTTAAAAATATTGAAGGATTAAATATCATAACTATTGAAAATATTATTCCTAGAAGACCACTAATATTTTATGGGGCTGATTATGAATATTGGAGAGATCATAAGAAATCCTTTATTAATAACACTAGAGTAGATAATTTTTTATGCTTATTGGGAATTATCAAATACCTAAGAAAGAAGTTTATATGTTTAAAAATAAAGTAAATCATGAATATTAACTGAATTATCATGTAAGGAATTCTTTATTATATTCTATGATAAGGAATTTCTACCATAAACTTTATTCTTATGAAGCCACAAATAGTATTTGGAAGTAGTTTTAGAATATATATTTTTGTACTTATAATGTTATAGAGACAAGAAAAGAATGTCTTAGAGATTATTTTCATGAATTTTATTTCTTACCTAGATAATCCATAACTATAATACATCAAAAATCATTAAAATTATTAATATTTTATATTATATGTGTGATAAATATCGTAAATATTGGATATTAGTAGAAAATATTTTTGAGATTATACAAGAAGAGAAGGAATCCAAGAGAACACAACTTGATTATACAAACCATGTTACTAAATTGAGTTTAGAATATTTGTCTAGTTATCTTATATAGTATAAAGGAATATTGAAAAGAGATACTGAAAACAAAAAAAAGAAATATGGATTATCTTTTATTTATATTATTTGTTGCTAAGAAAGTGAGATTTATAGATAAATTTTCTAGGTCTTCAAACAAAAATAAACTCAATTTGAAACAGAGATTAGTTATTCTGAATACACTTGAAATGAGTTAGATAATATTACTAAGTTATTGCATAAGATTTTGGCAAAGAATGTTTTTAGATAGAAGTATAAGAATAATTTTAAGGATAAAAATGAGAAGCATGATTCTTATGAAATGTTATGTTATTAGTTCAAGAATCATGGTCATATAAGACCACATTTCCCCAAGCTTATGTGAAAATATCAAAATGGTGTATATTTTGAGGGTACATATAATAAGTTCTATAGACACAATGGTAAGAAAAGTATAAAAATATCATACACGTAGAGTTCTTATGGTGGTGATATTTCTTCATGAAATTCATTAGATAGTGAAAGTGAGTATCTAAATAATATCAGTTTATTTATAGAAATTATAGAGAACAATAATATTTTATAGATATTTTATCTAATAAAACCGTGAATAATATTAATTTCATTAATAATTTTACTGATAGTTAAATTGGGATTATTTTTGTGCTTTTATATGGGGAATCTGGATCATCTAAAGAGAATAATACTTTACCTAGACATGAGGAATTTTCAATATTTTCTAAACTTTTATAAAACCAAAATTAAATTGATTTAAAAAAACATGATTCTATTAAGGAAAAATATGCTAAATAAAATTTATTAATTTATATGCTTACTACTAAAATTTTTAATAATTCATAAGAGATAAAATTATATAATCATGAAAATTCTAATTTTTTAAAAGATTTAAAAAACATAATTATAGTAAAACTTATTATGAGTATAAAACTTTAGTTTTGAAACTAAATTTTGAAATATCAAGTGTAAGAAAATTACTATCAAAACATAATACCAGTAAAGAATATTTTTGTAAAATTTACCAATTGATAAAACCTCATAGGGATATATCCCAATTGGGTTTTCTTTATTAAAAAAACTTTAAAAAAAATATTTTATTACAGGGAGTTCCCCATTCTATATGAAATTTAAAAGAGGTGGGCAAAGGATATATATATGTTCTTAAAATAAAGTACAATCTTTATTATTTTGAAAGAGTATATTTTTCTCTTGCATTTAAAAATTCTCAACATAGAAATTTTATAAAAATATGGATTCTAAAAATAATATTTTCTAATAATTCAAGACCCTAGATAACCTAGTTCCAAAATTCAAAAAAAATGATTGAAATATATAAAAATGTGTTCCAAAATTGATTTATGGTACATGGATTGGGGCTCCTTTTAGTATATGACTGAGAATAAGGATTTATTTAGGAATATTATTAAAATTAAAGGTGTAAAAGTTACCTTTTGTGACAATGATCACGGATAAATTATTATAATATATACAATTGTTCTTCATAGAAAGTCCTTAATATTAATTTTTTGTTTTTTGTAGGTATTATGTGTAGCCTGATTAGAATAAGTTAATTATATGATGAGGGTTATCTTGTGATCTTCTAGAATGATAAATATGTTATTCATATTTTATAAGATAAATTTATTCTTTTTTTCAACAATATTGAGAATATATACACACTTAATTTAAAATAATTTAGAAGCTAAGTTCTACCTAGTATTAGTGTAGTGGAGAATAAATATTGGTTGTAGAATAGAAGATTAGGATACTTTAATCATATAAATTTAGATAAACTCACTAATGGATGAAAAGTATTCTTTTCATAATGATTATGTATATGGGGAAGTTTATATAGAATGAACCCCTAGTTTTGGAAATAAATTGTCGCTGGGTTATGTATTTACACTTACTATTAGATATAAACAATCTCCTAGATCCGTATATGATAAAATAAGTCTATTTTTGTTACAAAACATTTTTGAGTTGTGGATCCAACAATTTTTATTAAAGAGTTTTCTAGGAACACCCTCACTGTACAAATTTATATCAGTGACATTATATTTGGATCAACTCAAAAAAATTTATTGACTCCTTTTTAGATCATATGAAATTTAATTTTGAAATGTTCATGATGTGTGAACATAGATATTTTCTTGGTTTTCAAATTTCACAAAAACTAGAAGGAACTTTTATATCTCAACATATGTATATAAAATATCATCTAATGAAATTTGGCTATAAAGGTACTAAAATCATTAGTACTCTAATCAGAACTGAAAATACATTAGATATTAATGAATCTAAAAAACGATTTGATCAAAATATTTTTAGATGAAATACTAGTAGTTTACTATAATTAATAGCTATTCGTGCAGATTTAATTATTTTTGTATACTTTTGTACAAGATTTCAATCCAATCCAAATGATTTTCATCTTAAAAGTATAAAATTAATTTTTCATAATCTTAATGGAACTATGGGTCAAGGAATTTTTTACACTTCAATAATTTATTTTGAACTTAAAAGTTTTTAGATACTAATTTTGGTAGATGCAAAATGGATAGAAAAATTAAATCTAGAAATTTCCATTCCTTAGGAGAATATTTAGTTTATTGTTCATATAAGAAATAAATTCCAATATCACTTTACACTACTAAAGTTGAATATGTAGTAGCTATAATTTATTGTGTTTAAGTGTTTTGGATGTAACACACACTCACTAAATTTATCTTGAGTTTTTGTAAAACTACAATTTTTTGTGATAACATAAGTGGAATGGATTTAAGAAAAAACCTTGAACATCATTCATGAGAATATGATATATATATCAAACACCATTTCGTTTTTTAATACACAGAAAAATGAGATATTATTTTATAATTCATAAGAATATAATAAAAACTTGTTAATATATTTAATAATCAACAAAATTCATATACATTTCAATATAATAACATGAATTTATTAATGGTAAATATAAAATAACCATTCATATCTAATTATTGTTTACCGATATCGTTACAGTAATGAAATCCTTTTCAAAGTGAGAGTAAATATTTTGGAGTTTTATCCAAAAACCTTGTTTTTTTCTAAATTTTATTGATTTTCTAAAATCATAAGATTTTCTAAAATACTCAATTTTTCAATAAACCTCGGTTTGTATAAAAATTTTATTTTTTATAAAAATATTCGTTTTTATAATGTTTTTAGTTTTAAAAAAATAAATTTTAAAAAAATTGTTTTCCTAAAAAGTGTAGTTTTCCTAAATTTTTTAGTTTTTCTAAATCATTGGATTTTCATAAAATATTTGTTCTATAAAAAACATTTATTTTTATATATTTCATCAGAAAAATATGTATTCTAGAAAAAAAGAATAATTTCCAAATAAAATTTCTCATAGAAAAATTCATTTATTAATGAGATAGTTAATTTATAATCTTTATTCTTTATTATGTTTTATTTTTTTGTTTAAAACTTGTCAATTTTGTAATAGTATTATGGATAATCATTTCATCTGAAAATTAATTTCCTAATAAAAAAATATAAAGAATGAAGAAATCATATTTAATATTTTATGGATAAATATCAATTGTTGAATCAAATGTGGGTTTCATTTTGAGCCATCAAATTTTTGGAATTTGAAAGATCATTTCTAAGTCTACAAATAGAGTTTTGGTTCACAAAATCCCTCATTGCTATATCAAAATGATCTCAACTCTTGGCCCTCAAATATATCATGCATCTTATTCCTTATCATTTATCTGATTAGTTTTTCCTTTTTTGATAAGTTTTCTTCCTCATTCTTTTCAAAATGTCTACTATATAAAAATTTAAAATATAGAAGTATTGAAGTAAAGGTTGATATAAGATTAATAATTTGATAAGATTGATTCATTTTTTAAATAATTTTCCATATTCTAGGGATAATAAAAGTTATGTATTGAAAAACATTAATTTGGTCTTCATTATCGAGTAATAGTAAAAGAATTTTATTGCTATGTTATTTTTAGTGTTGATGAATTTATGGAGGCAACTAATTTCAATATTTTTGATTATTTCACTATTTTTATTATTTAAAAATTAGTTGATTTGGTAGATGTTACTTTGGAAGGTGAAGCATATCTAGTTACCCATAAGCTTCCAGAAAATATTGGTAGTTTTAAGAAGTATAAGGCTGAGACTATCTTATTTCATTCTTATTAAAAGATAAGAAAAATATTTAATTTTACACAATATGAAATAGTTATTAATCTTTTTGTGTGACTCTATCTTATCCCATGAAGATGGGATAAAGATAAAATTGACGTTTTTAACATTTTTGTGTTAGAATATTTAAATAAATATAAGAAATTTTAATCTAGTGAATTTTTTTTATGTTTATTGATTAATTTATGAAAAGTTTTATAATGTTTAGTATTTTTTCATGTTTCATCAAAAATGTTCTTTTATTTGATGATTGTGATAATTATTAACATTAAAGAATATTTTATAATAGAAAAGGTCACATTGATTAGTGGGGAACTATTTTTGGAGTGATGTTGGTTTTTATCTAGAGCATAGAAAATTTATTGATAAATTATAAAAATATACATATGTTGTAGAATTTATTCATTTCATGTATAATTTTCAAGATAAAATAAAATCTAATTCTTCTCTAACAATGATGAAAAACAAAATTAAAGGCAATATCTAATGGGGATTATAAGGAATTTATCATACTAAAAGTAAAAAAAGGATGTATAGTAGCTTATATTTTGGTCATTATAAAGTAGGGGAATTATCTTTGATGAAAAAATGAATGAAATTATAAATTATTAAGAGAAGAAGAAGATTTAAATTAAAATATCTGATGAATCTAATGTTTTTTAATGTTTTATGAAAGGAGTGGAGAGATCCCATAAGGAATTTCTTATTTTTAATCTAGAAACATCTATTTTAATTTATCAATTGTTGTTTATTCAACAGATACATCCTTAGTCTAATTTTTCTCATCATATTCCATCAAAAAAACAATAATTTGAAACTTCCAAAGTTCCTATATATATTCATAAAGTAAAAAAGTAAAGTTGTGGAAGTTAAAAACATTGTTTCAGAATGTGTTCATGATAAAGTTAAAAAAAATTAAGAAATTGTGAAAATATTATTTAAGAAGTGATGAGAGATTGGAAAATGTTTTAGAAATAGAGTTATAAGAAGATTCAAAGAAATCTTCAGAATAATAAGATTTAGAGGAAGAAAATTATCCTTTTGAGGCCTCCTCTTTCTTCTTTAAGTATGAAAAATATGTTGATTTGGATGTTTCATTGAAATAAAAAATTTCTAATAAAGAGGAATAAAATCAAAAATCACATTCAAAACTATTTTACAATGGTGATTTTGATAAAAATTATGATTTTTAATCATATTCTATGGAAGAGAAAGATAAATAAATAGATAAAGTATATGTTGGATCATCTCATCATCATATTTCTAATGTGATATCGAACAAAACCTTTTCTCTTGCCAATGACTCTAATAAAAGGGTTGAAATGATATTTACTTATTTTAATGAGTAATAGAGAAATCTTGTTGATGCACTTACATATTTTCCTATTACTGAATCTTGTTGTAATAGCATTCAAAGAAGTTTGAATTTTTTTAGAAAATTCAAATTCATTGAATCAATTGTATAATACAATTGTATAAAATAAAGATGATTTAAAATTCATTAAAGATGTATTTTATGAAGAATGTACAATCATAAATAGTATTTTAAGATGGTTGAAACAATTATAAGGAGATTTAATATTTCATGATGAGTAAATAAAATATGTTAATAAGTCATATTTGGATATTACTAACTCCTTTGAAAATATTCCATCTTATTTTTAAAGAATTCCAATATTCATTAATTGTGGAAAAAAATCAGAGTCTCAAGTTCATGGAATTGTGAATCTAAAGAAAAATAATTTTTGTATTAAAGAAGAAGTTGTGAATGTGAAAACTGATAATATAAAGATTTAATTTCTTGAAGAATAGGTTATTAGTTTGAAGTAATAAATTTGAATGTTTAATATTATAAAAGATAGGATCACTATGTTGGAATCATCAGCAGTAGAGATAGAGAAAAATTAGGATGACTATAAGGATATGACATTCATTATAAATAAATTTTAGAAAAAGGAATTTTAGTGTCTCTATGTACACTTAATATTGTAAAAAAGACTTTTGATTGACTATTTTCTTGAATGGATCATCCTCCGTATATTTTTGTTTGAATGTTTTTATAATCCTATATTGTTCAATGTTCAGTATATATTATTATATGGATATTTCTTTAAACCAAATTGTTTTATAGTTTGGTTTTTCTAATAATTCGTGTTTATATTCCACCTCGCTTATTATTTTGGAAGATCACAGTGGGGATAATTTTTTATAATATTTTATTTGGGGGAATTTTTATTTAAGAAGTTCTTATCTTAGAACTCTTCTAAAATAAATTAAAAAAAATGAACGAGAAGGGAGTTACAAATAAATATTGAAGTAATAAATAAATGGGGAGAAGTGTTTTTAAGTAGAAGTTTAAAATAATGTTTTTAATCATTTAAAGGGATTTTATGTTTTTCAAATATATTAGTTTTTCTTTTTAAGTGTTATATTTTTTTACTTTCAAAAAGGGGGATATTGTTTATTCAAAATTTATACATTATATACTTTCTATCATTAGTCTTTAAAATCAAAACACACTTTATTAAAACCTAGTTTTACTAACATTCTATTTGATAAGTTTTTAAAATGTTTTTGTAGAATAAAATTTATACTACCAAAAATAAAAATATTTCTAAACTAATGAATATAAAATTTTTATACCAATTATAGTCCACAAAATTGAATAAGTATGGTCCATTGGACTGACTAGGTTTAGTACATCATATTTACTAAGTTTATTCCATTTTACAGATTATGTTTAGTCAATCAGATTGCCCAAGTTTAGTCTATCGGGTTGTCCAAGTTTTTTATATCATACTATTATAGTTTTTGATCCATTATACTAGTCATAATTTATTCCATCTGAATAATATTGATTATAATTAGATAGTTAGAATTTTTTATAATGGATGGAATATTTTTTATAATTTGGATAATGTTATCAAAACAATATTATATAAAAATGTAAAAAATATATTGAGCTATCAAGATGGAGCTCATCTAAGACCATTTAAACCAACTCTAAGAATCACAAAATATGACCATTATATTTATTACTATAAATAAAGGTGTATTTAAGGATGTGGGGTCATATTATTTTACAACTCAACCTGTCTAAATATTACACTCTGATAACACAATGTTACTTATTTTTTGTAAATAGTCAATTATTTTTTTTCTAATGAATTCAATTTAGGATTGTAAATTTCTTAGAAACTTTTACATCTTTTATCACTGTGTCTAATATAGGTTTAGATCGATGTATTCCAGGGATATGAATACTGGTGATTTTGATATAAAAGATTGAGTACTTCTAGGGTAGGACGAAAAGGTTGATTCTGATCTTTTTGATCTAGGGATTTTTTCTTGAATAAATATATACCTTAAAGTTTGTTTAAATATATGGATATGTTAAGTTAATATTTTTGACATCCTTTATACTGATTGTAAAATTGTTCGTATTTCTTTCTTAATGTTTTATTTTGTTTTACTTTATAACTTTTTAATGTTTTATTTTACTTGTTTCTATATGTTTATCATCTCTTATATGCATTTTTTTAATGTTTTCCTTTTATAATATTCAATAAACACATATATTTTCAAAAAACATATGTGTTAAATTCATATTCAATGAACATAAGACAATATCAATGTTTGAAAAATCAAAATAAAGAGGTTTTGAGTTTTTTTAGTTTAGCTTTTTAAACAAAAATTCATCCACCACTTATATCCTTTAATATATTCTTTAATCCTATAGTCTTCATAGGCTATGAAAGATTAAGGATCAACCAATATTTTAGAAAATAATGGGAATTAAGTGATAAAAAAGAATAAAATTAAGGTATAAACTAAATATGTTAGATCTTCATGTAAGATTAACTAGACCATTTCAAAACTTCTATAGATGGTTTAGAGGTGTAGAGAAAATTGGAGAGACTTGAGTGTATATTAATTTGAAGACATAAATAGAGAATATTCTAAAAATAAATTCAATTATTTCAAGTATATTTTCATAGTGAATCAAATGGGTATATATGAGTATATTTAAAATTTATTTTGGTAGATATTTATTATGATATTTAGACCTTAATGTTTTTCAAAATTTAAATATATTTTTTATATATTTTTAAATGGATAAAATAACTAATATTTAAAGTGTAATTGACTCTATTTTTTTATAGTATTAATTGGATTTTTTTATTTACAATTTTAGAATTTAAAGATGAATATTTTATATAAAATATTAATGTTATAAAAATAGTGAGTAACTATTAGCATTTTCTTGAATAGTTAATACACATAAATGTTGTGTTTTTGAGAAATAGTGTTCTCATTTCATTACTAAAAAATCATTAAATAATATAAATTACAATATAAGTAGTTAATGGTATATTTATATGTAGTTTTAAGTATAGTAAATCAAATATATTTAAAGCAATATTGACTCAAAAATATGAGATGATTTTTTAGGAATATTATTTACATATTTTTTATAATATACAATATGGTAGTTTAAAAAAATTCATATTAATATGGAAAAATATAATAAAACTACTTGAAATTAAGAACAAATATTATGGAAAAAATTATCATTAATTTAAATTAAATTTGAATTTTTTGACCATATTTAATCATGCGGTACACAAGGAATTATTTTAGAAAATAGAAGATCACATTTTGAGGATTTAGAAGTCTATATAAAACTGATTACTACAATTATAAAAATAAAACATGGAGAAAAACAAATTAATTAAAAAAAATAAAGAGCATGTAATTTTTATATTTGATATATGAGGAAAGGAATTAGATAAAATGATATGTGATTGGAAATATCGATTTCTATGTGAAGAGGAGGAGGATGATAGAATTTCATTGTTATATCTAGTTGTCAAATAAGAATATTGATCACAAAAAAGATTATTCTTGTGTGGTATAATCATCATCTATAATAAGTTAGTCTCTACAGATTATATTTTGAATATAAATTTTTGATCCTTGCATTAAGAGAAAATTCTCATCTAACCTTGAAAATAGAATATAACAGTTCAACCATCACATAGAGAAGTTGATCTCAACCATATTTAAAATCGATGAGTGAAAATAATTTGGATTTCCAAAAAAAATAAATTATAGAATTATAATGAATTAAAAACCACATGGAAAACATGTAGATACCCTAACATCTATAAAATTCTATATCCTTAGTTGAATATTTTCATATAATATAAGAAGAGGGATTACCCCTTGGTAGAGGAGTCGTTGATCCCTAAATATTTTAAAGGTAGTGAGCCTTGGTACATAGTGACCATAATTGGAATCATAATCCATTAAAAGTGAGTATAATAAAGTTTAAAAATCAACAAATCATTAGTGAGTACTTCTTAGATATATCAATTTATAATGGACAATGTAAAATCATTGTTCCCTTTTTACTTCACATTTTTATATTTTTATATGTTTTGATGAGAGTGTCATCAATAGTGGAGGATTGAGCATCTTTCTTCAAATAAGGGAACTAGATAAGATAACGGGGAAAATGTGATCATGTGACATGTTTTAAATATAAAACAACACTATCTCTTCCCCCACCTCAAAGTATACAAATTCAACTTATTCCCAACAAGTGGAATGAGATCCTAATGATTATATCTTTCGGTTCAGTCTTGAAAGCTTATTTATTGATTTTTTTCAAACATTGAAACATTTATGAGACCTCTTATTCTTAATGTCATGAATTTTGATTCTTATAAAAAGGTGTTACTTACTTTTATATAACTTTTTTTGAAGTGATTATTTATTATATGCTTACAAAACATATTTCAAAAAGCATAGTGAAAGAATTAGGGATACAAAGACTATGAAAATATTTGATAGATTATTGTCTTAGGAGGTATGAAAAAAAACATTAATTGTGTTATTTATTTTGACATAACGGAAAAATTAGAATTTACTTGTGGAATAATTATGGAATTTAAGGATATGAAGGTATCACCGTCAAAGTTAGATGAATATTTCCTTATATCAAATGTTAAGAAGAGGATAAATAAAAAAATAATACTCTCAAGAATAAAAATATACCTTCTAAGGTAAGTGAGTCTGAGATCAAAATGAAATTTGTTTCAAATATATATTTTGTAAATTTATGAAAATATGAAGTATAATATTCCCCCATAAAGACTAAATTGGATGGTGATTTATTAGAATATGTGGAAATGATATCCATTCATTAATTCAGAGAGTGTTCTAATGGTAACAATAATGGTATCCAAGCCTAAAATTTTAATATTGATCAACAAATAATTTTTTTATTGTGGGATATATATTTATATAATACATATCCATGGAAAATATAATCTTGAGTAAATTAGAAGAGTAATTAAATAAATAAATTCTAAATATGGATGTAAAAATAAAGGTTCCGAGGTACTTACATGGAGAACATTCAGACAAAGTGGGAAAATAATTGGCCCAAAAAAGGATATAAAAGAAAAAATTATCCTTCTGAAAAAAATCAAGATATAATGAAATATTTAAAGAATTTGGATCAAGGTTAGAGAATATGGCTACCCAATTAAAGGTTAATGATGTGAATATCTAGGAGCTTATATCAAAATTGAATTCCTTGAAAGGAAAGGGGATATTGAAACTCCCACTATAGCATCACTAAAAAAGTCTAAGAGTATAATATAAAATATGAAATCATAGTAATAATGGATTTATATTTCTAAATATAAAAGGGATTGATATAAAATAAAGGTAACTCCAAATTGATACATTTTTGTAATCATGGGACACATCATCAGAGTGTGTTTAAAAGCCCAAGGGATTGATAATGGGAGAAAATATATTGTAATAAAATATCAATAAGGGAATAATTATATCATTTATGAATTTAATAGGATATGTATTATTTATTCTAACTATCTAAATATGGACACAAGATAAAACAAGGAAGTCACTAAATTTTGTATTGGATAAACCTTTATTCTTATAATAAACAAAAATATAGTATAAAGATAAAAAAATCTTATGCCTAAAAATAGATTTACTATATTAGAGGAATATAATTATGGCAATAAAAAAAAGTAAACCATGCACCTTACATAATTAATCAAAATAACCTTCATCTATAGAATGAAATAAAATATTAAGAAAAAAGAAAAGTGTTACTTATGTTATGAGAAAGGTGGGTGAACATGTCAATAAAGAAACAACAAGTATAAATATGAATGATTTGATTATAATGAATATAGAATAGAAGAATCATTAAGAATTACTAAGTTTTTTATCAAAATATACCACATGTTGATAAGTGGAGAAAGGTAGAATATCCCTTCATTATTATATGAAGAATAAAGGATGGTGTAGTGATGGAACGTTAGAGGAAGAAACCTTTACATGTGGGATTAGTCTCACAATAGATTTGGGGCCCAACCAATAGAATATTCATGATTTTCATGATAATATATAAATTTTAGTTTATATAAATTATGTTTTAATTATATACACAAAAAATTCTTGGAAATGTGTTGGATGAAAATGGTTTGTTTACCAATTCCAACAATATTCCTCAACTTGATGATAGTCAAGAGGTAACCCTCTCCATCATGTAATTTATTGTTTATTGATATTTGTAAATACCTAGTCCCTAGAAGAATATATTTTTCGGTTAATTTAATATATTTTTATTATATATAGGTGATCGCATCCCAATAGAATGAATAGTTTTGTAGTTTTGGTAGACTAGATAAAATTTTGTATAACAGTTCATTTGAAAACATAAAATAAACTAATGTATTTTCTTTTAGAACATCATTATTCTCCCTAGAATATCCTTGAAAATGAATCATAATACACTTCATGGAATCCTATGGGATGGAAATATAATAAAGGGGTGAGATAAAATTCTTTGTAATGGAATTCATAAATTGTAAGCTATCATCAAATAAATAAGGAATAAATAATATGTAATGAATAAGTGACGATCAAATAATGCCATATAAATAATCACATGATATTGAAACTTATCCATATATGACATAAATATTCAAATAATCACATGGAAAGTAATAAATTATTTCATAATGATTTAATTCAAAATTCTATACCTGTTAAAAAAATATGTTGGGGCCTCCTTCCATGATATTATAAACATTACATCAAGGAGTTATTCAAAGACATCTTATATAAATGGGTAAGTCCTCTTCCAAATACCCAGCCTATTTTGTATCAATAGACCTAATGATAAATCAAGAATATATGTGATTCCAATCCCCAATTATAACTTATGAATTTTAATTCATTCATCATATGAATAAAAAATGCATCTTAATCAGCATGCCTTAATAATAAATAACTATTGGTTTTCGAAAAACTACCCTATGGAATGTCAATACTTTCCCTAGTCGAAATGGTCATAATAAATATCAAAAAATATATTGGATGGTATCATTAGATTATATCCTTAATAAATAATAATATTCAACAAAATATATTGTCATAAATAAAAATACTTTTGTAAATATCATTGTAAAGTTTTATAAGGAAAACACCCTTTTTAATTTGAAATCACTTATGTATAATCAAAAAGATTCCAAAATATGAGGTAAAAATTTTGTTTGGAATATATATTAGGAAATTATAAATTAATCTCATAATAATGTATTACTCATTATGGTGGGAAAATCTCTGTGTGTGGTGTACATTAAAACAATGATTCTATTCACACCTATGTTAAAATGAGCCTCATTTAGAAAATACAGAGAAGATTCCTTTGTAAAAATTATTAAAAATTAATACATGGGTAGAAATGAATTTAATTAAATCATTTTATAATATTTAAAACATTATTGAATTTTTTTTAAAGGAAATATGGACATAGGTGTAATACATTCCAAACTGGAAGAAAAACAATATTGGTTTCTCTTAAAAACATTATTTTGGTATCTTGAGTAATTAAGAGAGTAAAATAAAAAGAAAAATTTTAATTTCAAAATATGACTAGAGGAGAATATAATAAAAGATTTATAGTATAGACATATCATATAATTCCCCTAATGGATACTTAAATATAAAAAACCACAAATAATGATGATATTATGAAATAAACACTGACATCAAGCTCGACTTGCTTCGAAAGCACTCTATCCTCCGATGTAAAAACTTTTAATTTATTATAATTATATAATTGACCAATGTACATAACTATAATATTATATATGGTCCAATTATAATATTTAAACTCTAATTTTATAAAATTTATTATTAAAATCAATATTTCTATGTGTTAACTGATTCATTTTTCATGGATGTTTCGGTTCTCTTGTTCTACTCCTTATACATTGACCATTGTTAAATAATATACATAATTTTACCCAAAATATAAATATAATATATATTCATTATATATATATATTCATCTATAAAAAGTATAGATATAAAAATTAATTAAATCGTTTATGGAGACGATAGTTTGTACGTATGCATAAAAGTTGTTTGCATTTTTCATCAGATGGAATGAAAAAATGTAAATAATAATTAAAATTTATAGAATATTAATAATATCATAAATATAATATATATAGGTTAAACCCATCACTTTTTGAATCTTATTAATGTAGCAGTGAACATTGAATTTCATCTCTATATAGAGATGATAAGTCATAAGAATGCACTAGCGATGTTTTCTCTTTCTGTAGGATGGAAAGAAGATGGATATTGGTTATTATTTCATTATAACAACAATTATTTATATTTAGGATACAAAATTACTTATATTATAGTCAATACTAGGGATTTAAATGAGTTATAATGGGAAATAAAATTGAAAATGTTCTGTTGAGTGGTATATTGATTCATTGAGAATCCTATTTTTTCTTACACTTTAAGCCTTAAGGGTTGGTATTTTAGAATGAAAAGAATCTAGAATGTGGTGATATAAAATATTTATGTACTATATTATATATAATTTGATATACATGGCTCAAAATTTGTAAGGAAGAGAGAAAAAGAGGTTCCCTATTATAAGTGAAGGGTGCAGAACTCATGGAATTACATGAAGTATTAAATTAATATAAATTATTTTTTATAATAAAGTGAATATAAATTAATATATTTCTAGTATAAAGTCTAATTAATATAATCCAATAATATTTATACTAGTGTTTGTGATATTTTAACCCTTATCACATAGTTTTATCCCATAGTTATTCCTTTTGAAAATTACGGCAATATCAAAGTTTTTTATAGTTTAAGCATAAAGAACGTTACCATAAAAAGAAAAGTGACTCATAAATCGGCCATGGTTCATATTTTTAATTATACACCATTAAAATTTCATAGTATATGATTTTTATTAATTTTAAATCTTTTAATAAAATATTTCTTATAATAGAATATCAATAATGTCATGCTTGGAACTATTTGTTAACTTTGAATTTAAAGTCATCAAGATAGTTAGGTAATTTGAATATAAAACTTTTAAACACCCCAAATATGTTATAATTATATAAAAACCATGGAAGATAAAAATTCTTCCAAATTTCATTACTTTTAATAATTTTTAAATTATTTTTTTTATTAATTTGATAAATATTGTGTTGGTGTTACGTAAGCATTAACAGTATTTATTAAATCACTAAGAATTAAAAATAAATTAACATGAAAAATTAATCCATCTATAAAGTAAAAATTTATAAATGAAATTATCCTATTTTTATCCATTTGTAAAAGAATTATAGATATTAAAATCTAAAGAGTATACTTTTTTATTTATTCTTTTCATAAAATAATATAATCATGATAATCATTGAGAAAATGAACCATGTGGCCATATATTTGAGACTTGGATGGACATATACAAAATAAACTCATCCAATAGGATAAATGTAAGTGTTAGAAAAAGTTATAGTCTTAATCCTAATGTTTTAACCATATTTTACTTGTTCTTCCCTTAGCAAGGTAAAAAATATTTACCAAGGTCATCATTCAAAATGATTAAAATCAAAAGGGACCTATTTAACAAATTTGATACTCATTATTCTTGTAAGAACATGGTTTTTATATTAAGTTTGGATCTTTTATTTTTTGGTCTAAATCTTTATCTTGGACCTTATATGCATGCCTAATGATATCATGGGAGTTTCAAGGGTTTTCAGGGCTTGATCAGAGCTCGGAGGCTTGATTTTTGGAATAGGAAACTGGGCCACATAGTTAGTAGAAACCTTGTGACCCAATATTAATGATTTGAGTAACCATGAGAGGGTTGGAAATAAGGATTTAAGATTCCACATATCATGAGGAAACCATGATTCCTGAGGCTCATTCCTATGCGGGGGGGGGGGGTGTATCAAACTTTTAAAAGAGGTGTGCATCACAATTTTCTTACGATTAGTCAAAATGTGCACATGAAACCATGTGAGGTCCACCTTAACACATTGAAGGGAGCACATTTGGGGAATGGTTTGGAAAACTATGTGGCCAACCAATGTTGCCCAAAAATTTTTATTGACTTTACCATTTTTAATAATTATATTTTTTTAACACAACCCATCCTATCCTTTTTCATTTCTAGTATCATGAGACCTATTTATCCTCCGTTAAAGATCTCAAGATTCTCACACAAGGTTTGGTGATAACTCCTTCACCTAAAATAGGATTCAATCTCAATTCATCCTGTCTGAACCATGATGGTAAATGATTAGATCATCTTATGCCTTTCATCATTTGTCTCTTTCTTGATAAAGTTATTTAGGTGAAGGATTGTATGCCCTATTTTAAGGTTTATCATCAATTTTAACAATTTTTTCCGATATGAACCAAACCAATGTCAGATAACGGATGAGTGTTCCAATATAGAAATATCATAGGTATTATAGTTCTACTATCCCATTTTCAGATGTTTTATAATATCTACCATTATTCCACAAGCCGGTTTCACTATGTGTTTACCCTAAATTGAATCTGCCTTACATTGATGCCTTAACTGAGAACCTTATATCCTTGTTAGTTCTTATTCAATTATGTCAACCCATTAATTTTTTCCAAACAATATTACAATGTGTTTATAAAATTTCTAATGTGAAACCCATCATTTAAATGGGTTTTTAATTACAGAGAATGATGATATATAAAATGTAATGAATTATTGTAGTGTTGTAGCATGGATAACACATATATCAAATGAGGATGAATTGAATGGAGGTGGGTGGTGAGACCATGCAACAAATTAACTAAAATAATGATAACAACTTTCATAGAATGAAATTTCAATAGTTTTAAATCCTATTTGACAATTTATAAATTGGGAATTTTAAGGGATATGTCAACCCTTGTTAATTTTGGTTAATGGGTATAGATACCCTTATGAATTATTATAAGGGCATGAGATCTGTTTATTTATTATAAAGGAATAGAGACCATATATGTGATATTGGCATGGTGACCCTATTTTTGATATATGCATAGTAAACCTATGTGTTATACAAGAATGGAGACTCTATATGTGATACGGGAATGGCGACTGTATACTGTGATATGGGCATGAAATCCTTATATATGATATAGTCATGCCATCTCTATATCTCATATAGGCATGAAGACCCTATATTGTGATATCAGGCATCACGTCCCTTACTGTGATACTAGTCATGGAGTCCTTTACTGTGATCAAGGGCATGATATCCCCTATTATTATAATACGGGTATAAAATCCCTATGAATATGATACTGGGCATGGAGATCCTTACTCCTATGATATTGGGCATGGAATCCCTTGATACTTATGATACTCATGTTATATCTTATGGATTTATAAGTTATGCCTCAAGTCTAGTGTTGTGGTAGAATCCACATATATGGTTATAGAAATCACTATTTATAAAGTCTATATATGTGTATACCCATGGTTACTTGTTTTGATATAATTTAGCATGGGATGAAGTAGATACTGTTAGTTTGGTTGCCTTTAAAACCAGAGATGAACCATTTACAGTTTTCATTACTGCTTACTATATCTACACCAAAACATATTATATGCACTGAATAGATATTTGTAAACACTATTGGTGTCATCCTACTAAGTTTATCAACCACTCAATCTAGGTTATTAATAATACTTAGGTATAATATATGCTTGTAGTTGTAGGTAAGGGGAATAATCCTCTTATGGATATGTGACTTCTTGCATGAATTTTGATGGGAGGTTTGTAGCAGATGACCAGGATGGAGCTGAGGATGCATGGATTAATTTTTTCCTTTTGAAAATTTTGTATCTAATTTCCTATATTAACTATTGACTACCATTTGTATATGTTTTCCCTATTTGGTATATATATTAAATTAGTATCTATTTTATATGATACTGTTTGTTGTTTATGATGGTTATTCAGTGCTTGGATATTTATTCTTTCTTCTATTATCCTTTCCAGAATTTATAAGATTCCTCAATTTTTATATTATTCTATTATTGATTCACTCTAATGAGATGAAATAGTCACCTCATAGAAACACCCTAGGCCCTCACTGCTAGTCAAAATCCTTAAGCATTCAGAGATGCACACTTGAGGTCATGTGAACCACCGGTTCGGGTCACCTCTAAGTGGAACCTGACTCGGGACGTCAAAAATTGGTATCATATGTTTTCTTTTGTTGCCTTACTATTTTGAGACAATAGAATGAAGATTAAGAACACTTTATGACTTGGTTATAAGCCATTCCTGGGAGTAGCTAACCCACGTTCATGGTAATATTGAATTATGTGGAATAAGGAATTTATGTTCTCTATTATACCTATTAAATTTTATTTGATTCCACTTTTGGTGATGTACATGTCATGTGATGGTTATTGTTATTATTATTGAGGTTTAAATTTTATCTTTGGCCTAATGAGATGATGTAATTGAAGCATTGATCATGAATCATTTCAAGAAATTGTTAGACTTCACATGACATACATATGCCATGCCATATAGTTTGCGTTGTATGATTTCATGACATTTAATTCATCTGACTTGTATTATAGATTTTTTATTGGCTAATGATTCTTTCAGGAAAGTGAGAAAGATAATTGATACTTAGGGTGTATACCATAACCTAAATAGTTTTTTCCAATTTAGGATATGACAAACACCCAAAGTAGTTAATTATGGCATATTGATTCATGGACCATTGGTTGCATGGACTAGAACATGTTTTGGTTTGGATTAAGTGGATGCCACATTTTGGTTTATATGGTGTATGGGGCCTTATCAATAGGATGTATTGAACCATTTGGTTTAACCATCTAAAGAAAATTGAAATGTAAATATGGATTTAAAATGGAATGGAAATTGAAAAACAAAGAGCTTGCCTAAGACCAGACATTAGAAGTGGGTAGTATGTTACATATCTTGTGTTCTCTATTAATGTTTAATCACCTATAAATGACTCTTTGAGATGGTAGACGGTTTATACTATTATATATAAGGTCTTCAACTAATCTTATTCATGTATCTGTGATTTTATTATTGTGAAATCCTACCAGAGGCTTGAGTTTGGAATTTTTGGAGCTATTCCTGTAAAAACCCAGGTACTTGAAAGATAATTTCTTTTCCTTATGTAAATAAATAGTCAAATTATTTATAAATATTTAATTAAATAAAAGGTATTTATAGATATTAAATAATTTATAATGATAGAATAGTAACCAGACCTTAGAAAAAGAAACGTGACAATTAAGAATAGTAATCTAGCCAATAGAATAGTAACTTCAACTAACAAATTATAAAAACAATTATCCATAATTTAAGTGAAAATATGATATATTTCTATCATTGAACAAGTAAATAATTTTTTAAAAACTATAAATTAATTGTTGGAATTTATTTGTAATTAATAAATGTTTAATTATAATTTTATAATTAATATAATGAATTCAAATAAAATATATTTTAATAAAATAGATTCATAGATTAATATATTTGTTGTGTTATGATTATAAGATAATTTTATGAGAATATAATTATTTTTCAATGTGTTATAAAATCAACTATAGTTGTAAAATTGTTATTTTTTAAATAAATTAAAATTTTATTTAAAAATTAAATTTATCATATTTAAAAAAATATTTTTGATAAAATGAATTTAATTTTTTAATTCTAAATGTCAAAAAATTGTTGGGGTGAATTTTTGGTATTTTTCTAAAATACTTTAATTTTTAGTGAAAAGTAAAATATGACAGTTTACAGTGTATATACATTATAAGTTCTGTACACTATTCCTAACATCATGAATGATGTAAGAACCATAATATATAACTTCCCTTGATTGTTTTAATATATTTTTTTTGATAATTCTCAATCTATTCACAGTCTTGAGAAAAATTAATAAACTAATGAATAAAAAAATAAAAAAACCCTCCTCTCCTGCATTATAAATAACACCCCTCACCCCCTCTTCTATTACACCTGTCAAGATTTGAACATTGTATAAATTATTCCTGATTTTATTCCCAATCCACTTCCCCATTTCCAATATCTACTAGTCTCACCAAAATTCTAAAACCAGAGGCCTTAAAAAGGTTCTCAATGAGGATAATTCAAGAGGTAAAAATCCACTTTCATTTTTTTATTTTATTTTCAATTCTTTTTCTTTTAATATAATCTCTTCACATTCCCGTATCAAATAGAAATAAAAAATATAGTTTCTTATATATCATATTACTTTATCATTTTTATAAAAAAATTCAGCATCATACTTCTTCTCCTCTCTCTTTTATTTAGAAAATAAAAACATCATCTATAATTTGTTCGACATCATAGATGATTTGATTTCAATACAAATTACTACATTCATGGATGGTCATAAACCCATTTCAACGGTTGAAATAGATTTTATTTTTTACGATATATCCTTTTTTCTGTTCTATAATTAACATATATACATAATGTAAAATTATATAATGAAACTAGTTTGTGATTATTGAAGAACCACTAAAATGATCTAAAAAATATCATTAATGTTTTATCTAATGATTCATCATTATAAATTAAAAAAAACATGCTATCCATTAATATGATAAAAACATATTAAAACAATTTAATTCTACTTTGGTAGTTTCTCTTCCATTCAACAAGAAAATCCATTACGAGCCGACTATGGAAACAAAGTAAAGAACGCACCTGAAACAATGGAAATAACATAATGTTGTTAATAAATTGGTTGAATGATGTCATAAAGTGATCATATTAGGTGTTATAAAAATGATTTTTTTTCTTTAAGATATTAATAACACTATTTTAACCATTATACAGGACGTTTAAAAACATTTTAACTTAGATGTGCCCAAGGTAAGGGAATTCTTAACCAAATTTCCATTCTTTGGTTTTACCAAATACTTTATTAATTACAGGGTACTAAGATTATTTGTTAAATGTATTTAGTTTATATTATGTTTTATTTTTTTTATTTATAGTGTATACACATATTTCTTTCATTATATTAATTATCACTTAAATTATATGAATTTGTGAGGGTCTTTTCATTAAAATCATCATTTGAATTAATATTTTATAAATTTCAAGGGAAATGTTTTTATGAAATTATTCATGTTTTATAATTATGTTTTGGTTCATGGGAATTTTTTATGATGTATGGTGCGACCTATATCGTCCTCAAATACATTGTGTATGTTTATGTTGGAGGTTGTACGTATGTTTACACTATAATGTAACCATGAGGGTTATATTGTAAGGTATACACGAGGTTTACAAATTATAAGGTTTCCACGATGGTTACAATATGAAGTAATTAATTCCCCAAGTAAACTATATGGTTTATTTATGTTTTCTCTATTTTAGGGAAATTTCTTGTTTCGCAAAGTAATTACATGATACTTTATGGGTGAGAAGCATGTATTTCTGAAAATAATTTCATATGTTCATAAGTATTCATATAATGATGTTTTATATCCTTCTTTTTATTTCCCTTATTGATCTTTTTATGATCATCCCATGTTTTAAAAAAATCACAGGGTTTAAGGATGGGTAATAGAAAAGGAGGGGCTAAGATGAATGTTGTGAATACTTTTTATTAAAACATTCCATGTTTTTATTATAAACATTTTTATTATGGAAAAAAATATATTGTTTTAAGTTATACACAGTTTTTATGCTTGCCAATTGATATGTATGATAAATGTCCTAAATTTATAAAAAAAATAAACTAAAAAGATATTTTTAAATGTAAATAGTTAGTTCTAAATAAATTTACTAGATTATGTAATGTTTATGGTCGGGTCCTTATTGTTGGTATCAGAGCATGGTTTAAACAACATTAGTAGTTATGATGATGTTAATAGAATACCATAAAATATTTTTACACATTTTTATCTTTAAATGATGTAGACTTTTTATGTTACCATGTTTCTTCATCTAGGATATGTCTATTCATAATGGTTTTCCATGGAAGAAACTGGGTAGCTAAAGTTAGAAGGAACCGAGAGGATGATATCTTTTGGAATCCACAGCCTAGAAGGGTAAATACCGGAACCAAGAAGTTTGTGACAATAATGGATTAGCTGAAACTGGCAATAAATGTTGGTTGATTCTATGTTAGATAACAACTAGAACTATTGCAAAGTAACATGATGATAATGGAACATTTTATGAAGCAACAGCCTCCTGCTTTCAGTGGATCTTTTGGCTCAGTGGTTAATGAAGGGTGGATTAAATCCCTTGAAAATATATTCTATGTCATGGGGTGTTCAAATAATCAAAATTTTAGTCTTTACATTTATCATTTTGAAGGTTAATCTAACCATTGGTGGTCAATGGTCAATAATATCACTAATAGTGATGAGATGGATTCCCTGGAATGGAATAAATTTTAAAAAAAATAATTAAAAAATATTTTCCTATGGTTTTATAACATATTATGGAAAATAAATTCCACGAAATGAAATAGAAGGATGAGGATTCAGCAGTCATGTATAAAGAAAAATTCACCAGATTGGCAAGGTACCTTCCAAATATTATTCAGGATTTTGATAGAAAAATCAAACATATTTACTTATGATTGAATCAAAGATATCAAACTGAATTAGATTCCCATGAATTCCAAATTTATGAGAAACATGTATGATCCGTTGAGAGGGTATAAATAGAGTTTAAATATGATCATGTGTACTTTGAAAATAGGAAAAATAAGAACTTCAGATGGCAAGTGATAGGTAAGAATCAATCAAAGAAATATGAATGTAAGAAAGTCTAGTATTCAGTTTGAGAAAAGTGTGGTAAAAAATAAACTGTGGAATAACTTAATAGAAATGGGAAGTATTTTTGATGTGTTAAGTTTGGACATATGGCCTGAGATTATAATGAAAATTAACTTAATATCAATTCTAATAACAAAACTATAAGGTGAATCGAAATGAATAAGATGGTTCATTATGAAAATAACTTCCAATAGAATGATCCGAATGATGGAATGAATCCATATTATATGCATAAAGGTGAAGTAAGATCCTTTGTGACTATGTCAGTAGATATCTGGCCATCCAATAAAGTGGTATCAAGTACTATATTTGTTTACTCATATTTTTCTAATGTTTTTTTTGAAATAGGGTCTACACATTCCTTTATCTATAAGAAATATTTTAGTAAATTGGATGTTTTACCTCAAGAAATCAGTCTAAAATTTATGTTTAAAACACTAGGGGGGAAATATTATATCATAAATGCATTATAAGAATCATCCTATTGTTTTTTCTGGAAAGACATTAATCAAGAACCTGTTTTTTTACCCCAAGTATAGTTTGATGTCATTCTAGGTATGGATTGGATTTCTATTTATCATGCTAATATTGACTTTAGAGCTAAAGAAGTTGTTTTTTAGAAATAGTTTTAGTTTGTATACATGAATTAAACCATATAATTGATAACATATTAGAAAGTTGTGAAACTATTAAAAGATTTAAATTATTGTTATCATTGTCATATTCTTGAAAACAAGGTAACTATTTAGATTAATGATGTGCCAGTGGTAAATGAACACTTATATGTTCTTCCTAATGAGTTTATCTATATTATACCTGATTGAGAAATTGAATATAATCTTAATGTGATTCTTTATGTTAAGACAATTTCAAAACCCTTTATTGAATTACTCAAGAGAAACTTCTTGAATTAAAAAATCAGTTACAGTAGTTTCTTCATAATGGCTTCATTCATCCTAGCACCTCACCCTGTGATTGTCCTATTTTGTTCATTAAAATGAATGATGGTTCTATAAGGATTCTCAGAGATTATAGAGCTTTGAATAACATTACTATTATGAATAAGTTTCATTTTCCTCATATCGAAGTCTTTTTTGATCCACTCTAGGGATCTCAGTGTTTTTCCAAGATTGACTTATGATCCATGTACCATCAACTGAAGCTGAAAAATGATGACATCCTGAAAATAGATTTTTGTACTAGATATGGGCATTATGAGTTTGTTTTTATTCCCTTTGGTTTGATAAATTATCGTTTTGTATTCACGGATATTATGAATATAATATTCTATGAATTTTTTTTTATATTTTTCTATTGATGATATTTTTGTCTTCAAAAAAAGTTATGAGGATCATAAAAAACATTTAAGGATTATATTTTAAACTCTCAAAGAAAATAAGTTACATGGAAAATTTAGAAAATGTGTTTTTGGTTGAACAAATTTCTGTTCTTGGGTACATTGTAAATAAGTATATAATAATAGTTGATCCTATGAAAACAAAATTGGTTGATGTATGGGACAGATATAAAAAATTTTGAAAGGTTTTCTAGTTTTCTTGGATTATTAGGTTATTACCAATAGTTTTTTAAAGACTTTTCATGATTATATGGCCCGCTAACTAAGTTAACATGAAAAGGGGATACATTTTGTTTGGATATAAGAAGGTGATGATTAATTTTAGGAACTAAAGAAGAGACTTGTAGATGTTATGGTTTTTTCCATACCTTCCAAAAATGGTGATTTTTATAATCTACAATGATGATTTATTGAAGGGACTTGGTAGTGTTCTGATGTAGATTTGTTAGGTAATTTCTTATGATTTAATAAGACTAAAGCATTATTAGTTAAACTATCCCATACATGATCTGTAATTAGTAGTTGTTGTATTTTTATTTGAAAATTTCGATGCATCATTTATATGGAGCCAAATGATAAATATATACTAACCATAAAAGTCTAAAGTATATATTCACTCAGAAGAAATTAAACATGAGGTAGAGAAGATGACTTGAACTAGTAAAGGACTATGATTTCACGGAAAATTACCATCCTAGAAAATCAAAAAAGAGGAAGATGCCTTGAGTCAAAAATATCATGCATCATTAACTATAATAAATTTTGAATAAGACCCTTTATTAATGATTTAATGAATTTTTTCTTGGATTTTATTGTTGTAGGGAATTCCTCTGTTTTGTTGTAGGTGTCAGTGTTGTCCCCTCTATCAAAAATAATTAAGTAAGAGTGGAAAGAAGATGATGAGTAACAGAAAAATTTATAATTAGTGAAAATGGTATGTTTCTAGAATTTAATGGTGATAAATATTGTCTTTTGAGATTTGGAAAGAGATTATGTGTGCCTTATAATTCCCAATTAAAGAAATAATTATTATGTGAATCGCATAGTTCTTCATTTTTAGTTCATCCTAGTAGCACTAAGATGTATAGAGACCATCAAGAGTATTACTGGTGGGATGGAATAGAAAGATATATTTATGATTTACCATTAAATGTTTAAAATTTAAATAGGTTAAAGTGTTGTGAAAACTACCAATGGGTATGCTTCATCCATTTCCGATTTTAGAGTGGAAATGGTAAAATATATCCATAGACTTTGTGGGGGGGGGACTATAAAATACTTCTCAAGGTAACAATTTGATTTGGGTTATCGTTAACCAACTAACTAAATATGCACATTTCCTTCCTATTCGATATACTATGTATTTGGATCATCTTTCTCAATTTTACCTCAAATATATTGTCAGGTTACATGGAGTTCCTATTTCCATTGTATCTTAATGTGATCCTAGGATCAATTCTATCGTTTTAAAAGGCCTTCAGAAGTCACTGGGCACAGAATTAGTTTTTAGAACAACATTTCAACCTCAATATAATGGACATATTGAGCCAAAAATTCAGTAATTGGAAGACATTATTCAAGATTTTTTAATGGATAACTAGGGAATTTGGGATCAACAAATTTATTTGGATGCGTCTTCTTATAATAACATTTTTCATTCATGTATACAGATGTATCCTTTTGAGGAATTATTTGGAAAGTGGTTTTGAACTCCATATTTTTGTGATGACGTTGATGAAAAGAATTTTATGGGATTATATTAGTAGATGAAGTTTCAAAGAAAGTGGAGATGATCCAGTAACAAATGAGGATAGCTCAGAATAGGAATAAAAGTGATTCAGATAAAAGGATGAAAGGTTATTCTTTTGAGGTATATGATTTTTTCCCCATAAAATCTCTCCTTGTAAAAGTTTTTTGTGTTTTAGAAATAAATGAAAGCTAATTCCATGGTTTATTGGACCTTATAAAATCATGGAAGAGGTTTTACCATTCACCTATTGAGTTTCTTTACCTTCAATTTTATCTTAGTTACGTAACATTTTCATGTTTCGATCATAAGAATGTATGTGATAGATCCATCTCATGTTTTAATCCCATAATTAGTTCACCTAGAAGAGAAACATTCTTATGAAGAGAAACATGTTCAGATTCTTGATCAAACAGAGAAAGTATTACGAAATAATGTAATTCACCAAATTAAGGTTTGTGGAGAAAACACATGGTTCAAGAACCTATATGAGGATTTGAAAATGTTGTGACAGAAAGGTACCCTCACTTGTTTGATAATGAAATAAAAATTTATGTGGACGTAAATTCTAGAAGGTGGGGAGAATGTAATAACCTAGGTATATATAAAATGACTTCTTTTCCTTGTGTAATTAAATTGTAAAATTTCGTATAAATGTTTAATGAAATAAGTGGTATTTATAGAAACTAATAAATTTATACTATTTTACTAGTAACTTGACCTTATGAATATTCTCATGGCCATAATGAATAGTATTTTGGACAATACAATAGAAACCTCACCTAATAAAATATAAATAAAATTTATCCACCCTATAATTGAAAATATGATATATTTATATCACTGAACAAGTAAAAAATCTTTTGAAAATTATAAATTAAGTGTTGTAATTTCTATAAGTAATAAATATTTAATAATAATTGAATAATTAATAAAAATTTTAACAAAAATTATATTTTCACAAAATAGATTCATAGATTATTATTTTTTGCCTTATTATTATAAGATAATTTTATGAGAATATAGTTAATTTCATAGTGTTATGAAATAAGTTATAGTTTTAATATTATTATTTTTAAAATAAATTATGATTTTATTTAAAAATTAAATTTATCACATTTAACAAAATTATAAAATTTAGTTTATTTTTGAATTCAACATGTCAAAAAACGGTTGGGGTGAATTGTTTTATTATTTTTTTGATATACTTGAATTTTTTTTGAATAGAGAAATATGATAATTTCTAATATATATTCATTATAAGTTAAATACACTATTACTAACAACATGACTGATGTAATAACCAAAATCTAGAATTTTAAATGATTATTTTAATATATTTCATGAGAATTCTAAAAACATTCATAGACATGAGTCAAATTAATTAACTAATGAATAGAATAATCAAAATACCCACCTCTCCTCCAGAATAAATACCACCCCTCACCCTCTCTTCTCCTCACACCCCTTGTGCTTTGAACATTGACCAAATTCTGCCCAATACTATTAAAAAGACTTCCCTGCATACAAGACCTTCTAGTCTCACCAAAAGGCCAAAACAAAAGGCTTTAAGGAGGTTCTCAAGGAGGATAATTCATGAGTTAAAAATCATCTATCGTATTCTTTTATTTTCATTTCAATTATTTTTATTTTCTTATACTCTCTTAACCTACCCATATCCAAGAGGCATGAAGACTCTGGTATATTATATATATATATAACTTTTATCATGTTTGTGGAAAAATCCATCATTATACTTCTTCCCCTCTCCCTTTTGTTCTAAAATTAATAACATCGTCTGTGATGTGTCAAATTTTTAACATTATGGATAACGTATTTTCAATTTTATTTACCTCCTTCAGGGATGGCCATAAAACAATTTTAATTATTGAAAAATATTTTAAATTTTATTACATAACCTATTTCTTGTTGTGGAATTAACATATATGATATTATTAAATTATATAACGAAACAAGTTTGTGATTATTGAAGAATCTCCAAAATGATCAAAAAAGTATCATTAAGTTTTTGTCTAATGATTCATTATAATATCAGAAATAATGATTTATAGTATAATTTAATATTCTAGAAACTTATTAATACCATTTAATTCCTCTTTTTTTCTTTAATTAAACAAGAAAATACATTACGAACTGACCATGGAAACCATGTAAAAATGCACCCAAAATAATAGAAAGAACAAAATATTATTAATAAATTAGAGAAATGATGTTATAAATGATCATATAAGGTTTTAAAAAAATAAATATGTTACTGTATAATATTAATAACACTCTTAAACTATTATACATGCAGTTTACACACATTTTAATTTAGAAGATCTTGAGGTAAGGGAATTATTAACCAAACATTTGTTATATGGGTTAACCTTAACCTTCATTAATTATATGGTACTGAGATTATTTTTGTAAATAATTTTGTTTTTATTATATTGTATTATTTTGACTTATAATTTATACACTTATTACTTTTGTTCTATTAATTCTAACTTCAATTATATGATTTTTGAGATGGTATTTTATATAAAAATACTCTTTTAAATTTATATTCCACAAAATTCAATGGTAATGTTTTTATAAAATTATTCATGTTTTATGGTTTTGCTTTAGTTATTAGGAATTGTTTTTGATGAATAGTGGGAACTATATATATAAGGCCCCAGCCTTAAACATTACTTAATCTTGAGATATTTCAAGAATACACATTGAGTATCATTTCAGGTTTAGAGTTTTAGAGAATTAGATCATAAATCATGCATTACATTCCATATTTAAACAAGGAAGCTACATAAAAGATAGTATTCATTTTTCCCATCAAAGGAGACATATTAAAAATAAAACATGGATTCTTTTGTGACACTTCCTCGATACTATCCACACATCATGTACTTTTCCCTTGACCTGTGAAAAACATTTCAAAAAATTTGGATGAGCATAAAAAACTCAGTAAGGGATACAAAAATATGGAAAATAAACATTAGTACATGTATCCATAAGAATAAATGAAATTATACATTACCCATAAAACATAAACACTTTAATATACCTCATGAAATCATATGATTTATGAATAACTCATATAAATCATAAGGCATAAAGGTAACTTGAGGCATTCATAACATTCTTACGTAGGGAGTAAACCTCACGGTTACGTTTGGAATACCCATCACAGTATATTCCAAAAATATCTTCATAGAAACCTTAATGTTTAACTCCTTCATGTTACCCTATTCATTGGAGAGCTATATTAGGCTCACCCACCAATAGTTTATCACAGAACCACCCGTCTTCATAAAAAATTCCCAAGAACCATAACATAATCATATCACATAAAACATGCATAAAAACATAACATTTCCACATTTCAATAACAAGATATCAATAAAAAATTGATATAATAAAAACATTATCAAATCCATTTTCAATACCAAAATAAAAGAAAAGTATAACATGGTATTTATTTTTCATTTAAAAAAAGTTGTGGCTTGTAGAGGAAGCCGAAACTCAAATAATGGTCACGGCGGCAGAAAAGTTGTTGTTGCCGCATACGTACGAAAAAAAAACATTCCGTTTTGTCATTTAGTAAACGCTTTGTATAAAAATGATTCCTTTTCATTAAGCATAAAAGTCAAAGGGGTTTATACACCGTATAAAATAAAGTTCTGTATAAAAAAAATATGCCTTAATGAAAGGAGATTGAGACGAAGTCCCATACTTCGGGTCCGACTTGACTCGATCATTCTTTAACCTCTTGAATATTAAACTTGAGTTAATTTCTAATTTCTTAAGAAACCTTTTCAAGTTCATTATTCCTTTTATATCACTTATTACCAAGTCATGAACACTATGTAATTATTTAAGTTAGTAATGGTCGTTTTGTCGATTATTGGTACCTGAGTCAAGAATAAACTCTTTATAATTACAAGTTGTTCATGTGGTAAAATATCCATTATATACAGAATTATATTCATGATTTAGATATCATATATATCATATATATATATTATTTACATGCATTTATAATATTACATAACATTTAGAGGTAAGAAATGAAATGCACCGTTCATGGAGATGGTAAGTCGTACGTACACATGAACGCTACATCCATTTCTATTTCCTATTTAATGGAATGGAATAATTATTATATAAAGGTATATTATAATTCCAGTACAATATCATATATAATATCATTAACTCTATCCTTTATACATCCCACATATGGCATTAACGAATCAAATCACTTTGAGGGGGCGGTAGTCCACACTTCCTAAAATGAAGATATCGCGTTTACCCATAATGGAAACCATAAAGGTATGACATAAATTAAAAATGCAGAAGATTAAGAAAATCATAAACATATTATATATCATATATAAATATAGTGACATCTTAATGGCCACCTTTGAAGGTGTTATAAGAATATTGAACAATCATCGTTTCGTGAGGCAGAAATTCGCCATCCACGGAAACAGTATGTTCTTTAACCATTAGATGTAGGTGTGTGTAAGTGTAGCTCGAATAATTCTTATAAAAACATCCTAGTATATTTAACATACTGGTTTTGTTACAAAATAAATGAATAAAAATAGTTTAGGGGGTTGGAGAAGCAAAATAAAACAAAAGAACATAGAGAGGTCTTTACCTTTAAATCGGGTAACTCCTCGTGGTTTGTACCAAAAGGGTTTCTTGAAGAGCTTTCTGCCTAAGGTAAGGATTCTAAGATGAATATAGGGATTTTGAGAGATAAAATTAGTAGATCTTGGGCAAGAAAATGGCTTGATAGGTGTGTGTAAAGTGGTAGAGGTGGGGGCTTTTTATAAGAGGAGAGGAGGGGCACTCTTGGAAATTAAAAAAATGTTACTTTATTTTAAAATGAGTTTTGGATTTAAAAGGTCCCACATTGATATATTTATAGGATAAGGTGATAAGGGTTAGAAATATACTCATCCAATAGGTCTTTGACAAGTTTAAGTCTTTGATTTTATATTATCTTTTCATTTTATTTAAATCGTTTATTAATGATGTAATCGCTGCATCATCATGATGTCATAAATAATTTAATTTATTTAATGTCTAAAAATTATAAACAAAATACTATGATGTAGGATATATTTTTAGATTTACAATGACTATTTATAGTACAGTTGATCAATTATTTAGACAAGATTTAAAATGATTTACTCAGGTGATAAATTCTTTGTTATATTTCACTTTCTTTAAAAATAAAAAGATAAAAAGTCATTATCTCACAAAAGTGATTCCATGGGGTCCCCAAGATTGGAAAAAGGCATCCCACGGTCTTCCATGACACAAAACGTAGCATTAGGGTACTTGTTGGGGTCATTTTTTATTATTATGATATTATTTTAATATCCATAACTACCCGATTACTAATTAATCAAGATAATTAACGATAATTACTGTCGTTACTATTGATAATGTCCAAAAACAAAAGAGTATTGATTACATAATTTGTTCCTTTTGATTCTAAATAATTAATCCATTTTACCAAATTCCAAACACAGAAATTGCAATAATTAATTTAAAAATAATTCATGTTGTCAAAACAAATAGCGGGTTTTTTAGAATCAATATCTATGAAAAGTCTGGCACTTGTTTATGCCCAATTCCAAAGTGAAATTAGTCAAAATGACCCCCTTTGGATTACATGGTAAAAATATATCATATTTACACTTTAAAACCAATTAAAAAGGTAATCTAACCATATAATTAAATTAGATGAAAAATCTATTATGATGTAAAATGCTGTATTTTTCACTATTCATTAAAAAATTAACATTTTCAGAAAAATACCAAAAATTCATAAAAAGTAAATTTCAATGTCCCAATAATAAAGAACAAGTTTATTTTGAAAAATAGAGCTTATAAAATTGTCAAAAGTTTGATTTAAAAATGGTTTTCCATCAAAAGGCAGTAAAACAATCTTTTAAAAATATTAGTGTATTTCATGCTTAAGATTGGATTTATTCTCATTTTAAGCCTCTAAAACACTATATAATTCATAAATATACATAGATAAGAATATATATTATTCATTACTTACTTGGTATGTTACATCCTTCCCCCTTTAGAAAATTGTGTCCCCGTAATTTATTTTCTTATCGAATAAGTGGGGGTATTTATCCCTCACTGCATTTTCAGATTCCCATGTTGCCTCTTCAATCATGTGGTTTTTCCACAAAATCATTTCCTGGTGAATCACCTTATTCCATAACACTTGCTCCCTATGTTCAATAATCTGGACCGGTTGTTCCTCATAAGAGATATTCTCTTCCAGCTGAACTACCTCTGGACTCAAAACATGAGATGGATCTGGCATGTACTTCCTTAACATTGAAACATGAAAAACATTGTGTACCTGAGATAAACTTAGAGGTAAAGACACTTGATATTCAACTGATCCAACTCTCTCCAGAATTTCATATGGTCCAATGAACCTTGGACTCAACTTTCCTTTCTTACCAAATCACATCACACTTTTCCATGGTGAAACTTTGATAAAAACAAGATCACCTACCTCAAAAGAGAGATCCTTCCTCTTGTTGTATGCATAACTCTTCTGCCTGTTTTGAGCTGTTCTCATGTGTTTCTATATCAGCTGAACTTTTTCTGCCAACTCTTCTACCAAATTTAGTCCCATCAACTTCCTTTCACCCACTTCATCCCAGAATGATGGTGTTCGACACCGCTTCCCATATAATGCCTCAAATGGTGCCATATGTATACTAGAATGAAAACTATTATTATAAGAAAAATCAACCAAAGAAAGATGTTGGTCCCAAATTCCCTGATAATACATCGAAAAAGCACGTAGCATATCCTCCAAAGTCTGAATTGTTCATTCTGACTGCCCATATGATTGAGGATGAAAAGCTGTATTAAAATTTAATTTAGTACCCAAGGACTTCTGAAGACCTTTCCAAAAGTTAGAAGTGATCCTGGGATCACGGTCAGATACAATGGAGAAAGGAACTCCATGTAACCTTACTATCTCTTTAAGATACAAATGAGAAAGTTGATCTAGGGAAAAAGTATGTCGTATAGCAAGGAAATGATCAGATTTAGTCAAGCGATCAACAATAACCCAAAATGCATTATTACCTTGAGGTGTCTTCAGCAATCCCACAATGAAGTCCATTGATATATTCTCCCATTTCCACTCTGGTACTGGTAAAGGTTGAAGCATCCCTTTCAGTAACTGCCGCTCTGCTTTTACCTGTTGACAAGTCAAACACTTCATAGTAAAATCAGCAATATCTCTTTTCATTCCGTCTCACCATTAATACTCCCGAATATCTCTATACATCTTAGTACTGCCTGGATGAACAGAAAATGGAGAACTATGAGCTTCACATAACAACTTTCTCTTCAACTATGAATCACACATCACACACAATCTCTTCCTAAATATCAAAACACAATCATTATCAATGTTGAATTCAGGCAACATACCCTTCTGAACCAGTTCTACCATTTTTTACAACTCGCTGTCTTGCTTCTGTGCTTGCTTAATTCTATCTGATAGATAAGATTTTACTGATACCTGAAACAAAACAGAAGTACATCCTCCACCAACAACTTCTATTCCAATTTTCATCAAATCCTTAAACAAAGGATCTCATTCCAAATGCAACATTGTTAAAGAAGCATTACTTTTTTGACTCAAAGCATCAGCCACTTTATTTTCTTTTCCCAGATGGTAATGAAATGTACAATCATAATCCTTGATTAATTCTAGCCATCTCTTATGTCTCATGTTTAATTATTTCTGAGTAAATATATACTTTAAACTTTTGTGATTGGTATATATTTCACACTTACTCCATACAAATGATGCCTCCAAATTCTTTAAGTGAAAACAATAGCAGCTAATTCCAAATCATGTGTAGGGTAATTTACCTCATGAGTTATCAACGGACGTGAAGCGTAAGAAATTACTTGATCATTCTGCATTAGGACGCAACCAAGTCCTTTCAATGAAGCATCATTGTAGATAACAAACTCCCCATTCCTGTAAGGTAGTGCCAAAACTGGAGCATTCACCAATCTTCTTTTCAATTCCTGAAAATAATCATTACATTGTTTTGTCCAGATAAACTTAACACCCTTCCGAGTTAATTTAGTAATTGGACTAGATAACCGTGATAAATTACTAACAAACCTTTGGTAATAGCTTACCAAACCAATAAAACTACGAGTCTCTATTACATTTGTGGGTCTTGGCCATTCTTCGACAACCTTTATTTTTTGCAGGATCAACAGTTATTCCATATTTAGAAACAATATGACCAAGGAAAAAAAATTTTGTAACCAAAACTCACAATTGCTGAAATTCCCATACAATTTCTTTTCTTTTAAGGATTGAAAAATAACCCTAAAATGTCTTTCATACTTCTCTTTACTTTTAGAAAACACCAAAATAACATCAATGAAAATAACCACAAACTTATCCAATAACTCATGGAAAATTCTATTCATAAGGTCCATGAATACAGCATGTGCATTGGTTAGACCAAAAGGCATAACTACAAATTCATAATGACCATATCTTGTCTGAAACACAGTCTCTGCTTCCTTTACCTTTAACTAATGGTACCCCGATCTCAGGTCAATATTTGAAAAATACAGAGCTCCCTGGAGCTAATCAAACAAATCATCAATAAGAGGAAAGGGATATTTGTTCTTAACAGTGATTTTATTCAAGGCTCTATAATCAACTCAAAGTCTCATTGAACTATCTTTCTTTTTAACAAATAAAACAGGAGTACCCCATGGTTATGTACTAGGTCGAATGAAACCATTCTCTAATAAATCTTGCAATTTCTCCTTCAACTCTAAAAGTTCAATTTGAGTCATTCGATAAGGGGGTTTTGAAATTGGCTTAGCATCAGGAACTAAGTCAACAGTAAACTCAACTTCATGATCTGGTATTATTCTAGGCAACTCATTAGAAAAAACATCAGGATACTCATTTACCTCAGGCACATCATTAATCTAAACAGTTCCCTTGTTTTCAACAATATGTGAATTGTAACATTCATTTCCATTATTTACAAGTTTCTCAGCCTCTTGATATGTTATCAACAGTAAGGGTTCATTCTTGTACACAAACTGAAAGTCTTTCTAAAAAAACATCTTTAGGTCTATAATCAATCATATCATGGTAAATAGAGAGCCAATCCATACCTAGGATAACATCAAAATCTACTATAGGTAAAACAATAAGGTTTTTAAATAGGTTCTTTCCACGAATAAGGATAGGAATATTCTTACAAATTCTTTTTGCCTCAAAATTTCCCCAAAGTGTTTTTACCACAACATCAGGAGTCATTTCTTGAGACGGTATTCCCATTTTACTATAAAATTTTTCAGATATGAAAGAATGTGTAAACCCTGATTCAAACAACACACTGGAATAATCTAAAAAAACAAACAAAGTACCTGATACCACTTTAGTTGATGGCCCAACATCTGCTGAAGTAGTTTCAAAGGATTTCACCACCCATTTTTGCTTATAGTCTATCTGCTTCCCATCACTCGATCTCTTTGTCGGACACTGGTTTTCACAGTGACCCATCTCATTGCACTTGAAACATTTCACTAACTATAAATCAAATTTAGTCTTACCATCAACTTGATCTTTTTCAGTTCAATCACGAGCATTATGTCCCATCTTACCACATTGGTAGCACTTTCCAGAATTCAGAAGACATTCCCCAGCATGCCTTTTACCAAATTTATCACAAACTGGAAGCTTAGTTTTCTTACCATCAGACCTTTTTGAAGAATTCTTCCCTTTGTCCTGCCATATCGGTCTCTTCTTCTGTTGGTTTTTATAGAACACTTGATCATCTGCAAACTCCATTTCCACCTTATTAGCACATCGAACAAGGTTTTCATAACTTTTGAACTCCCGAGAATCCAAAGCCCTTCGATATTTTGGCTTTAATCCTGAGTAAAAATGATTGATTTTACTATCAAGGTCTTGAATAAAATTTGGAGCATACCTTTCCAATCAAGTGAACCTCTCTTCATAAGCAGTCATTGAGTCATTCTCTTGCCTCAATTCCAAGAATTGTTTTTCCATCCTAAGTCGAATAGCCTTAGGAAAATACTTCTCAAGAAACATACCTTTGAATTCATCACAGCCGAGAGCATCAATCTCATCAGCGTCCTTGATATTTTTAATCATCAACCACCCTTGATCTGCTTCACCCTTCAAATGGTAAATAGAAAGACTAACCTTTTGATTGTATGAACACCCCATGACATAAAAAATCTTCTCTAGTGCTTTAATCCACCCTTCAGCTAGCACAGGGTCAGATAATCCTCTGAATGATGGGGGATGTTGCCTCATGAAATTTTCCCCCATTGACATGTTCCTCTTCGGTTGATTTGGCTGATCTTGTGCATGGATACCACTACCATTTATTGCTTAATTCAATTGCGTCATTACTGCAACAAACTGTTCAGTTCCAATTCCGACCATCTCAGGATGATGATTCGGAAGGTTATTTCTTTCTGTATGCCTTCCTATCACGGCTACCCTATTTCCTCTGCAAAAAACCATTCTGAACAAACATGTCTTAGATGAAGCAAAATGGTAATATTCAAATGCTATATCATTTAAATTTGACCATAAAAAAATATTTTTGGATAATCATTTAATATAATTATAACTCCTAAAGTTATCTAAACCAACCTCTGAAACCAAATATAAGGCCCCGACCTTAAACATTACTTAATCTAGAGATATTTCAAGAATACACATTGAGGATCTTTTCAGGTTTAGAGTTTTAGATAATTAGATCATAAATCATGCATTACTTTCCATATTTAAACAAGGAGGTTACATAAAAGATAGAATTCATTTTCCCATCAAAGGATACATATTTAAAATAAAACATGGATTCTTTCGTGACACTTCCTCGATACTATTCACACATCATGTACTTTTCCCTTGACTTGTGAAGAACATTTCAAAAACATGGGATGGGAATAAAAAGCTCATTAACGGATATAAAAATACTGAAAGGAAACATTAGTACATGTATCCATAAGAATCAATGAAATCATACTTTACCCATAAAACTTAAACACTTTAACATACCTCATGAAATCATAAGATTTATGAACAACTCATAGAAATCATAATACATAAAGGTAACTTGAGTCATTCATAACATTCTTATGTAGGGAGTAACCCTCATGGTTATGTTTGGAATACCCATCACAATATATTCCCTAAATCTCGTCAAATAAACCTTAACGTTTAACTCCTTCACGTTACCCAATGCATTGCAGAGCTATATCGGGTTCAACCGCCCTTAGTTTATCACAGAACCACCTGTCTTCATAAACAATGCCCAATAACCATAACATAATCATATCACATAAAACATGCATAAAAGAAATATAACACTTCCACATTTCAATCACAACATATCAATAACACATTGATATAATAAAAACATTATCAAAACAATTTTAAATACCAAAATAAAAGAAAAGTAAAACATGGAATTTATTTTTTATTTAAAAAAAATTATGGATTATAGAGGAACCTGAAACTCAAATAATGGTCGCGGCGGCGGAGAAGTCGTTGTCGCCGCATACGTACGAAAAAAACATTCCATTTTGTCATTTAGTAAACGCTTCATATAAAAAATATTCCTTTTGAATAAACATAAAATTCAAAGTGTTTTATACACCGTATAAAATAAAGTTCTGTATAAAACAAAATATGCCTCAATGAAAGGAGATTGAGACGAAGTCCCATACCTTAGGTCCGACTTGACTCGGTCGTTCTTTAACCTCCTAAATAATAAACTTGATATAATTTCTACTTGCTTAAGAACCTTTTTCAAGTTAATTATTCCTTTTATATCACTTATTACCATTTCATGAACACTATGTAATTATTTAAGTTAATAATGGTCTTTTTGTCGATCATTGGTACCTGAGTCAAGAATAAACTCTTTATAATCACAAGTTGTTCATGTGGTAAAATGTCCATTATATTTAGAATTATATTGATGATGTAGAAATAATATATATCATATATATCCAATATATACATGCATTTATAATATTACACAACATTTAGAGGTAAGAAATGAAATGCACCGTTCATGGAGACGGTAAGCCGTACGTACGCATGAACGCTACTTCCATTTCTATTTCCTATTTAATGGAATGAAATCATAAATATATAAAGGTATAATATAATTCCAGTATAATATCATATATAATATCATTAACTCTATCATTTATATATCCCACTTATGGAATTAACGAATCAAATCACTTTGAGGGGGCGGTAGTCCGCACTTCCTAAAATGAAGATATCGCGTTTACCCATAATGGAAACCATAAAGGTATGCCATAAATGAAAAATGAAGAAGCTTAAGGAAAACATAAATATATTCTATATCATATATAAATATAGTGACAACTTAATGGCCACCTTTTAAGGTGTTATAAGAATATTGAACAATCATCGTTTTGTGAGGAAGAAATTCACCATCCATGGAAACAGTATGTTCTTTAACAATTAGATGTAGGTGTGTATAATTGTAGCTCAAATAATTATTATGAAAACGTCCTAGTATATTGAAAATACTGGTTTTGTTACAAATTAAATGAATAAAAAGAGTTTAGGGGGTTTCATAAGAAAAATTAAACAAAAGAACATAGAGAAGTCATTACCTTTAAATCGGGTAACTCCTCTTGGTTTGTACCAAAAGGGTTTCTTGAAAAGCTTTCTGCCTAAGTTAAGGATTCTTGGATGAAGAGATGGATGTGGAGAGACAAAATGAGCAGATATTCACTGAGCCAATGGCTTGAGAGGTGTGTGTAAAGAGGTAGAGTTGGGGGGCTTTTATAAGAGGAGAGGAGGGGAATTCTTGGAAAGTAAAGAAATGTTACTTTATTTTAAAATGAGTTTCAGATTTAAAAGGTCCCACATTGATATATTTCAACGATAAGGTGATAAGGGTTCGAAATATACTCATCCAATAGGTCTTTTACAAGTGTATGTCTTAGATTTTACATTATCTTTTCATTTTATTTAAATCATTTATTAATGAGGTAATCGCTGCATCATCATGATGTCATAAATAATTTAATTTATTTAATGTATAAAAATTATAAAAAAATAATATGATGTAGGAAATATTTATATATTTCTAATGAATATTTATAGTACAATAGATCATTTATTTAGACAAAATTAAAAATGTTTTACTCAGGTGATACATTCTTTGTTATATTTAACTTTCTTTAAAAATAAAAAGATAAAAAGTCATTATCACACAAAAGTGATTCCATGTGGTCCCCAAGTTTGGAACAAGGCATCCCATGGTCGGACATGACGCAACCGGTAGCATTATGACACATTTTGGGGTCATTTGTTATTATTATGATATTATTTAATTATCATTAACTACCTGATTACTAATTAATCAAGATAATTATAGATAATTACTATTGTTACGATTCATAATGTCTAAAAAAAGTGTCTTGATTAAATGATTTGGAACTTCTGATTCCAAATATGTAATCTGTTTTAACAAATTAAAAACACATATATTGCAATAATTAATTTAAAAATAATTCTTGTTGTCAAAACAAATAGCGGGTTTTTTAAAACAATATCTATGAAAAGTTTGGCATTTGTTTATGCCCAATTCCAAAGTGAATTTAATCCTAATGACCACCATTGGATTAAATGGTAAAAATATATTCTATTTACACTTTAAAACTGATTAAAAAGATAATTTATCCATATAATTAAATTAGATGAAAATGTTTCTTTGATATAAAATGCAGTATTTTTCACTATTCATTAAAAAATGAGCATTGTCAGAAAAATACCAAAAATTCATCCAAAGTAAATTTAAATGTCCCAATCATAAAGAATAAGTTTATTTTGACAAATATATCTTATAAATTGTCAAAATTGTGATTTAAAAATGATTTTCCATCAAAAGGATGTAAAACAATCTTTTAAAAATATTAGCGTATTCCATGCATAAGATTGAATTTATTCTCATTTTAAGCCTCTAAAACACTATCTAATTCATAAATAGACATATATAAGAATATATGTTATTCATTCATTACTTGGGATGTTACAATATATCCCTCGAATTTATTGGGTATGCTTATGTAATATTTCGGTCATATGGTTACTCCATTTGTAACTACGATGGTTACACCATAAGGTAGGCGTGAGGGATACATTGTAAGGTAGTCATGAGGGTTAAATATCATAAGAATGTAGTGAGGGTTAAAATATTAAATATGTAATTCCCAATGTAACCTATATTTTTTATTTTTGTTTTCTCTGTTTTATGGAAATATCTTGTTTCAACAATTAAGTACACGACACTTTATTGGTGAGATGTATGTCTTTGTGAATATGACTTAATAAGTTTATAATTATTTAGGGATTAATGGTTCCTCTCCTTTTTAAATCCCTTACTAAGATTTTTTTTCTCATCCAAATTTTTGAAATGTTTTTCATATGGTTTATGGATGGGTAATAGAATAAGAGAATCCATGATGAATGTTGTATATGATTTTTATGAAAATATTTCGTATTTTTATTATAAAATTTTATATTAGGAAAAATAATAGATATTATTTTATGTTTTACCCACTTTTTATGCTTTTGGGTTGATATGTCTGAAATATGACCTAGCATTCCAAAATTCTAATGAAAAAAAGATCTTTGGGAATGTAAAATAGTTGACTCTAAAGGAATTTACTGGATTATGTAATGTTTAAAGAAGGTTCCTTATAATTACATCATGACTTCCTCATGTCATTCCCCAGGATGGTGGTGACGACCAAGCTCTAGAAGTTGTTGGACCTGAGTCCCCAGTAATGTAACGACCCGTATTTTTATGAAGGTAAGTGTAACATCCCAGGTAAATAAAGAATATAAAATTTTTACATTTATTAATATTTATGAATTAAATATTAATTTTAATTTAAATGGGATGATATGTCTGATAGCATACTAAAAACACAATAATGGGTCTCTTTGAAAACTTACTTTTCACAAAACGTTGAGTTATACTAAAAAATATTATTATAATATTATTATTTTAAATGGTAGTTAACTCATAGCCATTTTGTTGGTGGTAATGAACATAACTAACTACAATATAATTATACATGTTATTTAAAATGTTTTTACATTTATCCAATAAATTTTAGAGGCTCAAAATAAAAAAGAATCTGATTTTAAGAATATATGCTCTATTATTCATTAAAAGGTCGTTTTACTGCCTTTTGATGAAGAACCCTTTTTAAATCTAATTTTTGACACTTTTATATGTTCTGTTAGATGAAATAAATTTCTTATTTAGAATCGTGATATCAAAATTTACTTTGGATTAAATTTTGGTATTTTTCTGCTAAAGTTAAATTTTTTTATGAATAGTGAAAAATATTGTATTTTAATTCAAAACTTCCTTTTAATATGTTTTTATATGATTATATTTTATTTTTAAATGTTTTTAAAGTATAAGTATATTATATTTTTACTAATTAATCCAAATTTGGTAATTGTATGTAATTTTACATTGAAATTGGATGTAAACAAGTATCAATCTTTTGATAGTTCTTATTTCTTAAAAACACTCTTTTTGTTTCGACAGGAGGAATTAATTTTAAATTAATTTCTGCCACTTAGATGTTTTGAATTTGGAAAAACGGATTCAATATTTGGAATCAGGAGGTTCAAATTCTGTAAATATGTAACTTTCATTTTTAGACATTATGAATATATATTTCAGTAAATATTTTATTTATCATGGTTAAAGGTTAAATATGGTAAATAAGGGTAAGAAATTATTATTATTATAATATTAATTTACCCTAACATGTTTTTTAATCCTGTTGGTTGATTCATTTCTGACCATGCCCTTTTTTGGGTTAATTTTGGGACCGCCTGGATCCACTTATAAGTTATAATGACACATTATATTAATTAATTTAAAGTAAAGAGGTTAAAGGAAAAACCCGATCAGAGCCTCGGAGCGGCGATGACTTCCCTATCCATGCACATCTAGGGTTTCTCTGCCCGGTCTTCCCCTCCCCTGCTCTGGCACGGGCTGGCTTTGTCGATGGCTACATCGCTTAGGCACAGCATCGATCGGTGATGGATCTATTTCAATCAACTTCGATTTTTGTTTGTCGGTGGCTGCTTCAAGCCCTTAGGCTTCGGTCGCTTTGGATCTGGTATGTTCAATGGCAGATCTATTTTTCTTGTGGCTTCGGGTTTTCATATCTTCGTCGATGTGAGACAACCTCGGTGTTCCTAGCTTCAGAGTTTCGGTTCGGTGTCGAGTTCACTCTTCTTGGCTTCCGTTCTCACCGCAGCTTCAGAGTGCTCTTATTAGATTTCGGTGTGCACACCGTCAGAATCAATGGTTGTTGTAGTTCTGTTGTGGCTTTTGGAATCATCTCTACTGTGTGCATCATCTTCCACGGTGACCTTCCGGCTCCGATTCTTCTACTTGGATTCATCCCGACTCGTCGTCGTCTTGGCGTGCACCACTTTGTTCGGGATTGGACCTAGGGACTCGGAGGGAGGGGGCCTTGTGCTCTGATACTATTGAGGTGGTTTGTTTTGGTGGATTTGTATGGTTTGTTGAAATGGTTTGGTTTGATCTACTTTGGTTAGTATTTGATGCTATGATGTTGTTGGTGAGACCGGTGTGACTGGATTCTGCAGAGTTGGGCGTGGTGTCAGCACTGCCTGGACTACCTTGATTTATATTCTTCATTGCCTTTTGTGGATGTGTTCTTGAACCATCTCATGCCGCTAGATGGTTTGGGTGAACTCTGATCAGAGTTCACCACCGGGGTTGTGGTTTTGGGGATGATGTCGATGGTCACATCAGCGACATTCAATGAGTCTAGTTCTGAGGTTTGTCCAAGCTCTTCTGATGTTCATGCACTTAGGTCCATGATTTTAATATCTGTGTGGTTTTATTGGGTATGTGGAATGAGTTGATTTATTTTCTGATGTTTGAACGTTTTAAGTCACGAAGTAATGTAATGTTTACCACTTTTTCTCAAAAGTGTTTGTTGGTTTTTCACTTTTTCCTCAAAAGTGTTTGGATAATAAAAAAATAAATTTTCAGTCAAAGTAAAGACAAAAGTAACATAAACTTATATCTTTTAGTAAAACAGCTGTATATGGGGTTATTTAAGTGATATATTAGACTATAAATATTAATTTAAAAGATAAAACTATTTCCTACATTATGTTATTTTATGTATAATTTTTAGAAATTAGATAAATTAAATTATTTAGGACACAATGATGATGTAATAATAACCTCATTAATGAATGTTTTATATAAATGAGATTATAAATACTAAAATAAATTTATTTTTAAACTTTTTATGCAATACAAAATTTTTATAGATTAATATTACTTTTTATATTTTAATTAATGATTTTTTTTTGAATTAATCATGTTGTTTTCAATTTTTGAAAAAGTCAGGATATGAATAGTATTAAAATTGACATAAAAAAGTTTTTTAATCAATCAATATTTTATTAAATGACAAAATAGTCCTAAAAATCTATTATTAGTTGAAATGACATATATAATATTAAAACTATCATTAATTATCTATTTTTGATCTCTTATAATTTTATATTAACTATATTATCCTTATTGAGTGAATACACAAGAAGATAGGGTAAGATTAAAATTAGTTAACAAAGGGTTAAAGCTAAATGATAAGGTTAAATTTGAAACCAAAACATGACTAAAACCTATTGGTTCAGTGTATTTAAGATAATAGTCATATTATGTTCGAATTTAATAAGTTTGGGACCCTTTGAAAAAAAAATTAGTTTATAATAAATTAATATTTTCAAACTTTCCTAAAGGGCCCCTCCTCCCACTTATAAAAATCCATAACCTCTAATCCATTACTGACACCTCTAAAGCCCCGTGGGTCATCCAAACTCTACCCAATTAATGTACCCAAATTTCTATCTTCCTCCTAGAATCCTTACATCAGGCATAATTCACTTCAAGAAATCCTTTTTTTTCAAACCAAAGGGAGTTACCTGATTTAAAAGTAACATCTTCTCTTAAGTTATTTTCTTTTATTTTCCTTATCCACTCCCTATGGTCTTTTTATTATTTGTTTATACAACAAAACAAGTATCATAAATATACTTGGACGTTTTTATGAGAATTAGTTGAACTAAACTTCCACACACCACCAACTAATGGATACAAACAAACTGTTTCTGTGGACGGTGAACTACTCCCATAGAAAACAATGATTGTTCAAATATCTCCTACTGCCTCTCATAGTGGCCATTATGATGTAAATGTATTTATATATGATATATAATATGTTTATTTTATCTCTATTCTTCTGTATTTTTTATTTACAAACATACTTTTATGATTTCCAATATGTGTGAACATGATAATTTCATTTGGGGGAGTGCAGTCTACCACCCTCTCAAGGTGATATGATTCATTCATGAAATACATGGAACACATAAAGGATGGAGTTATGAAATTATGTAACATATATATCATATGATATTATACTATAATTATAATATACCAATGTATCATTATGTTTTCTCTACATTAAATATGAAATAGAAATGAAAGTAGCGTTCATGCATATGTACGGCTTAGCATCTCCGGGAACGGTGAATTTCATTTCTTATCTCCGAATGTCATGTGATATTATAAATATAAATATATAATGGATATATATGATATATATGATATCTAAATCATTAATATCATTCTGTAGATATCATATTTTTGACCAGAGGGACAAATTGTAATTAAAAAAAGTTCATTTTTGACTCAAGTTCCGAACATCAAAATAAATGATTGATATGAACTCAAATAATTATCTAATTATTATAGAAAGGTAATAAGTAATATAAAAGAAATAAGAGACATGAAAAATTTTCTCAATAATTTATAAATTAACCAATGTTTTTTATTCAGGAAGAACATGGAATATACAAGACAAGTCGGACTTGAGGTAAGGGTTTTTTATCTCACCTTTTATTCCCGTGAGATTCATGCTATATTTGACACTATTTCCTTTTGTGTGGTGTATTTACTACCCATTATTGTATTCTATCTGTAATATACTTTAAATATTGTGTATTTTAATCTTCATTGTATGATCATTCTTTCATGAGATGGATGCTTCGTAAGTTACCCAATCAACAAGGGAAGTGTTAACCACACTCTTTCAGTCAAATACCTCTTTATGTAATGTATTTTAATTTACATGTTATTTTGTACGGATCTGTACTTATATATCCTTATTTTTGTACATTTAATTTCCATGTGATGAGATATCTCTTTCCTCTCTCATCAACTCATTTTCTGAACATTAAAGCGACGATGTTAGGATGTCAAATTTCTGTAAGAGTACTGCTTTACCCAATTTCAATTCTTTGGGATAAACTTATACTTCTTAATTATTTCATGTTATAAATTTGTTTGAATGGCCCCTTATTTTTTTACATTTAATATCCACTTATATTGGGTGTATTTATATTTTTCACACATAATTATGAAATTGAATTATCTTTAGTCTAAGGACACCATCTTTATAAGGGATTTCATCTCTATTTACATTCCATTGAGACAACATTATTGTTATAAAAGAATTAACTTTTAAATGGTGTATATACTATAATTTGGGATATTATATCATGAATATTTTTATTCTCATGTTATTATAAAGTTGTTATTAAATTTTATTCCTCAATTATTTGTATTCAAGCATCTCTCATTTGGTTAGGGACTCCTTAACTAAAATATCATTTTATTAATTTAAATTTCTTAAATATTTCTTATTAATTTCCATGTTTTAAAAATGGTTTTAAATATTTATTTACAGGAAAATTAATGTTTTAAAATTTTAATTCCTTTAAAATATTCAAATTGGTATGGGACATATTGATTAAAAAATATCTTTATTAAATATTTTAAATGTATTTGAAAATGGTTTTGATAAAGAATTGATTACATAAATATCTTGAAATGATATATTGTGATTGCAATGGGGAAATGTTATCTTCCTATCATGACTATTTAAAGTGTTATGATTTATAATGGTACTTGGACATTTGACAGGTGGTTACATGATAAACCAAATGATGGGTGGTGTCGTGATAAACCAAGACGAGTGGTTATGTTATAACTTCCAATGAATTGGGTATGGAAGTCAGCTGTATGGCTATTACATTTAGTGATTTTTGTGGGAAGTAAATCGTGTGGTTATTCTATTTAAGTATGATTTTGTCTCATGTTACCTATACATGTTATGTGTGCTTTATATCGGTTTTATGGTAATCTTTTTGTTACAAAAGGCTAAAAAATGATCATTTATTCAATGAAGAGTGTTTAATACTTCATAAAGCTGAAAATTATTACTTATGATAAGGTATTCATGGTTTACTTGTTGTTTTTAAAAAGATAATAGTTTTCCATCTTTGTGTGTCCCTTACTGAGCTTTTTTGCCCATCCAATGTTTTTTAATTGTTTTTCACAGGACATAAAGTAGAATAGGTTCTAGGATGGGATCAAGGAAAATTCATGATGTCTAAAACATGGAAGTAGACATGTTTCATTGTAAGTGTTTTTATTTTATGAAAAAAAATGGATACTTTTTAGCAGTGTCTACATGTACTATTCATGTTGATATGTAATAGTTACGGAATAATTCTCTAAAACTATAAACCTGAAAATATTCTCAATTGTAAATTATTCATTTAATTCAAGATTAGTTAATGTTGAAGGTCGGGGCCTTACAATTGGTATCAAAGGTTGGTTTAGATTACTTTAGAGGTTAGGGTGTTATTAAGCATAAGTGACATTACCATAATGGTTAGACTATTAGATAGAGTAATATTTATTCTAGATAAATTGAATGAGTTTAAGATAACATGAATAAGAATATATTAGTATTTACCCTCCTCATAATATATTATATGATTATTTTACTGGTATACTCACACTAATATTTTTGGTTTTAGTAAATGGCTGGATCTAGTAGGCACCAAAGTAACTGTGGATGTGAATAAAAATTTGATGATTTTTGGAATTGGAAACTAAATAAAATGGGATAAGTAATGAGAACACTTGTGGTTATTTTCAACAAACTGTCTGGAGTCATGATTGACCACCTGAACATTGGTGATTTTTATAAGGCATCATATATTCATGAAACAAATCCCTACATAATTTCAGGTAATAATCATAAATGTAAGTATATTCAAAAACCGATGTGTCACGGATGTGGAAAGGAACACATAGGAAAATAATTCAAAGGTATGGGAAGATATTGTAGATTTAGTAATGAAGGTAATAATAAAAGAACCTGCCATGGAAAAAAAAGAAGTGTCTAGTTGACTCTAGGAAAGGTAAAGAAGTTATTTTTGAAGGATCAATTGAATGTTTTAAATGTGTTTTTCATGGTCATTAAATAAATAGATGTCCTATGAAGAAGGTTCAAGAATCGGATAAGAAGGATCGTTTAAATATATTTTTACCAATTCCTAATGTTATTCCAATTGAATATGAGGAAACTATAAATTACCAATGAAAGGTATGGATTATTTCATAACTGATGTTTTGACATTATTGAATCGTAGGATATGATTCACAAATTTGTTTTTAGGAATGAATTATTATGAAATATGTTGGAAATGAATGGAAAATGTATCATGAAGAATGTTTAATGAGTAAAAAGTATACTTATAAGGGATTCAATAATTATGGTACATTTTAGGATGATGAAATTCTTAAAAGTATTAAGAATCTTTTTATTATGGGATTACATTGGAATACTTTTTCTAGTATGTGTTACCCTAGAGTTTGATATGTGAAAATGTAATTCAAGAGATAATTATCCTTTCTTGTGTAGATATAATGGATAAGATTAGGGGTTCATTTGATCTTTTTTTAGGAAATTATAATTTATTACTGTATGGGATGAAAATGCAAGGTATGAGATAAAATTTGTGGTTAAAATATGTCATGGTTATTTTTGATGTATTTATCTCATTTTTTGGAATGCTATAAAAGTATATAATTTTCGAAAAAATGGACAACATTCAGACCGTGTGACAAATCGTTGCATCGGACAAAGTTGCGGGAATTGAACCCATAACCAAAGTGCGATTTGAATTTATCACCTACCAGTGGCATATGTGAATTCCCTGGTTAGTATGACTAATTAATATTAGTTAAATGATTTTTTGGATAATGAATAAGTTGATTTAGGGAACTTATATTTTATAAAATGAATATGCTTAATATAGAAAAATGATTTGGTGATTAAATGATAATTTTATTTTGGAAAATGTTTTCTCTTTTGGAACATTATATGCTTAAGTTAAATAGAATACTATGAGATCTCTTTTTTGGAGTAATGGTTGGAATTTTATTTTAGAATAATCTATGTTTTTATTATGGACATATGGTGATTTGGTTTATTTATATAAATAATTAACCTATCATAAAGAATATTTGATTAGGTTAATTACACTTTAGTATGAGACTTTAAGAGTAGTCGTTGTTATTTAGAGATAAATGTTAATATTTACTATGGAAGAATATGTGATTCAATTATTCTGAGTTTTGGGTTTCAAAAATAGTTTAGATTATTTTGAATAATTTGAAGGAAAATTTTGTATTGAATGGTCTTTGTTGAACCTTGGGTATTGTTGGTTGAATTTCGGAGATTGAGAGTAGTATTTGTTTTTATAAAGGATTATCCATTTTGGGGATTATCTGATCTCATGCTAACCATTTTTGGTTTTGGTTAATGTATAAAGATATGAAAAATATATGGTTCATATTTTGGGGATCATGTTATTCTCTATAAGTTGATTCTAGCACTTTAGGTGTGACCAAGTCATCTTGAATACTCATCGTTTGGAGAAAATATGAGTTTTTGTAGACATTTAGTTAAGTATGAAATTCTACATAAAAAGTAAGTGAGTTTACTTATGTTCTTAGTAAATATCATAAATAAATTTATCAAGGTTATGAAAAGGAACTTAAAACAAAAACATTGTTCATTTAATTTTCCTTTTATGGAATCAAAGACCATTTAAACCATCACAAGTTTTTGATTTTATGGTGGTTAACTTTCTCCTAATGATGTTTTCTACCAATCTCCAGCAAACCTTGATGGTTTGTTTCTCTTCCATATCCATGTTTTTTTACATTGAATCCTAGTATGGGTTATCATGGGTGACCTTTGTAATTATTTTTCTTTCTTTTAATGTGATATTCTTATTTACTCTTTTCTTAATGTGGGACTTTCAATGAAGTTTCCAAGACCAATTTTAAAAATGCGAGGATGCAATTTCCAAAAGGGGGGAAGGATGTAACATCCCAGGTAAATAAAGAATATGAAATTTTAATATTTATTAATATTTTTGAATTAAATATTAATTTTAGTTTAAAGGGTATACTATGTTTGATATTGTACTCAATACGCAATAACTAGTTTCTTGGAAAACTTATGTTGCACACAACATTGAGTTATACTAAAAAATATTAATATAATATTATTATTTTAAATAGTAGTTAACTCATAACCATTTTATTAGTGGGAATGAACATAACTAACTAAAATATGATTATAAATGTTTTTTAAATATTTTTACATTTATCCAACAAATTTTAGAGGTCTCTAATAAGAAAGAATCTAATTTTAAGAATAAATACTCTAATATTCTTTAAAAGGTTGTTTTACCACATTTTGATGGAGAAACCTTTATAAATCTAGTTTTTTTCACTTTTATATGTTATATTTGACAAAATAAAATTATTCTTTAGAATCAGGATGTCAAAATTTACTTTGGATGAAATTTTGGTATTTTTCTGATAAAGTTCTTTTTTTATAAATACTGAAAAATTCTGTATTTTAATTCAAAACTACCTTTTAATATAATTTATTTATATGATTATATTATCATTATAAATGGTTTTATAGTTTAATTGGATTATATTATTACCAATTAATTTAATTTTTTCATTGTAAGTAATTTCACATTGAAATTGGGCATAAACAAGTATCAATATTTTGATAGTTATTATTTCTTAAAAACCTGCTTTTCGTTTTGACAATGAGAATTAATTTAAAATTATTTTATTCCACTTCTATGTTTTGAATTTGATAAAATTGTTTCCATATTTGGAATCAGGAGCTTTAAATTGTGTAAATAGGTAACTTTTATTTTTATACACTATGAATATTACTTTAGTAAATATTCTATTTACCATGGTTAAAGGTTAAATCTGGTAATAAGGGTAAAAAATATTATAATAATAATATTAAATTACCCTAATATGTATCATAATCTTATCAATTGATAAATTTCAGACCATGGTATTCCTCCGGTCCATTTTGGGACCCCCTGGAGCCACTTGGGAGTGATAATGAAACAATATATTAATTTATTTATGTAAAGACAAAAGTATCATAAACATATATCTTTTAGTAAAACAGTTGTATATGAGGCAATATAATTGAACTATTCGACTATAAATTTTCCTTTTAAAGATAAAAATATTTCCTACATCATGATATTTTATTTATAATATTTATACATCAAACAAATAATATTATTTATGACACAATGAAGATGTAATAATTACCTCAATAATGAATGTTTTAAATAAAAAAAATTATAAATATTAAAATAAAATTATTTTTGAACCATTTAATGCAATAAACAGATTTTACAGATTACTATTACTTATTATATTTGAATTAATGAAGATTTTTTGAATGAATCATGTTGTTTTGGATTTTCAAAAAATTCATGATATGAATAGTATTAAAATTGACATATAAGAGTTTTAAAATTAATAAATATTTTATTAAATGATAAAATAGTCCTAAAAATATAATATTCTTCCAAATTAAATATAGAATATTATTAATCTCATAAATAATCCATTTTGGGTCTCTAGTAATTTTATGGTAACTATATAAACCTCAGAGGTAGAATACACAAGAAGACACGATAAGAGTCAAATTAGATAACTGAGGATTAATGATAAATGATAAGGTTACATTTGATAACAAAACTTGTCTAAACCCTATTTTTTGAGGTTATTTAGAATAATGTTCTTCTTATATTTGAATTTAATAAGTTTGTTACCTTTTTAAACCAAAATATATTTTATAATAAAATAATATTTTCAAACATTCCTAAACAGCCCCTCCTCCCCCTTATATAAATCTATCACCTCTAATCCATTACTCACACCTATATAGACCCTTAGAACATCCAAACATTGCCAAATTAACATCCCTATATCCCTATATAACTCCTATAAGCCTTAACATAGGCAGAATCCACTTCAATAAATCCTTTTGGTTCAAACCAAAGGGAGTTACCCGATTTAAATGTAATGTCTTCCCTTAAGTTCTTTTCTTTTATTTTCCTTATTCACTCAATATGCTCTTTTTATTCTTTGTTTACATAAAAAACCAGTATTATAAATATAATAGGATTTTATTATGAGAATTATATTAACTACAATTACACACACCTCTATCTAATGGATACGAACATACTGTTTCTGTGGACGCCGAACTACTACCTCATGAAATGATGATTGTTAAAATATCTCAAACCTCCTCTCATGGTGTCCATTATGATGGAATTTTATTTATATATGATTTATATTATGTCTATTTTTTCTCTATTTTTCTGTAAATTTTTTTTGCAAACATACCTTTATGCTTTCCAATATGTGAAAACACGATAATTTCTTTTCTGGAAGTGCGGACTACCGCCCCCTCAGGGTGATATGATTCATTAATAACAAACATGGAATGTATAAAGGATGGATTTATGAAATTATGTAACATATATATAATATTATATTTTTAATATAATTATATTATACCTACTTATTATTATGTTTTCATTCCATTAAATATGAAATAGAAATTAAGTAGCATTCAAGCGTACGTACGGCTTACTGTCTCCATGAACGATGCATTTCATTTCTTATCTCCAAATGTCATGTAATATTATAAATATAAATATGTAGTAGATATATATGATATATATGATATCTAAATCATGAATAAAATTTTGGACATAATGAAATTTTTACCACAGGGACAACTTTTAATTAAAAGATGTTCATTTTTTGACTCAAGTTCTGAACATCAAAAAAATGTCCGATATAAACTCAAATAATTATATAATTCTTATAGAAAAGTAAAAAAGTGATAAAAAGGAATAAAAAACTTGAAAAATGTTCTGAATCATGTATAAATTAACTTCATTTTATTATTCATGGAGAACAAGGAACAAGCAAGACAAATCAGACATGAGGTAAGGGTTTTTCATCTCACTTTTAATTCCCATGAGATTCATGATATATTTTCATCTATTTCATTTTGTGTGGTGTATGTACTGAACATAATTTTATTCTATGTGTAATATAATTTATATTATGGGTATTTAAACTTTCATTTTAGGACCCTTATTTAATTAGTTGTATACTTCGTAAGTTACCAAATTGGTAAGGGAACCTTTCACCGTACTCTTTTAGTCAAAGGTTTCTTTATATAATGTATTTTAATTTACTTTTTTTTATGTTGAGATATGTTTTTATATTTCCTTAATTTTTTACATTTTATTTCCATGTGATGAGATATCCCTTTCCTCTCTCATCAACTAATTTTCCTAACTTTAAAGTGACACTGTTAGGCTGTTGAATTTCTGTAAGAGAACTTCTTTACCCAATTTCAATTCTTTGAGTTAAACTTATACTTCTTGATTATGTAATTCAATAAATATATGTGAATAATATATTATTGTTTTAAACATAATATTCACTTATATTTGGTTTATTTATATTTATCACAAATAATAATGTACTTTATTTATCCTCAGTCTAAGGATGCCATCTTTTTTAAGGGATTTCGCCTCAATTTACATTCCATTAAGAATTAATTATTTTTATAAACCAATTATGTTTTATATGATGCATATATTCTAATTTGGAATATTATATGATGAATCCATTTATTCTCATGATATTATAATTTTTTCATTAAATTTTATTCCTCAATTATTTGTATTCAAGCATCTCTCATTTGGTTAGGGACACCTTAACTAAAATATCGTTTTAATGATTTAATATTTTAAATCGTTCTCATTAATTTCCATGTTTTCAAAATGGATTTAAGGATTTATTTATATGGAAATTAATGTTTTAAAATCTTAATTTATTTAAAATCATCAAAGTGGTATGGGATACTTTGATTCAAAAATCTATTTAATAAATTTTTTAAAAGGTTTTGAAAATGGTTTTCATAAAGAATTGATTACGTCAATATATTGAAATGATATACTGTGATTACAATGTGGAAATGTTATATTTCCTTTATTCTTATTTTATGTTTTATGATTTATAATGGTACTTGGACATTTAATTGTTGGTTACATGATAAAACATAACAGGTGGTTATGTTTTAACCTCCAATGCATTGGATATGGATGTCGGCTGTATGGATATTCCATTTAGTTAAATGTGTGGAAGTCGACCGTATAGTTATTCCATTTAAGTATTATTATGTCACAAGTTAACTATATATGTTATGTGTGATTTCTATGGGTTTTATGGTAATCTTTTGGTTACAAAATTCTAAGAAATTATATTTTATTCAGTGAAGAGTTTTTACTACTTCATAAAGGTGAAAATTATTACTTATGATAAGGTATTCATGGTTTATTTTTTGTTTTCAAAAAACAAATAGTTTTCCTTCTTTTGTATCCCTTACTGATCTTTTTTACACATCCCATGTTTTTGAAATGTTTTTCATAGGACATAAAGTGGAATAGGGTCAAGGAAGGGATTAAGGAGAAGTCATGCAATCTAAAACATGACACTAGACATGTTTCTTTTTAAGAGTTTTTATTTTATGAAAAAAATGGATACTAAGTAGTAGTGTCTACATGTAATATTCAAGTTGACATGTAATATTTAGGTCCTAATTCTATAAAAATCTAAAACTGAAAATATCCTCAATCTGAATTATTCATTTAATTCAATATTTTGCGATGTTTAAGGTCTGGTCCTTATAGTAAGTATCATTAGTTTTTTTTAATTCTTTTAAATAGATCTTATAATTTTAACTAATGGATTCATGGGGGTAATGAGGGTTTTTAAGGCTTTTTTGGATCCTGAATCCCTAGATTTTTATAAAAATAACTGAGTTGCATGGTTAGTAAAAAATGTTCAGCTCAACCCACATAGTCTCTACTAACCATGCTAGGTGAAACATAGTTGTAGTAGGGAGCACGTGGTTTTTATAAAAACATGAGACTCCAGGTGCACTTCTATAAGAAAACAATACTGGTTTCAACATATATTGTTTCATGGTTTTTTCACGGTTAGATAAATTGTGCACCTTTACTAGGAAGGGTCTTCCTTTGGATAGTGGCTCGAGTACGGTTTGGACAAACTATATAACTAAACCATACACCCCCTTTTTCAAGCTGAAATTCCCAAAATACTATTAATCAAACATTAAATCCTAATTTATTTTTCTCTTCTACCAATCTAGTATAAAGTTGGTTTTCCTTCTCCCATGAGATCCTAAACTTCTCAATCTAGAAATTGAGATAAATCACACATGCAAAGTTCAAATCGAGATTTTTCATAAGCATCATATCCTTCTTAGTAAGATCTAAAATCCCATCCCTTTATATTGTGGTTTATCTTTGGATCCACTACTCTATTTAGGTGTATGAATGTTTTCACTATTTTCAAATATTTGGACTATTTCATCGATTTCTTTTATTTGACATCAAAGTTGAGGCTTCCATTAGACGAGGAGTCATTAATGGCCCTAAGGTAGGTGGTCTCATTATTTTCCCCAAGAGTTTCATTGTTTTCAAATATTTTCACTATCCAAAGTCCTTATTTTTTCACATGTCTCCATTTATTTGAGTTATTAATATTAAATTTCATTAAAGACCTTGAAATATTATTTTTAAACCTTATTTAGTTGATTAGAGGATGTTGACCTCAATTATGGACACCCCTTGGGTGTTTTGGATTCAATTTTATTTATAGATAATTATTTAATTTATTGTAATTCCTTATAATCATTCAGATTAGATAAGATTTTATTTTCTTCTATTGTGTAATTTTTTAACAAACCCAAGAACCTTCTAAATTCTTAGCCTATATTTTAATTGGAATCCCCCATATAAGAAATTTTATTATTGATGATGACATTATATAAATGAATCTTTGATCCTTATAAATGGAAATTACATGATTTAGTGAATTAAATGGATTGATTACATGGGATTATTTATTCATGATGGGTTTCCTTTCCATAAATGAACTAAAGGATTTAAAAGAAATGAATTATAAAGGGAGGGAAAGTCCACACAGACTAACACATGTTCTATTAATTATTTTAATTAAACTTCTATGCCTTATTTATATATTTGGGCTTGGTGAATATGATTCATGTGAGGTTATACATTGTGATTATTATAAATTTGATTATGAAATTATTATATTCTATGATGTGATGGTAATGATTCTATTGGGAATGATAATTTCACAGTCCCTTACATCAGGTTTTGAGCATAATGTCTCACACCACTGACACTATTTTGATAGTGGGAATGACGTGCCATGTCCGTTGTTTTGTGTGTAGACATGATGGAACTCTCAAAATCTCTAGTGATGATCATAACATCTACAAATCAGTATAATATTCCCTTTGTCTTGAGCATATTGGATCGTTCAGATTATTTATGGATGACTAAGTTACGCCCCAGTCCATCCATCACCTAGTATTCTAGGTATATGAGCCCAAAAATTCACACACTCTTAGTCCATATAGGTGGATAAAATATATAACTATACTATATATATAGTTACTAATCATACACACTTTTTTCCATGATCTGACGTAGGTAGAGCCACCATGTATCCTTTAAGAACCTCACCAGGATGGTATTTAATTGTTCTTCATTATTAGTTAATTTTAATTTGTTTCACACTGTTTATCTGAGAGGGCTTCTTGGATTACTTATACACACCATTGGTGGTGGAATTCTTAGATTTTATACCACACCCTACTCAGACTACCTTTAGTACTTAAGAATATTATATTACTATAGGTATAGATAGGGGAAAGCACCCTCTTTTAGAGTTTTTTTATGCTTCACTTATTGATGGGATATAGGAGTAGAGGACCGATCATATGCTCGAGATGCTATTAGAGAACCCTTTTCTTATTTTAATAGTTTTTTATATCATGATTTTATATTAATGTCCCCCAATTAAATTTTTTATATCCTCATTCCCTACATCCATGTATATAACACTGCCAAGTGGATTTGATTATTATTCAAATGTTCAGTTGTATATTCCTCCACTACTTATATTTTATCTGTTATATATGATTTAGTTTTTATATGATTATTGTTATCTCTAATCTTTCCCTCTAATATGGGGGTATATTCTCCCCATTGTACCACCTTTACACAATCACTACTAGTTAGAAGCCTTTGGCATACAAGGAGGTGTGCTTGAGGCCATATGACCCACCAAATCAGGGAACATGTTAAATGTATCATAGGTTGGGTCATTAAAAAGTTGTATCAAAGGCCTTATCTTTTATTTTTCTCATTTTTTGGTTTATAAAACTAGACTAGGAGTTAACGAAATTTGGAAATGAACCTATACTTAATCATAGTTGACCCATGTATAGGGGAAAACCGAATTACCTGGGATGGGAAATTGTTATTATTGTTTTCGCTTGTTATGGTTGATGTGACTTCACTATTGGTTGAAAAACCATGTTTTATGGTGTTATTATTATTGGTATTATAGAAATGGTTATTTATTTTACCTAGTACAGATGAAATGAGGGTGTTGCAGTACATGCATCACTATAGGCACAACAGCACTAACATGTCTAACATTATGCCATGTCACAGCTATTTTTCGGCATGGATTTTCCTACTCTATATTTTTTCCCTTGATTATATATTGTGTTATACTTAATATAATTGAAGATATTGGGAAACATAATTTATTATTAAATATCATTCCTTATCCTAACAGTGTATTCTTACATAGGTTAAAGCATACACCTTAAGCAGTTAATTATGGAACATTGAGCCACACACCATTGTTCGTATGGGTTAGAAAGTTTAAATGGTATGGTTTAAGTGGATTTCATATTTTGGTTCATAATAAGTATGGACCCTTAATGATTGGAAATGATGACTTATCTTGTTGAACCATTTAAATACATTTAAATATTTTAATGAGCCTAAATTTAAAATTAATATTACTTTTAAATAAAGAGAAGTCATCTTGTATATGAAGTGGGGTATCTATAATGATCTTAGGTCCACTATGGTATTTCTCTATTACCTGGTCCTTGATTTAAGAGCAGGCATAGGGGTATGTTCTATCAATAAGAAGGCCATGTACCTATCCAATTTTTCTATCTGTAGTGTTTTCAATTGTTAAAATATATTAGAAGGTGTTCATTTGGAATTGTATTATCATTCCACCACAAAATAATCCATTAATACAATTTGAATGTTGTGATGACCATGCACCAGAGGTGGCATCTTTTGAGCCATTAGTTATTCCACCTGTAGTGCCACCTATAGAACCAATCCCAATTCCCAATATGGGAACCCTCACCCTATTCTGAGATGTATTTTTATGATTGTTTTCAATGATGTAAGGGGTTTTTTTAACCTTTTCTAAGTATGGAAGAGTTTACTTAGGTGATACAAAATTATCATCCTCCCACCTTTTTGGGGGATGGTACATAGACCACAAGCTTCTATGTCTGGGCCTGAACCTATTCTTTCGATATTTGAGCATCTGGAGATGCCTCTTCAGTAGAGGGTAAAAATTGTTTTGCATATGCTATGCAATTCTTCCAAGTGGTGGTGGGATGTAATTACCCAAGCATATTTGTATAGAGATATAGTATGGGAAAATTTCAGAATGATCATCTATGGCTATTTCTTTCCCCAGACTCTGACATATAATATTGATAGAGAATTCATGAACCTATAGTAGGGAGGTATGTCCATGATGGAATATTATGATCATTTTACAGAGCTATAATGGTTCGATCACAATCTAATGGGTGATGATCTTATGGAAACCAATCAATTTTGAGTATGGGATGGTATAAACCATTTGATCATAATTCAATGTATTATGGATGACTACTATCTCAAAAATAGGCAACTAGACCCTTATTAGAGATCAAAATTTGTGGGAAGGTAATGGTGTGAGTAAGTGAATTTTGAGACCTAAATCAATCATTGGTTCTTATTGTCATCAAAAGAGACGTTTTTAGGATACTCGTGGTAGTATCAGTGGTCAAGACCTCATGCTAGAATATTTCTAATATATCAATAGTCCGAGAAGTGAGGACACACAAGGCCTCAGTTCTTACAAGATCCTATGGAATACATAGGCTATAATAGGATGGTCCATATTCAATGCTAATGTAATAACCGTACATTAGTGCCTAAAGAGTGAGGATCAACTACTACCCTATGTTATAAAGTAGGTCTAGTATGATAATGCCAGGAAGGAAGAAAGAATACCCCCAAACACTTAAACCAGGGTGGTGGTCATGGAAGAGGTAGTTAGACTCATGAATCTCAATGCGAGAAGAGAGAGCATGCTCTGGGTAGTCAAAATTTACATAGGGTCATTGTACAAGCCCGTTCCATGAATTCCATCATATTCTTGAGGAGAAAAGCATCGGACCTTCTATTACATAAGGTATAATTCTAGTAGCCTCCAATTTAGTATCTTACTTATTTGAAAAATGATCATCTTCTCATTTATATGTGATATTATTATGGAATTTTTGGGCCTCAAGATCAACCATTTTTATGGTATTATGATTCTAGATTCCTCGTTTGGTATCCAATTTGAGGGTGTTCACTATTGTAACTATTTTTCCCTTGTGATAGGTGGATACCTTTTAGTGTGGAATCTTTTATTCCTTGACATGATGGGCTTTGATGTAATCATTATGATGGACTGTTTAGTTCCCTATCAAGACCTTATTTACTAATATCTTTCTAAGGTGATGTTTACATCACCATAGAGCCTCAAGAACATGCATAAGGTTGAATTTAATGTCAATGTGACTAGAGGTGGACCCTAGCTGTAGAGGTTGGGTAGTGTGATAGATTAAATCGCCAATATTTTCTTAGATGACAAGGGGTTTTGACCCACTGTCTTTCCACTTGTATAATATTATTTCAAGTTTTTCTTTCCTCATTAATTATCTAGTCTACTGATAGTTTGATACATATAATTCGTTATCGATCTTGTGCTAGTAGTAGCACCTGTGACCATTCTACCTTATTGGATGTAACTTGTGGAGCTTCTTTATACACCACATCACTTCTCTTTGGGATTCACGTATCAATTTTTTCAAGAAGGAAGATAGTACCCTCAGGATATGTGTGTATTACCATCATTTTAACCATCTCATGGTAATGAATTGGTATCCATTTCCTCGATTAGACAACCACTTAAATCAGATCTAAGGAGAAGGAGTGTTTACAAAGATATATTTGAGGTTATTCTATCACCATGTGAATTTTAGGTCATTATATGTACCTTGAATATATTTTAGGATTATGAATTCACTATTCAAGCACCTGATTATGCTATTCGGACTCATGAACACACATTTTTTCTTCATGTAACTTATGGATTGTGTTTTCCACCAATGTCTAGATTCATTCAAGGTATTCTTTTTCTAATAAATATTATTGTATTCACTCTCCATACACGAACATTCCATCCATCTTGAGATCATGTTGAATACACTGAGAGTGAATCAACACTATTCTAAGCTCAGTAAATGCCCATTTATGGATCAACTGAGTCCACTTCCTAGGTCATATCATCTTAGCATTAAGTGTTTTAGTATATACAGTGAAATTGAGATTTTTAGTTTCCTAGGATCAACCCAATTAAATCTTTGAGGCCCCATGGGTGGAATTATCTGATGCATCACCTCGATCTAGTTGTAATAGTGCAAGCCTTGTTCTATTAGAGACATTATCTACTTGGAGAGTGTTTTGTGGAATACTCTTATCACAAAAGAATAAAGTGTATATTTATGAAACATGAACTAAATCTAAGGTAGTTCTAGTGGGGTGGAGTAACTATTTTCTATTTATTTCAACCTTGCTTACATGTTTGGTAAAGTCAATGTAGTGGATGATGTTCTGAGTCTAAATACTCAGAATGTTTTAGTTAAAGGGGTTAGTGGATAATGGAATCTCATGAACTTATTCTCAGAGATGCACATTAAGGTTCAAGAGGAACATGGTTAGTCTATCCTTACATCCTTACCACCGACCTATACTCTTCTATAATGGGTATAGTTAACAGAATTATCTGATCACAAAGGCCTTTCCCATAGGAAAGAATATCAGATGATGATAATATACTATTACATGGTCTTGTATGGGTCCCAAAAAAATCATAAAGGAGATAATGTGGTAATTCCATGTCTCAGCATGGGTTGTTTAGCCTGGTATCACCAAAATCTATTATGATCTATGGTAAGTTCCTTTATTGGTGGCCTGGTATGAAACATGATATTGTCAGCTTCATCACTCGGTGTTTAACCTATCAGTAGTTGAATGTGGAACATCCATGATCAATAGGTATTTTATAACTAATATCTATTATTAGGTAGAAATATGATGATGTTTTGATGGATTTTGTGACTATTTTACCCATATCACCTCATAGAAACAATACATTGTGGGTTTTCATTGATCATTTGATAAAAATTGGATCTTTTTTACCTGTATGAGAGAACTTCTTGGTAGAAAATCTTGGAAGGATATGCATTGGGGTGGTTATACATCTTCATGGAGATCAATGATCTATCCTTTATGAAAAAAGAGGATCACTTTACATCATGGTTCTAGAAAGGGTTTTAGAAGACCATGGGTACACAGTTGCTTCTAAGCATAGACTATCCCTCTCAGATCAATGGAAATATGGATTGTACAATTTAGGTGCAAAAGAAAATGCTTTTTATATGTGTCTATAACATTGGGAGTACCTACACATTCCCCATGAGAAGTTTTCTTATAATAACATCTTCCAAAACACTATTGAGATGGATCTTTATGAAGCCTTATATAGTAGGAATTTCCATTCAACCATCTGTTGGATAGAGGAAAGGGATGTAGTTATGCTTGGACCATGTCTTGTATAGGAGAATAAAAATCAATTCTAATTGATTATGAAGTGAATGATGACAGCTTAGTCTAGAAAGCATTCATATGCCAATAGATGTTGGGCACCTTTCATGTATGGGGATAGAGACTGGTTTTTCTAACTAGTGTCACCCATTTTGGTTTATAGATGTAATTGGAGTAAGGGTAATCTCTTACCTAGATTTGTTCAACCCTTCAAGGTTGTGTAACAAATCAGAAAAATGGCTTACTAGTTATCACTACACATAGATACTAGTCTATGCATGATGTATTTTATATGACTCAACATCATAGATACTATCTAGACCCATCACATATATTCCATCATCATGATGTTGTTCATGATGTAGATGCTTCCTTTATGGAGTATCCCATTTTTATTGTGGATCTGAGCATAAAGACAATTTGAGGTAGGTTAGTTCCATTAGTATGGGTGATTTAGAAGCACGGATGTGTACAGGATGGGACCTCAGAATGGGAATCTAATATATGATCCAAGTGTTCAGAACTCTTTACTAAAAAAGCCACTTTACCCTAAGAAGGTTAACTTGGGGAAGAGGTAATTTACGTAGGATAGGTTATAACAAACCATATTTTCATAAAGGTATATATCATTATTTTTTTGTTTTAGTTCATTTAAATGGGAATTATAATGTTACCCAATAGAATCATAAAGGTCATGAGGGTGTCTAGGGATTCTTCAGAGCCCAGAACCTTGGATTTTAGAAAAAAGAATTGGGTCTCATTTTTAGTATAAACTATGCATCCCATCCCTCATAGTATTTAGTAATCATGTGGGTAAAATAGAGGTGAATTAGGAGCCACATGGTTTAATATCATGTGACTCCATGCACATGGTTGTGCAAAAACTACATTGGTTATGGTAGATTATTTTTGTATGGTTAGATAATCTAGTCAACATAATCATATGGGGTCTCCCTTTAGACAGTGGCTTGATCACAGTTTGCTCACAGTTTGTCTAAACCATGTGACCAAACCATGAGCCCCATTTTTTTTAGGAAATTCCAAAAATACCCTTAATGAAACCACAAATTTTAATTTATTTTTATCCCCTCTCATTCTAGTGGATGTTTGGTTTTCCTTATCTTGTGATTTCCCAAACTTTTCATTCTTCGTATCAAGATAACTATCGTGTATAAAGTTCAAATCAAGATTCATCAGAAGCATCGGATATGAATCTGTAAGACCTAAAATCCACACCCTTCCTATTTTGATTAATATTACTATAAGTGGTGCTATTTAATTAAATTTCATTTTCCCTATTTTCATGGATTTGGACTGTTTCATCAATTTCTTTGATCCTGAATCAAATATGAAGTTTTTATAAAATAAAGAGTCATTAATGACTCTATGGAAGGGGGTCTCATAGTTTTCCCCAAGAGATTCAGTTTTTTCACAACTTATCATTGTGTCGCATGCTGTCCTTATCCATTAAACACCATTTAATTGTATTATACATATTAAATTGATCTACACTCCTTGATATATTCATATTGATCTTTGTTTAGTTGGTTTGAGTCTTTCTACCACACCCCTTGGGTGTGTTGACCACAATTTCCCTTATAGTTAATTGTTTAATTACCTAAAATTCATTTTAAGAATTTGTCTTATATTGTAAATGGAATTGCATATGTTGTATAATTATTTAATGAACCCAAAGAACCTTCTATGTGCTTGGTCGAACTTTTAATTGTAATTTACCATGCAGACAATTTTCTTATTGGCCATGACATCTTCTAAATCACACCTTGAGCCTTACAAATGGAAATTCCATTTTTTAGTGAATTAAATGGATTAATTAAATGTGATGGTTTATTTATAGAGTTAACATAATAGAACACTCACCAACTCAAGTGATGAGCATGAATTATCTCACTAATTATGATATTTAGGGCATGTACCCCTTATCATGAGCTTATAGGCTCATTCAAACTGGTAATAGATGATGGGGTCACACCCCGATCTGGCCATCACCTAGTATTCTACGTATATGACCACTAGAATCTACACGCCCTTAGTCCATATAGGTAGATGAAATATATAACTATAATATATATATCATTACTATATATATATAGTTACTAATTAGAAACACTTCTATCCATGAGATGATCCAGGTAGGGCCTTCATGTGTCCTTTAGAAACCTGAGTTTTTTAGTTTTTAATTATTATGCATTGTCCATTAATTAATACTACCTATACACTATTTTTATATGAGAACTTCTTGGATTACTTCTTGAAAATATTGGGGTTGTCCTACTGATATTTTTTATCACACCCTACTTGGGGTGCCTTTGTTACCTAAGAAGATTATATGAATGAAGGTATGGATAAGGTCAAGCACCCTACTTTAGTGTTTTGATATACTTAACTTATAGATGTAGAATACGAACATAGGACCAAGCATATTCTCAGGATGCTAGTGCATAACACTTTTATTCTTTTTGTATTTTTTTATATAATGATTGTATATGAATGTCTCATGTTCCCCATTTGAATATCAACATTTAATGCATCCATGTATATGTCACTTCTAACTAGGTTAGATTATTATTCAACTATACAGTTATATATTATTTCATTCATTATCTATTATTTCAGTTATATATTATTATTTTATTGTATGATTAAGGTTATCTATGGTGTTCCACTCTGATATGAGGGTATAGTCTCCCCAATGTACCACCTTTACACCCTCTCTACTCGTTAATAGCCTCTGGCGTATGAGGAGGGGCGCTTGAGGTCGTGCAACCCATCAGCTCGAGGCATGGGTTAAGTGGATCCCGGGATGGGATGTTACAAGTGATACCACTAGTAGTTCCACATGTGGAACCTATTCCTATCCCCAATGCAAGTAATGATGGCCAGTTTTGAGGATATTTTCTATGGATTAGGCAGATGATATAAGGGGAACCACACTCTTCCCTTTAATGGGAGAATTGACTTGGTAGTTCAAGAAGCACCATCCACCAATGTTTTCAGGGGATAGAAGAACACATGATGTAAATCTAGGCTTGAGATTTTTATGTCTATATTTAATCATCTTGATACACCTTCTAAGAGAAGAGTTAAAATTTCTAATTTTATGCTTTAAGGATCTTTCAAACGGTGGTGGGATATTATGAATCTTGAGAGTCAGTATCAAGAAGAGACTTGGAGGGATTTCCAGTAAATATTTTATATATATTTCTTTCTAGAGACCCTAAATTATGATCATGAAAGAGATCTCATGAACATATAATATGGTTCTATGATAGTTATGGACTATTTGGATCATTTTATCTATCATCACTACATATCACATATCTACAAAACTAATGATACATTAGAAGTAGGATGATTTTATGATGGTCAGAGGAATCATATTCATTATCAATAAAATGTTTCCTCTTTGAATATCATATTTGATATAGTAAAATAGGGCCTCATCACTAATGGGAACTTGAGGGGAGCTGAGAGTGTGAGCCAGGGCATTTTACAACCCTAATAGGGTAGTGGTTTGACTAGCATTCAAAAGCGACACTTTGAGATTATGTGTGTGAGTAGTGGTTACTAGATGACACCAAAAGAGAGTTACATGGTATGTTAGTAGTGTGGGAAGCCTAGGAATAAAAATCTGTGATGTCCCAATGACCCCATAGAGTGATGATGCTATGGGATATTAGGGAATATACAACACTTTTGTGGGAAATTCCCATTTGTGTCGATTGGTAGATGATTTGTGCAAGATACACCTTCAGGAGAAGGTTATCTTGCACATATTCAGGAAATTAACTGGGATACTACTTGTTATACAGGTAGAAAAGTAGGTTGTTGTCATGGTATCCAGGGTCCTGATATAATGTTCCAATAGAGCGGACCCTCTCCATGTAGTTAGGTAATAGCACAGGGCCATAGATCATGCCAGATTTATTCAATGTAGCCAATAAAAAATGAGTAGTTCATCAGTCCATCTACTATTTTAGTTACTATTTTAGTAGTCTCTAATATCATTTCTATTTTATTTGATATAGGTGTGTCACATTCCTTCATATTTGTTCCTATTGTGGAGATCTATGGTCTTTATGTTGAGTATTCTCTTGTTGTTGTGATGATTAATACACCTTTGGGTATACATTTTGAGAGTGTATTCCAAGGAAATGACTATCCTCTTAATGTATGTACCGATAATTTCTTATGGGGTCTCCTTATCCTTGAGATGACTGCCATTTATTTCATTCTCATAATAGACTGGTAGGTTCCTTATCATGCCTATCTTTATTTTTATCACTAGAGGGTGTCATTTACATCACCAGAGGGTGGTACTTATACTCGGAAGGGTGAGTGGGATGACCAAGAGGGTATAGCTAGAACAAATCCTCTTGGGATAGGTAGAGTGACACCTTAGATTTTTAGCTTTATATAGATGATCAAGGGCTACATCAGACTGAGTTACCTCTTGTAGCCGATCAATTTATGGATTATTTACACAATAAATTTTAGGACTACATCCTAAGAGAGGTAGATTTTTCTATAGAGCTAGTTCATAGAGTGACACTATGGTCCATTACACCTTATAGGATGGGTACTACTGAGATCCTAGAGCTGAAGGGAAGATAGAAGATTTAGAGGGAAAAGGTTTCATACAACCCAGTAATTCTCCCAAGGGTCCCCTGGTCATTTTCTCAAAGAAGTATGGTGAAACCCTTAGGATTCGTGTGGATTAATGGAAGAAGAATCATAATACAGTGAAAAATAAATAACCCTTAACACATATTGATGATATTTTTGACCATCTCAATGGAGAGAGGGTATTCTTGTAGATTAACATCAGATTGAGTTATCATCGGGTTTGTGTCAGGCCTTCAGATATTCCATATATGGATTTCTATAATCGGCACAGTTTATATGAGTATCTTGTTGTGTCATTTGGGCTTATAAATTCACCTTTGGTCTTAATATATTTTATGAATGTTATTTTCAATCCCTATATGTATTCATTTTTTGTGGTCTTTGTTGATTACATATTAGTGTATTCTTCTACTCGAAGAAACCATGCCACTCATCTTATTATCATTTTTAATACACTAATAGAGAACCAACTATATGATAATATTAGAAATTTTACTTTTGGATTGAAACGGTTCACTTCCTATATCAAATAATCTAAGAGGAATGAGTTCTAATTAACTCATATATGGTGAGATTTGTGGTTTCTCGAGAGAATAACATGATTTTCTTGGATATCTGGGGCTTCTTGGGGCTATCTGGTTACTATAGGCATTTTGTACAAGAATTATCATGCATTGAAGAACCTATTATGGTCTTGACTCAGAATGGGGTTATGTTTATTTGGTTTTAATTGTACGAGAAAACCTTTCAGGTGATGGAAGGGATATTGAGTTCATCATAGATCAAGATTTTGTTAAATCCAAGAAGAAGCTATACAATATATTATATTGTATCAGGTATCAGTTCTAGAGATGTTATAGTGCAGGAAGATCAAGTTTTTGCATATGCGTTGTAGCATCTAAGGATAAAAGATCAAAATTACCCAACACATGATCTTGAGTTGGCATCTGTTGTACATTCCTTACTTTATTAGAGGCATTATTTACTGGGATATCATTTTTTGGTGTTCGAAAACTAAAAATCCCTGATGTATATTTTAACATAGTTTGAATTAAATCTTAGGTAGTGAATATGGGTTTACTATCTATATTATATTGACTTATATATTTCCTATATTCCTGGTAGGGGTGTTGTTGTTGTCAATACTTTAAGCAGAAGGACTCAAACACAGGCAGTCTATGAGGCTAGTAGCAAGTGGGATCTTATGGATATATTTTCTAATATGCACATAGATGTGAATGAATATCAGGGATAGTATATACTTGCTTCATTATCAGTGACCTATTCACTTCTAAAGATATTGAATATGAGGAAGTTTTTATACTCATAGGGCTTTGTACTATGAGCAAGTATTTCTAGTGAGGAACCATCTCTAGATATTTCTATATATGATAACACCATCATACATATACATGGGTGTATCTAGGTTCCCACATATATGAGAGGAGAGATGTTGTGAGAGTCACATTCTTATCAGGGGGAAGTTCATCCCGATATCTTAATTTTATATCGTGATATGTGCCGACAGTATTGGTGTCCAGGGATGGAATATCAAATAGATAGTTTTATCACTATATGTTCCACCTATCAGTAGGTTAATGTAGAGAAATAGGGGCCTACTGGCTTGGTATAGCTTTTACTGGTCTCCAAATTGGAATGGTAAGATATTGTTATAGATTTTTTAGTTGTCTTACCATGGTCACCTTGAGGTAGCAATGTGTTTTGGGTAGTTATGGATCTAATAATGAATTTAGGTCCCTTCCTTTCTATATAAAATAGATTCTTAGTTGGTGAGATCGGAAGAATATATGTCTGTGACATTAAATGACAACATGGTGTCAATTGTACTATCATTTTAGATAGGGATGCTCATTTCACATCAAGATTCTTACAGGGGTTATAGATCGCAACGGGTAAATAGGCGCTTCTGAGAAAATCCATTCACCCCTAGATAGATGGCTAGTTGGAACAGACTATAAAGGTGTTGGGGGGAATGATACGGTCATGTGTCCTTGGTTTATGTGGTTCTTGGGAGAATAAAATACTTATCATTGTGTTCTCCTACAATAATACCTATCATGTGAGGATTCAGAAGGATCCCTATGAGGCCCTATATGGTAGGTCGTTTCATTCACCCATATGCTAGTTAGAGGTAGGAGAGATAGCATTGTTGGGTCCTTGTCTAATTCAAGAGACATTGGAGATAGTTCAACTAACTAGAAATTGTATTTCTACTACACATTATACATAGAAATCATATTCCAATCATCATTGATGACCTCTAGAGTTTGAGGTCTGAGATCGTGCTTTCTTACGGGTATCACCATGACGCAGGAATACACAAATATAGAAGTAAGGGAAGCTATCACCTCAATTTTTCGAGACTTTTGATTTCTTGGAGAGAGTCTAATTGGTAGCCTATTGGTTTATATTGCATCAAAGGTATCATGTTATTCACAATGTCTTCCAGGTTCCACGTATTTTTCATTATAATGCCGATATGTCTCATACTTTTGATCTCGATGAGGTGAAGTTAGATGTCGATACTTCTTTCAAGGTGTATCATATATGCATCAGATATTAGAGAATAATTGGTCTCTAAGGCTAGTGTGTCCATTCAATATGGGTTCTATGGAATCGTAGTTGGGTACAGGATGATACTTTAGAGTGGGAGGCTGGTGTATGTTGTAAAGACCGATTGTTTTATCAATGGAAAAACTCTTCTTATAATAATGTCATATAATCACATGAAATCACTACACAACAAACTACTAAGTACTATGTGACCTTTAAACATAATATTGTTACTTCTATGTTTTGAATTTCAAAAATCTGACATACACGATTGCATTCAGTAAGATATTTAGAGTCTGATAGAATCATCTTAGTTTTTTATGAATGATAACACACCCTTATGAATGGTAAAAAACCCTTATGAATAGTAATGAACAGTACAGAATAGTAAGTTTTCTAGAGAAAATATAAACTTTACCCATGAATGTATATATACAATTTAGACATCTTAAAAGTTAAAAATGATCATAGTATAAGTATTGGTATTTTTTATGTCATAAATATTTTAATTACAATTTTATGACTAATTTAATAATTTAAAATGGAAATTTATTTTCATAAAATTTAATAATAAATTGTTAATTTAATTTCTTATGGTTATAAGATAATTTTATGTTACCATGATTATTTTTTTCGGGTGTTATAAAACATGTTATAGTTTAAACATTGTTTTTTCAAAAAAATTATAATTTTATATAAAAATTAAATTAATCATATTTACAAAATTATTTTTGGAAAATGGAGTTCATTTTTGGATTCTAAATGTTGAAAAATGTTTAGGGTAAAGTTTTTTGTTTTTTCTAAAATACATGAATTTTTTATGAATAGTGAAATACTATAATTCACAATGAATTCGAAAACCAGAATTTATGCATCATGCTTGAGTCATGGATTATTTAAATTGCCATTGGTTTGATCTTAAATGAAAATATTACTATTTTTGGATCATGTTATGAATAATAACTTCAATAAAATGAAACACCCTCCTCATCCAAGGAAAGATAAAGTTTTCGTGTAATCCTTCCTATGTCAAAGGCCTCCCATGTTTACTGGATCTTTTGATCCCCTCCTCATGGAATACTAGATTAACTCTATTTAAAAGTTATTCTCTATCCTCCAGTGCTCAGAATAAGAAAAATTTATACTGGTGGCCTATCATTTTGATGTGAAAGTTGATTAGTGGTGTACATTTATCAAGAATATGTAGTCCTAGGAGGAAATTTATTCCATGGATTGGGAGGAATTCAAGAGAAAGATTTTTACTAAATATTTTCCCTAAATACTTCATCACAATATCAAAAGCAAGGTGGATTTCTTCTTTAGATAATTAAATCCAATTCTATGAAAAGTGCTGGAGATTCGAGACTTCGACATCTATGGGGGTATTTTAAATTGTTCCCATAAAGATGAAATGTAGATTAGAGAATCTCATTGGTATCATGGGATTGGTGGAAAAAAGAGTAAAATGGAGTCTAATTTGGGAGGTTCTGCAAACAAATTCCATTAATGGGAAGAAGCCCAATCATCCCGCGTGTAAAATTGTTGGAAGAGGCATCTTGGGAACTATCTAAAGGGAACTAGGAATTGCTTAAAATGTAGAAAGTTGGGACATCTAGCTAAAAAATACCGATGGGGTATGGATAATCCTGCTAATGTGAAAGAAGAAAGGAAGGTTGAGATCAATACTCAGCATGTCGTGTAGTGCTAAATCCTCAAGGATCATGATCATTATGTGAAAAATTTTCCTAATCCAAGGGTTGTTGGAAGAATTAATAATAAACCCCAAGGAAACAAGTAATATCTTATGTTATCACTACTGTTGAAATGGAGTCGGACAATGATGTGGTGACAGGTACACTAGTTATTCATTCAAGAATAGAGAATGTACTATTTGACTATAATTCTACAATTCATTCATATATTTCATGTTTAGTATAACTATTAAAACACCACCTCAAAATTTGGAGGAAAATTTATATCTGAGAACAACAAATGGGGAAACTATGGCGTCAATGGTTTATAACTCCTCCCTGGTTAACATTTATGGACAGAACCTCCCAACAAATCTCATCATACTTCCTTTAGTGGAGTTTGATGCTATCGTGGTAATGGATTGCCTATCTTCATACAAGGGCAACATCAACTATCATGAAAGGTGGATCACTCTTCACATCCCGAAGCATCCTCCAATTATTTACACATATAAGGAGGAAGATGAATCTCCTTTTGAATCTGTGTCTCAAGTGTGGATATTAATTATTTATGATAAATCATTTCATGATCAAATGATTGAGACAAAGGACAGAATCATGCTTGAAGACATGCCCATTATGATGGATTGCACCGATGTATTCCCTGAAGAGTTTCCTAGTCTTACGCCTGATCAAGAGGTAGAGTTCTCAATTGAACATATTACTAGATCTCTACCTATATCAAAGACACTGTATAGAATGGCCCTCATAGATCTGGAAGATCTGAAGACGCAACTATAGGAGAATCTGCCTGAGTGCTTCACTATGGGCTGCAATAGTCCTCTTTGTCAAGAAGAAGGATGGGTCAATGCGCCTCTATGTTGGTTATCGTGAGATCAATAAAATCACGATAAAGAACAAGTACCCCTTAAATGAATAGATGACTTGTTTGATCAGCTTCTTAGGGACAGTTATTTCATGAAGGTTGACCTTCAGTCGGGGTATCACCAATTAAAGTTGAGGAAGGAAGATATTCCCAAGACTAAATTTTTAATGATGTATGAGCACAATAAGTTCATAGTGATTTCCTTCGAGCACATTAATTCTCAAGAAATTTTTGGGGATATAATGAATTGAGTCTTAAGAGATTACCTCAACCAATTTTTTGTATTATTTATCAACAATATTTTGATATACTCCAAGTGAAAGGAGGTACATGCATATAATTTTAATACATTGTTAAAGGCTTTGTGAAGGGTGAATCTATATGCAATGTATAGTAAATGTGAGTTCTAGATGGAGGAATTATAATTCTTGGGGCATGTTATCACCAGTAAAGGGATATATGTGGACCCTTCCAAGATAAATTCAATTAAAGGGTGGCCAAGGCCAATATTTGTAAGGAATATCCATAGCATTCTGGGTCTATCTACGTAATATCAATGATTTTTGAAGAACTTTTCATGATTTTAAAACCCAATGAACAAGCTGACATGGACGGGAGTGAAGTTTGTTTAGACTCTTGAATGTAAAGACAATTTTAAGGAGTTTAAAAAATGGATAATCATTGTGTCAGTACTCACACCCCCAAAAATTGGAGAACTCTTTATGGTGCATAGTGATTCTTCAAAGAATGGATTAGGTTGTGTGCTGATAAAAAATGATAAAGTGATAGCCTAATTCTCAAGCCAACTGAAATTAATGAGCAAAACATTCCTATGCATAATATAGGGTTGGCGGTTGTGCTCTTTTCATTTAAAATCTGGAGGCATTATCTCTATGGGGAGAAGTGTGAGATATATACTAATCACAAGAGTCTCAAATATATATTCACACAAAAAGAGCATAATATGCACCAACAAATATGGATAGATCTCATTAAGTATTATGACTCCTCAATCCACTACTATCCCGGTATGAAAAATAAGGTGGTATATTCTATATAAAGAAAGGATCATGAATCATTATCAATGATGAGAATTGAAAAGGATATGATCTTTAATGATTTTCAAAGGATAAAAAAGGGAATCATTAAAGGAGGAAAATCATCAATCCATTCTCAAATTATTTCTCAACCATACTTCATGGAGAAAATAAAGTATGATCAATGAAATCATATAGAAATTCAAGAAAATGGTAGAAGCCATTAAAAATGGGAAATCCTCACAGTTCAAGATTAATGAGGAAGGAGTTGTAAGATTTGGGTCACAATTATTTGTACCCTCTAATCCAGAGATAAAGAAGGATCTTTTGAATGACGTTCATATCTCAACATTCCCCATTCATCCAAAAAGTACAAATATGTATCGAGATCTCTGAGAAAAATATTTGGTGGAATAATATGAAGAAGGAGATTACTGAGTATACATAAAAGTTCCTGTTATGTCAAAAAATGAAGGCTGAAAAAAAAATCCAAATGGGTTGATGTAACCACTACCCATACTACCATGAAAGTGGGAGAACATCACCATGGACTTTGTCATTGGACTTCCAAGGACATCCAGAGGAAACAATGCTATATGGGTCATTGTAGATCATCTTACAAAGATAGCCCACTTTATCATGATTTTAGAAGACATAACGTTGGATCAAATTATATAGATATAAATCAGAGAGGTGGTAAAGTTGTATGTATTTACACTCTCTATTTTATCTGATTGAGATTTTAGTTTCACCTCGATGTTCTGGGAAAGTCTTTAACTTTCTCTAGGAACTGAACTGAAATTCAGTACTCCCAGTCATCCTTAAACTAATGTTCAATCTTATTGAACTATTTATACACTAGAAGATATGTTGATTTCATGATCTATGGACTTCAAATGAGGATGGGAACAATATATTCCATGTGTTGAATTCTCCTACAATAATAGTTCAACTCGAGCATCTGAATTGTACAATACAAATCCCTTTATGGGAAAATTTTTACAACACTGGAATGTTGGGATGAATTCACTGAGCATAAACTACTAGGACCTGAAATGATCAAAGAAATAGTGGAGAAGGTGAAAACCAATCTACAGCACATCAAGGTATCCCAATGTTGACAGAAGTGTTATGTAGACAATCATCGATGATACCTTGAGTTCAAAGTTTGATACATGGTATTTCTACACATATTTCCATGTAATAAGGTCATGAGATTTGGGAATAAAGGAAAGCTAAGTCCCATGTACATCAACCCCTTCGAGATTCATGGTTGTGTCAGGGATATGGAAAATTGACTAACACTTGCACCTACCATGTTGAAAGTATATGATGTCTTTCATATATCCCTCTTAAGGAAGTATATACTAGACCCTTCACATGTAATTTATTCAGAGGTGGTATTGTTGGAGAATGATCTTTCTTATGAGGGCAATCCAGTGCAAATCTTGCATCATAGAGATAATGTTCTATGTAACAAGACTACTCACTTGGTCAATGTATTTTGGAGGAACCATATGTACAAAGAGTCAACTTGGGAACTAGATAAGGTAAAAAAGGAAAAATACTGCACCTGTTTATGGATTAGAATGTAACAAAAAAAATTGAGGGAGAAATTTCTTGAGGGGGAATAATGTAACAACCCAATGTTTTATCACTAGAAAATCCCTTCTTATAATTATTCCCTATAATCACATGAAATCACAACACAATAAACTACTATGTACTATGGGACCTTTAAACATAACATTGTCACTTCTGTGTTCTGAATATCAAAAATCTGACATCCATGGTTGCGTTCAGTAAGATATTTAGAGTCTGATATAATCAACATAGTTTTTTATGAATAGCAACATACCCTTATGAATAGTTAGTACCCTTATGAATAGTAATGAATAGTAAGTTGTCCAAAAAAATATAAACTTCACCCATGAATGTATAAATACAATTTAGACATATTATAAGTGAATCAATGATCATAGTATAAGTATTGGTATTTGTGTATGTCATAAATATTTTAATTACAATTTAATGATTAATTTAAAATTTTAAAATGAAAATTTATTTTTATAAAATTTAATCATAAATTTTTATTTTATTATCTATTGGTTATATAATAATTTTATGGGACCTTGATTAATTTTCAAGGTGTTATAAAATGAGTTATAGTTTTAATGTTGTTTTTTGAATAAATTACAATTTTTTTTAAAGTAAAATTAATAATCTTTAGAAAAATATTTTTGAAAAATAGAGTTCATTTTTTGATTCTCCATGTTAAAAAATGGTTAGGGTGAATTTTTGGGAATTTTCTAAAATACATGATTTTTTTATGAATAGTAAAATATAATAATTTACAATAAATGTTAAAACCTAAATTTATGCATCATGCTTGAGTAATGGATGATGTAAATGGACATTGGTTAAAACTCAAATGCACTTATTACTATTTTTTGTCACAATAATAAAACAAACTTTCTTTTCTTTAGAAAAATAATTAAATAATGAATTAAATATTCAAGATTCACTCCTCTCTACCATTATAAAAATCACATGTACTCCCCTCTTCTCTTCACTACTATTAAGCCTTTTGAACTCATTAAATTCTGAAAAAATCTATACCAAATATCCTTCCACACATTTATCAGCCTTTGGTCTCCTCAAAATACCAAATCATCTCCCCTTAAGCAGCTCTCAAGGAAGATTAAATCCAGAGGTAAATTCCTCTTTTCTTTTCTTTCATTTTGTTTCATGATCTTTTCTTTTCCTTTTTCTTTCCTAATATGACTACACCCAAATGGTATGATAAATCTATTAATTTACATGTAATTTAGTTATATTCTTCTAATGTGATATTTTATCATAATCTCCCTTTCCCCATCCTTTTAGAATAGAAATGAAAACACCATCCAAGATGTGTTGATTTATCACATTCAAGGATGAAGGGTTTTCAATTTGCTTTATAATATTCAATAAAAGCCATGAAAATTTTTTAAGGGTTGAGAAAGATCATAATATATTTATTTTATCTTATTTAATGTTTTATAATGTTGATAAATTTCTGATTTACAATAATAATACAAAACAAGTTAATTGTTAGAAAAATCGCCACATTAATCCAAGAGTTTGTCATTACTATTTAATATAATCATTCGCCTTCACTCCAAGTAATAAAATTAAATTTACAACCATTTAATCCTATATATGTTTATTAATTTCATATAACTTTAATTCAGGACTACCACTCTCATCATACATGTTTATCAATTTATGTATATAAGTAAACCGAACGTGAAACAAATGGACCCGAACAATGAAATTGAGCACTGTAAACAATTGAGAAGGTTATGAATGAACTAAAAAAGATTATACTAATTAATTTACATGTAAAATAGGTTCTATAATTATTAACTAATGAACCAAATTTTTTTATTTAGGAAATTAATATCGTGGGGAGAACACCACCAGACCTAAGGTAAGGGATCCTCTCTTCCTCGAATTTATTCAAGAATCTCCTCTATATTGCGCCCTTTTACATAAAATGCCTAATGATAGGGTATGATTTTCCATCTTCCCCATACTTACCTCATTATTTATAAAAGATAATAAATCCCTTTCTCTCTCATTAAGACCTCCTAAGTGCATCCAATACCAAGACAATATTCTGTAAGGGATTCTACCTGAACCGCCTTTATTCTTTCAGGTTGCTCTATCGTTCTTTTTACCCAAATAAAGTGGTCTTTTATTTTTAAATAATACTAATAAATATTGTTTATATGATTAAATCTCATGTTTAAAGATCCATACCTTCTTCTCTTTTGAGGATATACATTCTTTTAAGTGATTCCCTCCTCAATACTTCCGAATAAGCAAACTCATTTTAAGGGAACTTCCCAATTTTTTACCCAATTAAAAGTTCACTCTACCATTTTATTTAAGTGACATTTTTTATTATAAAATTATGATTTTTATTATGATAACATTTTATTTTCACTTTTGGTTTTATATAAAATATTATTCCCTTTTCAATTTTAAATGATCTTTAGTATATTCCTTAAAACTGTACTAAAATTTTTTAATGCTATGAATTTCCAAAATACTCTGCTTACATATTGTCACTAATGTTTTACATCCCTCACCATGTTATATTCTTATTTTAAAATATTAATGTAAATTTATTTTTTAATTCCATTCTCTCATGGAAACTTTTATGTTACTCCCATTCATTATGCTTTATGAAATGAATGTGATACTCATTTCTCTCCATGGGTTACCTTATATTTTTGTGTGATTGATTATGTATGATTATTTATGTGGAAAGAATATTCATGAACATGTTAAGATGGGTGTGCCCAGATAGAACTCCAATGCATTGGGTAAATTTTATTCTTATGAGACGTAATGTGAAATGGTCTTAGTGTTTAGCCTTGACTCATGCTACCATGTGCCATGGTCTTGGTGGTTAACCTTGACTTGTGCTCCTCTATGTGCAACGAGCCTTGACTCATTATAAATACACAATTTATTTTTCTTAAAAAATTCTATGAATTCATGTTTATATGATCCCATGTTTATATGTTATGATTTTATATGACATTTATATCATTATGTAATGATCTATAACCCTTGTGCTAAAGCCTTATTCTTATGTTTAATCCCTTACTGGGATTTTAGCTCATCCTTTTGTTTATGTGATCCCCAGGGTACCCTATGCAGATGTAAGGTCCCAAATGATGTTTGGATCTATTTATGAAGATTATATAAAGAATTTGTTTTTAGTCCCATGTTTTAGGTTTTGTGTACCTAGTCTTAAAAGAGATTATATTTCATGATCCTTGACTTCTACTCTGATGATTAATTATGCTTAAAATCATGAAATTCTATATATAAAATGCTAGGGATGATATATATATATGCTTAGTAGTCTAGGTTATTCTTAGAAAATTTTTTCACCACCCTTGGAAGATAACTCATTGATGAGTTTTTTTAGGGTGTAAGATTATACGAAACTAGTTTTTCTATAAGGTATGGATATTTTAATTTTCGTTCTACTTATTTATTGTGGACCTTATATGGATTCCTAATTATATCATAGGAGTTTTAGGGGTGTATGAGTCTTGTTTAGAGCCTAAAGACTCTATTTTTTGAAAAAGTAAATTAGGCCACATGGTTAGTAAAAACTGTCCAACACAGTTCACATGGTTTCAGTAACTGTGTGAGGGATAAAAATAAGGCTTCAAGAGGTTGTAAAGTTTGAGGAAAAATGCATCCTGAAGTATATGCATGTGAATGGGGTTATACAGCTTTTAGAAGGGGTTTTTATCATTTTTTCACTTGGTTTGTCAAAATGTGTGAATGAAATAGTGTGATCTTCCTCTTGACATAGTTATTGGTGTAAGGTTGGCACATAGTCTTTCCAATAACGTGGAAACCCCATGTTAACTATATATTTTGGGTGATTTCATAATTTTTTCCATTAAACATATTTTTTATTGAAACCCCTCCTCCCCATTTTCATTTTTCAGTGGCAAGAGGCTCATTTATCCTCCCATAAATCTCCCAAGATCCTCCTTGTAGGTTTGGTGATGACTTCTTCTTTTAGACTCTGATTTGATCTCTATTCATCTCATTGGAACCTCGCAGGTAAGTTCTTTAATCATCTTGTTCCATTATCCATTTTTCTTTCTATCGATGGAGTTATTTATGTGCATGCTCAATTTTTGTATTTTCAAGGTGTTCATATTTTTTTCAATTTATCCTTATATGGACCAAAATGAAGTCCAATACAGGATAAGTAGTCCTCTATGGGCGTAAGGTAGGTGGTATATTTATTATAACTCAAAAATGAGATGTTTTATAACATGTTTCATTGGGCAATATAATTGTTTCATCTTGAATTTCCCCTAAATTGAATCTACCTTAAATCGGTTGCTTTAATTGAGATCCTTTTTACCTTTTTAACTACCCTTAAATTGTCACCACCCTATGAGGCATGTTGTAAAATTTTCTAATGTGGTTCTAAAATTAAAAAAACCAAAAATTATCTTTAATGGTTTTGGGAGACTTCAAATGATGATATTTCAAATGTAATGGATGAATGTAGTTGTATCTTGAATAACACACATATAAAATAAGGATTAAATTAATTGAGGTGGGTGGTGACACCCCAAGATTTCATAGTATGTTATTTCTTCAATGTAATTCAATAACTTGCACTACACGCAACACTGAGTTCAAGCGCACCAGAACTTACCATACTAGCTGTTCAAAAGTAGTTATGAATAGTATTAACTAAATTTTGAACTTTATATAATCCATATAATTTTAGAACCCATATTATGAGATTCTTAGACATAATGTAAGAACAAATTCAATGTTTTAAATAAAGGAAGTTTTTTTCAGAAAATGAAATTTTTCCACCTTTTAAGGGAGAACCATTTTTAAATCCAATATTTGACACTTTTATATATTCAATTTTACAAAATAAACTTCTTCTTTAGAATATAGAGATAAAAATTTAGTTTTGATAAATTTTTGGTTTTCTTCTAATAAGTTTCATATTTTGGTGAATAGTGAAAAATAATAAATTTTAATTAAAAACAAGTTTTTTAATAAAAATAATTTATAGTGTCAAATTATACATTTTAATGGTTTTTAAGTATAAATAGATTGTATTTTTACCATTTAATCCAATGTTGGTCATTGAAATTAACTTCACTTTAAAATTGGACACAAACAAGTGTCAATCTTTTGATAGTTATTGTTTCTTAAAAACATGCTATTTTTTAACAACGGGAATTAATTTTAAATTCAACTTCTATGTTTTGAATTTTGTAAATTAGACTTCATTTTTGAATTCGGAATATCAAAATTTTAGGGTGAAGTTTTGGTATTTTTCTAAAAACTTTTATTTTTTGATGAATAGTGAAAAACATTGAGTTATTGTTTAAAACTAAATTTTTAATTGAATAGTTATCTATTTTATTTAGATTTATTTTAGGTCAAAATAGATACATAATACCTATATAAGTTCAATTTTATTTATTGGAGTCAGTTTATAATAATTTTGGATATATAAAAGTTTTATTGAACTTTTAACCGTCTTTTACCCATCTCCTAGGAGAATTTTCAAATTCATATAAAATTAATTTTACCACTTCTGTGAGTGGAATTTATAAAATCTGAGACTTATGGTTATTATCAAGGGGAAAAATGGGGTTCAATAAGATGAAATTTTTTTTGTTGAATGGTATCTTTTAACTTTTATTTACCACGGTTAAAAGTAAATAGGGTAATTAAGGGTAAAAATGATGTCATTATTACCCTAACACATGTCTTAATTATATTTGTTATGTGTAATTCGACTAAAAACAACCTTATAATAAAATATTAACCTCTTTGGTCTACTTGAATTAGATTAGGACATTATTATTATTTAATTCAAAGAAGAGTTGAACGTGTTAAATTTAAAGTTTAATAACTAAAACATTTTTAATATAGCATTACACATAAGATAAATTAAAAAATAAATATTAATTATAAATCTTAAAATATTTACAATATATTGGTATTTTCTTTATAATATTTAGAGATTAAATAGTTAAATTTATTAATGATACAATGATGATGCAGTAATTACCTTATTAATGAAAGAATCAAATAAATGGTATTATAAATATTAAAATAAATATAATTTCAAAGTTTTTATGAAATACATTAGTTTTATAGGTTAATATGATATGTTAGGGATGATTCAATGTATCTTGTTCTAAGTAATCATCTTGGTATGACTTTCACAAAAACAAAATACTAAATAGTGTCAAAATTGAAATAAATTAATATTTTAAAACAATACAATATTATTGAATGATATAATATTCCAAAAAATATAAGGTTAGTCCAAAGGGATTAATTAATATTATATATTCCATTAATGAGCCACTTGAGGTCCTCTTGGAAGTTTATAGTAAGTTTATTAACCATATAGAGTAAGAATACAAGAAGACACTGTAAAAGTTAAACTATTTAACTAAGAGTTAAATCTAAAAGATAACTTTAAAATGGTAACCTAAACATGACTCAAACCTATGTTTTGATAGTATTTAGACCCATAACTACCTAAGGCTCAAAATAAATTCATTTTAATCCATTATAAACCAAATATTACTTTATTATAAAATAATACTTTAAGTTTTTCCTCAAGAGCACCTCCTCCCCCTTATAAAAGGACACCACTTCTATCCAATTATTAATACATTCAAAGCCTTTTGGTTTGGCCAACCCCTGACAAAATATCCAACCAACTTCCTTCACTTCAATGTAGAGGCCTTATTTTGATCAGAAAGCTAACCAATGGAGCCATTTTGGTCAAATTAGAAGGATGAACCCAAAGAAGTGGTAATGATTTCACCGCCCTCTTTCAAGTTCCTTTCTTCTTCCACTTTCTTTTTCTTTGTTGTTTCCATTATAAAATAATAACTTCAGTATATTATATATAATATGATGTTATTATAATTATGGTACATCTAAATCCATTATTCTATCCACCCTTTGAATGACATGTCACCATACGTGCGTACGTACGACTTATCGTCTCCACGTCATGGTGTAATTTTTATTCAACACATTATTAATAAGATAGTTATAATAATTATGTGTATTTGATGTAAATAATAAATATAACATGATAAGGATTATTTATATATGATATAACATCCAATTATATATTATTTTAATATCAAAAGAATGATATTTTTGCTCATGCGTACGTATGGATTACCGTCTCCACGACGTGATGAGATTCATTTACAAGTTCACCATTCATCAACGATTATAAAATATATATTACAAATAAGTATGTAATATGAAATAATATTTCTACTGGATATATATATATATATGTATTTATGTACTTACATATATCTTATTCACTTACTTCTGTTCAATACTATATGAAAACGGAAACAACGTTTATGCTTACATACGGACTACTATCTCCATAAAAAGCGTTTTCCATTTCATATATATCTCTATTATACATATTTATATTCTAAATATATATGATATATAAATCATGTTTTATATTCTGGAAGTATTTAAATCATTATCTAAGGGATACAATCAATAGTAACATGTTAAAACACGTACGATAAAGAAAGTGATTATTACCCGAAATATTAATATAAATGGAAATTATTATTAAATGGGTAGTATAAAGTCATAAATGAATAATGTATGATATTATTAATATTAATATGGTTCTGTTATAATTTAATAACATACTATAGTCTTCATATAGGAGGTTAAACATATCCTCGACTAAAGGAAACTACAAGGTAAGGGGTTTTCATCTCACTCCTTATTCCCGTGAGATTCATGCCATATTGCCACTGTTACCTTATATGTGGTGTATATACTACCCATAATTATATTCTTTGTGTAATACACTTTAATTTATGTGTATTTACATATTCATTGTATGATACCTCTTTCATGGGGTGTATGTTTCGTAAATTATCAAACAGGTTAGGGTTAATTCCTCAATCTCATTATTATCCAAGATTGTTTATATGTAAGTATTTACTGGGACCTTTTTATCATCCATGTCCATTTTTCCTAAAAATGATTTAAAAATGAATATTTTTAGGATTTTTTAAAGGTACTCTTTATCAATATCATAATTTTAAATGTTTTAAAGATTTATCTTTCTAAATTGTTTTAATTAATGTCCATGCTTTCAAAATGATTTTAGGGACTTATTTATATGGACATTAATGTTTTGAAATGATAATTCTTTTCAAAAGTTTCAAAGTGGTATGGGACACTTTGATTCAAAAATATTTTTTAAATTACTTCCATTATAAATGTGTGACTTTTAAATAATTTTACAATAATGATATTTCTCTCAAAAAGTTTTACTCATCATTTTCAACTATGTCAGCATCCTTTACTGGATATTATTTTTGATTGAGGCAGATTTATTATAATACAATCTTCCATATTGTATTGAATGAGTTATGATATGTTTGACTTTGGATGTTCTATTTTTATACCATTCTTGGTTTGTGGTTAGTATATTTACATTTCATATGCTATTTTTAATACGAATGTTTATGTTATGTTTAAACTATTCATATGAGGAATGAAGTGGACTAAATAAGTGACAGGTGGATCCCGCTATAGCTCCATGATGCATTGGTAGGTCTCATGAGAAAAACTAGTGTCTTGTCACAAGGCCTTGACAAAAAATTTATTTTTAGTCTTGGCACGAGGCCTTGACTATGTAGTAATGATGTCTGGTGTTAGGAATTCCTTCATTATGAAATTAGTTATTACATGTGATTATTCAACTAGTAGAATATCCATGTGCATGTTTATATGGTAATGTTTGATTTATTTTTTCCATATTATGTTCAATTTTATGTTTCAAAATTCTGTTTTTTTATCACACATCTTAGCTTAAAAATTTATAGCTTTTGCTAAATTATTTACCCTTACTGAGCATCTGAGCTCACCCCTTTCTTATGTTTTATTTTCCCAGGATTCCAAGAAGTGTATTATGATTGATAAGCAAGGTTAATCTTAGGGATTAATGGTGTTCACAAAGGATCATTTATATTCTATTTTATTTTCTAATTTGTAATTTAACACTCATGTATGTAATCTATTTTCCAAGACTACTAAACTGACTGGTCCTTTGGGACTTGATTCCTTGTAATCATGCCAATGTTTTAAAATAATGCACTGACTCTGGGTAACTGGGGTTGGGGATTTACAGTTGGTATTAGAAGAAGTTTAGCAGTAAACATGGAAACTAGATTTAGATAAACTCTGATTAGAGCACATTATCGTAAGATAGAGTCTGAATATTAGTATAGAAGATCATCCTAGAATTTTGGTAATATATATATATTTTTATTTTTCCAAACAAATACATCCCTATCTAGATACGGGTAGGTAGAGGTGGCTCTGGCACACATGCACCTCGGGGTAAAACATGAAAACCCCGCTTTAAGCAAGACTCGAACAGGTACTGGTGCACAACAAAGGGCCTTACTGCACTCATGGTTATGACACTCCCAGGGGATATTCTTAGGATAATTCTCATTTTCTTTTCAAACCAATATGAAGGGTTTATGAGTATATACCTCCTTAAAGAAAACATTTTTGTGATTATGGATTATATCCACAAACTATTCAGTTTATGTTAGGTATTTTACATGTTTGGAATTATGAATTGTGATTCATAAACTGACCTAGTGTATGCCATTGTATAGAAATGGAACCTAGTAGAAGGAATGTGAACTCCAGTAATACATATGATCCAAAGAGTAATAAGGATCCTATTTTCACGGTATTAATTCAACATTAATAAGGGAAATAGTCTCCCATGTATTCTCAACATATGAAGAAATAGTATCATGTGTTAATAAGATATGTAATGAATTATCTGATTCTAATTTCTTTGAAGGGAAGCAAGCGAAGAAAATGATGGAAGAGAGAAATAAGGATAATGGTAAGAGGGTAAAGAAGAATTTTCCCATATGTGATAACTGTGGGAAGAAAAACCATAGAACTTTCCTGAAGGGAATGAGAGTTTGTTATAAGTGTGGAGAAAAAAGGACACCAAGTACGTGACTGCAAGGGAGAGAAAAAGGTTTCAAATGTACAGTGGTTCATCTTCAAGGAGTGGGGACACCACGTGAACCAATTTCCAAATCATAAGAGTATACCACAAATGATGTTATTGGATTATAATCAAGTTATGATACTACCTCAGATGAAGAGGAATGACTATTGTTCTTATGTTGTTATTTCATTTGAGTGTTGTATCAACAGTATACTAGTTACATGAATTATGGAGATAAATAAGGGTTGTACTGCAGTACTATTTTATTGAGTATTTGAGATTATATAGTGCTAAGAAAAGTTAATTAATAGTAAGCTACACTTTTTGGAAAATACATGGTTGAAGGAAAGGTAATCCTCAATATGGTTCTGATAATGAGGTAGTGTTTTTGGAATAAGAGATGGTTGATTTTCGTAATTCAGGATGTTGTGATGTTGTAAAAGAATACATGATGAATGCATTCACATGTTATTACCTAGAAAAAAGGATCCTCATTTTGTTTAACTTCCTTAAAAATTTTGGACTGAGAGTTTGGATATATGTATTTCAGATAATTCTAAAGGCTAGAATGGATTAAGTTTGAAATTGGATACTATTGTTAATGTTATTTTTGGACTTCCATAAAAAGGATAACTCGGAGGTTGGGTGGAAACCCATCACGTTCGGAAAAGCCGCGAGACTTGAACCCACAACCGAAAGGCGACAAGGGTGTATCACCTACCACTGTCCCACGTGATGTCCTTGATTGAATAATGTAGTCATTTTTTACAAAAAAAAAATATGTAGATGAATTATAAATTAATTTCTTTAACCCTATAAGAATAGGATAAATAGAATATTATTTTTAAGTTCTATTATCTATTAGAGTGAAAGATGAGTTTATGGTAGAAATTAGTTAAAGTACGAGACGCCAATTTTCAAGTATATGTTTTTCTTCTTCTCTTATTCTATGATGAAATTAATTCTTATACTTTAGTGAAAGGATCTTAAAACAAAAAATGTGTTCTCATAATACGATATGTTTTGTTGAACTGATGGTATTTTAAATCATCATAGATTGATGAATTTAAGGTCGCCAATTTTACACTTGTTTGTGATTGATTACCTTAATCACTACCTATAAATATTTTCATTTTTCCTCTAATTATATGTCTTTAATTTCCACCAATGTTCTCATAATCAAGATCATAATTTAGTGGTGACCCTTTCATTTCCCTTTTCCTATTATGAAGACTAAATTTTATTAACCTAATTTCTGATGTGGGTTTTCCCAAAGGTATTTTCTATTTTCAACCTTTTATTTTTAAAAAATAATTTCAAATTTTGAGGATGCAATTTATTGAATGAGGGAAGAATGTAACACCCCAAGATTTCATAGTACGTTATTTCTTCAAAGTAATTCAATAACTTGCACTATACGCAACACTGAGTTCAAGCGTACAACGACTTACCAAACTGGCTATTCAAAAGTGGTTATGAATAGTATTAAATGAATTTTGAACTTTATATAATCTTTATAATTTTAGAATCCATATTATGAGTTTCTTAGACATAATATAAGAACCAATTCAATGTTTTAGATAAAGGAAGTATTTTTCAGAAAATGCAATTTTACCACCTTTTAAGGGTGAACCATTTTTAAATATAATATTTGACACTTTTATATATTCAATTTGACAAAATAAACTTCTTAGTTATAATCAAGAGACAAAAATTTAGTTTCGATAAATTTTTGGTATTCTTCTAATAACTTTCATATTTTGGTGAATAGTAAAAAATACTAAATTTTAATTAAAAACAAATTTTTTAATCAAAATAATTTATAGTGTTAAATTATAAATTTTAATGTTTTGGATGTATAAATAGATTATATTTTTACCATTTAATCCAATTTTGGTCATTGGAATTAATTTCACATTGAAATTGGACATAAACAATTGTCAATCTTTTGATAGTTATTGTTTCTTATAAATATGCTATTTGTTTTAACAACGGGAATTAATTTTAAATAAAACTTCTATGTTTTTAATTTGGTAAAGTAGACTTCATTATTGAATTTATAATATCAAAATTATCTTAGGGTGAATTTTTGGTATTTTTCAGAAAACTTTTAATTTGTGATGAATAATGAAAAACACTAAGTTATAGTTTAAAACCGAATTTTTATTTAAATAATTATCTATTTTATTTAAATTTATTTTATGTCAAAATATATTCATAATAACTATATAATTTAAATTTAATTCATTGGAGTCAGTTTATAAGAATTTTAGATATATAAAAATTTTATTGAACTATTCACCGTCTTTTACCCATCTCCTAGGAGAATTTGCAAATTCATATAAAACTTAATTTTACCACTAATGTGAGTGGAATTTCAGAAATACGAGAGAGAAGGTTAATATCAAAGAGTAAAATGGGGTTCAATAAGATAAAAATAATATTTGGTGAATAATAACTCTTTACTTTTATTTACCACAGTTAAAAGTAAATATTGTAATTAAGGGTAAAAATGATGTCATTATTACCCTAACACATCTCCTAATTCTATTTTTTAAGTGTAATTCGACAAAAAAACCTTAGAATAAAATATGAACCTATTTAGTCCACTTTAATTAGATTATGATGTTTATTATTTTTTAATTCAAAGAAGAGTTAAAAGTGTTTAATTCAAATTTTAATAACTAAAACATTTTTAATATTGGGTTACACATAAGATAAATTCAACTATAAATATTCATTATAAAGATAAAAATATTTCATACTTAATGGTATTTTATTTATATTTTTCATAGATTAAATAATTAAATTTATTAATGATACAATGATGATGCAGTTATTACCATATTAGTGAATGAATCAGATAAATGGTATTATAAATATTAAAATATATATAATTTAAAAGTTTTTATGAAATACATGAATTTTATAGGTTAATGTGACATGTTAGGTATGATTCAATGTATCTTGTTTGAAGTAATCAACTTGGTATGACTTTCACAAAAACAAAATACCAAATAGTGTCAAAAGTGAACTAAATTAATATTTAAAACAAATACAATATTATTGGATGATATAGTATTACTAAAAATGTAAGGTTCAGACAAAGGGCTTAAAAATATTATATATTTTATTAATGAGCCACTTGAGGTCCTCTTGGAAGTTTTTTGTAATTTTATTAACCATATAGAGTAATAATACAAGAATACATGGTAAAAGTTAAACTATTTAACTAATAGTTAAATCTAAATGATATGGTTAAAATGGTAACCTAAACCTATATAAAACCAATTTGTTGAGTGGATTTTAACCCAAAACCACCTAAGGCTCGAAATAAATTCATTTTTAGCCATTATAAACCGAATATGAATTTATTATTAAATAATACTTTAAGTTTTTTCTAAAGAGCCCCTCCTCACCTTATAAAAGGACTCCACTTCTAACCAATTATTCATACCTCAAAAGCCTTTTGGATAGGTCAAACCCTGCCAAAGTATCCTCCCAAATTCCCTCACTTCAATATAGATGCATTATTTTTATCATAAAGCCAACCTAGGGAGCCATTTTGATCAAATTAAACGGAAGAACCCGAAAAAGAGGTAATGATTTCACCACCCTCTTTCAAGTTCCATTCTTCTTCCACTTCCTTTTTATTTGTTGTTTCCATTATAAAATAATAACTCTTGTATCTCCTAATAATGTTATATTATTATAATTATGGTACAGCCAAATTCATTATTCTATCCGCCCTTTAAATGACATGTCACCATACGTGCGTATGTACGACTTACCGTCTCCACGTCGTGGTGTAATTGTTATTCAATACATTATTATTTGAATGGGTATAATAATGATGTGTATTTGATGTAAATAATAAATATAACATGATAATAATTCTGTATATATGATATACCATCAAATTAAATATTATTTTAATATCAAAATAATGATATTTTTATTCGTGCGTACGTACGGATTACCGTCTCCACGACGCGATGAGATTCATTTCCAAGTTCACCATTCATAGACGATTATAAAAATATATATTACTAATAAGTATGTAATATATGACATAATAATTCTATTTGAGATATATATATTTATATATGTATGTATTTATGTACTTACATATATCTTATTCACTTACTTCTGTTCAATACTGTATGAAAACGGAAACAGCGTTTATGCATACATACAGACTACTATCTCCATAAACGGTGTTTTCCATTTCATATATATGTCTATTATAAATATTTATATTCAAAATATATATTATATATAAATCATGTTTTATATTCTTAAAGTATTTAAATCATGATCTAAGTGATACAATCCAGAGTAACAAGTTAAAACACGTACGATAAAGAAAGTGATTATTACCCAAAATATTAATATAACATGGAAATTATTATTAAATGGGTAGTATAAAGTCATAAATGAATAATTCATGATAGTATAAATATTAATATGGTTTTTTTATAATTTAATAACATACTATAGTCTTCATATAGGAGTTTAAATGTATCCTCGACTAAAGGAAAGTGTAAGGTAAGGGGTTTTCATCTCACTCATTATTCCAATGAGATTCATGCCATATTGACACTATTACGTTTTAAGTGTGGTATGTACTACCCATAATTGTATTCTTTGTGTAATACACTTTAATTTATGGGTATTTACATATTCATTTTATGATACCTCTTTCATGGGGTGTATGTTTCGTAAGTTACCAAATTGGTAAGGGTTAATTCATCAATCTCATTATTATCTGAGATTGTTTATATGTAAGTATTTACTGGGACATTTTTATCATCCTTGTCCATTTTTCATAAAAATGATTTCAAAATGAATATTTTAAGGATTTGTGAAAGTTACTCTTTATCAAGATCATAATTTTAAATTTTTTATAGATTTATCTTTCTAAATCATTTTAATTAATGTCCATGCTTTCAAAATGATTTTAAGGATTTATTTATATGGAAATTAATGTTTTGAAATGATAATTATTTTCAAAAGTTTCAAAGTGTTATGGGACACTTTGATTCAAAAATATATTTTAAATTACTTCTATTATAAATGTGTGACTTTTAAATTATTTTACAAAAATGATATTTCTCCCAAAAAGTTTTACTCATCATTTTGAATTATGTCAGTATCCTTTACTGGATATTATTTTTTATTGAGGAATATTTGATTTATTATAATACAATCTTACATATTTTATTGAATGAGTTATGATATGTTTGACTCTGGATGTTCTATTTTTACACCATTCATGGTTTATGGTTAATATATTGACATTTCGTATGCTAGTTTTAATATGAATGTTTATGTTATGTTTCAACTATTCATATGAGGAATGCAGTGGACTTAGTAAGTGACAGGTGGAGCCCACTATAGCTCCCTGATGCATCGGTAGGTCTCATGAGACAAAATAGTTTCCTGGTACAAGGCCTTAACAAAATATTTATTTGTAGTCTTTGCATGATGGCTTGACTATGTGGTGATGATTTCCGGATTTAGTCATTCCATCATTATGAAATTAGTTTTCACATGTGATTATTTGACCAGTAGAATATCCATGTGCATGTTTATATGGTAATGTTTGATTTATCTTTTCCATATTATGTTCATGTTTATGTCTGAAAAGGCTTTTGTTTTTATCACACATCTTGACTTACAAGTTTATAGTTTCTGCTAAATTATTTTCCCTTACTGAGCATCTAAGCTCACCCCTTTCTTATGTTTTATTTTCCCAGGATTCCAATAAGTGTATTATGATTGATAAGCAGGGTTAAGCTTGATGATTAATGGTGTTCACAAAGTCTCATTTATGTTGTGTTTTATTTTCTAATGTGTAATGTAACTTTCATGTATGTAATCTATTTTCCAAGACTGCTAAACTGATCAGTCCTTTGGGACTTGATTCATTGCAATCATGCCAATTTATTAAAACAATGCACCGACTCTGGGTAAATGGGGTCGAGGAATTACATGGTGTGACCATGTAACCAAATTAAATGAAATAGTTGATAAACCCTCATTAGAATTAAATTTCAATAGTCTTAAATCCTATTTAACAATTTATAATTTATGAATTATAATGTGAATAGATTTTCTTGTTAATTATGGTTAATGGGCATGGAAACCCTTGTGCATTATAATACAGACGTTTCATACCTTTATTTATTATACAGGAATTATAACCCAATACCAGATAAGGTCATAGCCACGGTATATGTGATATGGGAAAGGTGACCCTATATGTGATACGGTAATGTCACCTCTATATGTGATACTGTCATGGAAACCCTATGTTGTGATATGGGCACGGAATCCCTATATGTGATGCAGGTATGACATCCCTATATGTGATATGGGCATGGAGACCCCATACAGTGATACCAAGAAAGAAAACTCTTACTATTATATTGGGAATGAATTCCCTTACTTTTATCCTTGGCATGGTGTCCGCTATTATGGTGATATGAGTATGGAATCCCTATGATTATGATATTAGGAATTGAGACCCTTTCTATTATCATAATGGGAAATCCATCCCTTGATACCTATAATACTATGATACAACTTATGGATGTTTAAGTTACACCTTGAGTCCATGATAGTGGTAGTACCCACATATATTGTTGTAGAAATAAATATGTATACAGTTTATATGTGTGAATAGACATTTTTACTTGTTAAAATATATTCTAGAATGATCAGAGGAAGGTATTGTTAGCCTGGTGTCCTTCCAGAACCATATCTAACCCATTTACAGTTTTCATTACTACTTACTATATCCACACCTTTCCATATTATATGCACTAATTTTTTATTTATAGACTATATTGGTGGGGGCATAAAATGTTTATCTCACACCCTATCTGGGTGATCAATGGTACCCGAGCAACCTATATTCTTGAAGGTATAGGTAATAGGAATCCTCTTCTTATAGATGTGTGACTTCTTGCATGAGGATGTGAGCTTAGTAGCTAATGTTCAGGATGGATCTTAGGATGCATAGAGAGATCTTGTCCTTTTTTTACTTTTTTATATCATGTACTATATTGAATGTCTTCTTCCATGTGTACGTATTTTTCCCATTTTGTAGAGACATGATGTCATCGTCTACTGTATATCATACATTTTACTGCTCATGATAATTATTCAATTCTTGGATATTTATTCTCACTTCCATAGTCCTTTCCATTATTTATATGCTTCAAATATTTATATATTAATCTAACACTATGATATTTTAACCATAAAGAATATTCTCTATATGGAAACAACCTAGGCCCTCCCTACTAGTCGACCACCTCTGGCATTTGGGGAGGCACAGTTTAGGCCATGTGGCCTACTGGTTTTGGGCACCTCTAAGTGCTAACAAGGTAGAGACATCACAATTAAAAATATGTAATAAATTTTTTAATATTAAAATAAAATAGGTGGTATAATTTAATTAAAAATTAATCCTTTAAAATGTGATGAAAAAACAATTTCTAGACTAAGATGTACTCTAAAGTATAAAATTTTTTACACTGAAACACAACTTAAAATTAATTCCAATGACATTAATTAAATTATAAATAGTATAAATGAACTAATGTTATTTATAAAACCATTTAAATCAAATTCAACATTGGAAATAATTTTAAAAAATATAGTTTTTAATAAAAATACTATTTTTCATTATTCATTGCTAAATCAATATTTTCAGAAAATTATCAAAAATTCACACTAAGATAACCTTGAAATGATGATTTCGAAAATGAAGTATATTTTTCTAATAATTTTTCTAAAATTGGGATAAATTAATTATTTATTATTCTTAAAAGGTAATAAAACTCCTTTTTTAGGAAAAATATATTTTTAAATCAAATAATGACTTTACTAAAAATATACATGCTTCGTATAAAATCATTATAATTATTTTTTAAATCTGGTTATTCCTTTTCATTTCACTAATTTATAGAAAGGTTATAATAGGTTAATATTTTTTGGTTAATTTAGATTCTAGGTTTCATGCATCACTATATATTGAAGAAAAATTAAATTTATTTGAAGAGAAATATCTCATAAAATCTCAGGATGTTACATTCCACCCCTTGAAATAAATTTCTCCCTCAAAATTTTATCTCAAACATAAAATATTTAACTTTTATTGGAAATCCACATCATTCAAAGGGATAATAAAACATCTTTTGAAGTGGAATAGTGGGAAATATAAAAATTATCTAAAATAACACATAATCATATTCCTAAATAAGGAGAAAAATGGTGGGAATAAAAAATATAGACACATATGAGACAAATAAAATATAAAGAATAATAGATGGTGATAGATAACATGTCCATGATAATGTTAATGAAAAAATAATCATAAATTAATGAGGGGTGAAATAACCATCAATTTATCAAAAATAAAGGTAATATGATAACCATTTTGGTTTAAATTCCATTTTCCTTGTGTTTAGAAATTCCTACAACATACTATCAAAGATAATAAGGAAATATACTTACTTAAAAAGTATAATTTAATCATTTAATCAATTTACCCTATAATATCATCTTTTTCTCCAAATTATGAGTATTCAAGATGAATTTTCTAGCGTGAATAAATAACTAAAATAAAATTATAACATATAACTAGATCTATGGTAATATAATACGTTATTCATCATATATTTAGACATTAACTAGGGCCAAAATGGTTAGAATAATGTAAGATAATATGAATAAACCTTTATATGAGGAAATACAATATTAATCTATGAATCTGCAATAATAATACCCAATGTAAAACTTAAATAATTTGATATATAACTATACATAATATTCTTAAAAATGTGTTCCTCGCTAATACTGAAACCCAAAAATTATAATTACTTTATCACATATTCCTATAAGATAAATTTAACATTTATCTTCAAATAACATCAATCACTCTTAAACTATTATACCAAAAATTTATATCTTAAGGTCATATATTTTTATTCATATATTGATATTTCCCATAAATAACATGAATCTCCATGAATCCATAATAAAACCATATATTTCTCAAAAATATAACTCTTATTTTATTCTTAAAAATAGATCCCATCCTAGAAAATAATATTTCTTTTGCCTTAATCATATAATTTTTCAGAAAAATATAGTGAAATTCTTCTAAAATAACATTAATCACTAATTGACCAAATAAAGTTTATGTCATACGGTTATCTATATCATAAAAAAAATGTTACCAACTTATAATGACCCGTAATTACATCGTAATCAAAGATAATATTAACCCTTAAGGTTAACAATAACTTTACATAAAATATAAAAGAAATATTCCTAAAATAACATTTTCACTAAAACATATACTGAACCAAAGTGTTGTATTTCTATAAATATCTCCCAAAAAAACCTTAATCATGTTAAATTACCCACACATGAATCCTCAATATAGTTATTTATTCCATTAAAATTATTTTTTAAACCTATTTTTATAAACCCATGATATTTTAGGATTATAAAATATCACTATAGAATCTCATAGGTTTCAATGGTCTATATTATCTCATTCATCATAATAATTTATGAGGACAATGTGAATTAACCCAGGAATATAAATTGGGAGTGTCAGACAAGGTGCACAATAAGGCCACACTCACCATGCTCCACAATGATGTATGAGATATATTCAACCAACTCTGTGTGTATTTGTTACCCATAGATGGATCTTTTCCAAAACAATAACCACTTGTAGTATATAGATATGGATATATTACTAGGAAAACAATGTAATATATACCTTACTATAACTTTTATGATATTTTCCTAAAGATATATATAACTTTAAATTCTGTAATAGTGTCATGTCCCCTAATATAAGTTTTAAAAAATCTAGTTCCCCATGTTTCTACTAACATTTCTCTAAAACCAACTATAAAGACTCCAATCCTAGAATCCCAAGGACTATGGTTACTTTATTAAGTACTAGATACAAGTGATCACATCCTAAAGGTATTAATAGTTTAGTAGACTTGGTAAACTAGATGCTTACTTAAATATCACCTTACATTTAAAAACATAAAATACAATATAGTATTTTTTTTGAGAACACCATTGTTCCCTCAGTTGTATCCTTTCATGTTAATCATAATAAAATTCCATGATTTTTTTGGAAAGGAAAAATAAGAGAAGGGGCTTCTTAGATTCTTGGTAAGGGATTTTATACAGTGGAATCTATCATATAATAAATAAGGCGTGAATAATATAGTGGGAATAAATAATGATCAAATAATGTTATATAAATAATCACTTGATCTTATAACTTATACATGCAAAAAATAACTATTTGAATAATAACATGGAAATCAATAAAATATTTCAAAATAATGGAATGAAAAATGTTTTACATCTTAAAAAATATGTTGTGGCCTCATTCTAGGACATCATAAACAAACATTCAAGACTTTTTGACAAGACATCTTACATAAATGGATAAGTACTATGTTAAATAACCAAACTATTTTGTCTCGAGAAACCTACTAGTACATCAAGGTGATATAAAATTTTGGGTCCCACCCATCTCTTAATAATTCCAATTCATTCATCAGATGAATAAATAATACAAATTAATCAACATTCATTAATAATCAGTAACCTTTCATATCAGAAGAACTAACATATGAAATGTCAATAATTTCCCTTGTGAAAATGGTCAGAATACCTTAGAAAAATATGGTGGATGGTATCATTAGAGTATATCCTTAGTAAAAGAAATATTAACCAAAGGATATTAAAATAAATGAAAATATTTTTAAAATATCACAGGATTATTTCTTGGGAAAAATATCCTTTCCATTTTTAAATAACTTATGTAAAATTTAAATAATTTCAAATTATTTTATAAAAAAATATATTTGAAAATAATAAAGTAAAATTATAAAGGAATATTAAAGTAAAATATTACTTATGATGTATGGGAAATTTATTAATGTTCATTATGTTAAAACAGAGATTTTGTTCACACCTTTTGTTAAAGGTTCTTAGTTTGAAAAATGAAAAGAAGATTCCTTTTAATCAATTTTATAAAAATTAAAACATGGGTACAAATGAGTTTAATTTAATAATTATAGAATAATAAAAACACTCTCTAAAAATCATTAATTAATATATGGATATAGAAGAAAAACACTCCTAATAGAAAGAAAAAAAAGGTCGATTTTCCTTAAAAAATATTATTTTCATATTTTGAGGACTTAAGAGAGTAAAGTGAACAGAAAAAATTTAAATTCTAGAAATTAATAGATAAATAACAATATATTTTTTTAAGATATAAATATCATATAATTCCAACAATTTTTAATTAAATATAGACAATCCTAAATAATGATGATATTGGGAAATAAACCCCTACCTCATGATCGAATTTCTTTGAAAGCACTCTAACATCTTATATAATAAATTTTAATTTCATATAATTAAATAAAAATTGTGTATACTTAAAATACTATATCTGATCCACTTATAACATTTCAACACATATTTATTAATAATTATTTATTAGAATCATCATTTATAGGTGTTAATTGTTTTATTTTTCAGGGTTGTTTTGGTTCTACTATTTTCATCCTTTTACTTTGATCATGGATCCATTGTATGAATAATGTTACAAATTAAATAAATATCATATATATTAATTATATATATATATATTCATCCATAAAAGTTAGATATATAAAAATAAATTATATTATTAATGATGACAGTATACCATATGTGTGCGTGAATGTTGTTTCCATTTTTCAATGGATGGAATGAAAGAAAGTTAAATAACAATTTATATTTTTAGAATCATAAAAATATCATAATTAATATGAATATTTATTAAATCCATTGTTATGACCATCCAAAAAATTTGTTGATGAAAATTGATTTACTCCACTATGTGGAGATGGTTAGTTATACCGATGCACGAGAAATATTTTAACTTTACTTATAATAGAAAGAAGGTGGATAATGGTTATTATATTATTATAATGAAAATTAAGTATATATAATATACATAATTCATTATTTTATAATGGTCACCTTAGATTTAGAGGAGTTTGAAAAAGAAATTAATTTTAAAATTCTCGGTTAATGTGTATACCACTTCATAGAGAAACTACTTTTCTATTAAACATTATACCTTGTTGGGATTGTGTTTTGGATGTATCATAAGACCTAGTATTTAGTGAAGGAAGATAAGAATGTATTAAGGTGGTTATTGGATGTAATCCACAAAATGTGGGAATAATAGATGAGAAGAGGATCCCTTTTATAAGTGAGGGGAGGGGAACTCTTGGAATTACCTAAAGTATTAAATTAATATAAATTATTTTTTAAAATTAAGTGGCTCCAAATTGATATATTTAAAATATATTATGATTATAAGTGTAAATACCAAATAAAATTATATTTAGACAATTTAATGTGATTTTCACCCTTATCTAATTATAAACTCCCCCCCCCATTGACCCTATTGAGAATTGTTGTAATATCAAAGTTTTTAACCCTTTAAGGGTAAATAATATTACCACGAAAATTAAAGTGACCCATAAATGGAATGGGGTTTATATTTTAGAAAAATATCATATTAAATAGTTTGAGGATAGTATTTTTTGAATTTTAAATCATTTAATAAGATATTTTTATTATAAAATATCATAAATATAATTATTAGAACTATTCAATTAAACTGACTTAAAATTCATAAATATAGTTATGAATTTAAAATATCCCAAATATGATATAATTTTCTATAAATTTTAGGGAACAAAATAATTTATTTAAATTATATTACTTTTAATATTTTCAAAATCATTCATTTTTTCTATTAATTGAATAAATATTATGTTAGTATTGCGTATGAATTTAAGATGATTATTCAACAACAAAAATTTTTAAAAATAATTACCATCAAAAAATTTAATTTATCTAACAAATAATAATTTAGAACAATAAATATCCTATTTTTATCCATATATAAAAAATTAGAGATATTAAAGTCAACAAATTGACATTTTGTATTTATTCTTTTCTTAAAATAATATAAAGTTCGTAATGAAACACAAAAAAGTGCCAATTGGTCATATATTTTATAATTTCATAGACATGGATGGACTCCACTCATCGAATAGGATAATATCTTATGCTATAAAAATTATAAAGCCTTATCCCAAAGCTTTAACCTTAATATACCAGTTTTACCTTTGTCGATGTGAAAAATATTTACCAAGTTTATTATTCCTAATCACCCAAAATTAAGGGAATATATTTTCCAAATATGATATTAATTAATATAAATATTGATCAATTTTTCAATATTCAATTCACATAAGTGGTATAATTTAATTTAAAATTAAAACTATAAAATGTTATGAAAATTAATTTTCTAGGAAATTTTTTTCTGAAGCTTAAGTGTTTTTATAACAAGATAAAACATAAAATTAATTAAAATAAAATTAATTAAATTTTTATTAATATAAATGAACTAATTTTTATTTAAAAAAACTAAATAAAAATGATGGTTTGTAATTTTGTTGAACAAAAAGATAACTTCCAGAAAAATAAATATTTTTACTATTCATCGATCAATCAATAATTTTAGGAAATTATCAAAAATATACTTCAAGATGATTATGAAATTATTTTTTCAAAAATGGATTTCATTATTTGAAATAGATTTTCTGAAAATGGCTTAAATTAATTATATTGTTTATTCACAAAAATAAAAAACCCACATTTGAGAAAAAATGTGTTTTTAAAACAAATAATGAATTTACTAAAAAATTATTACTATATCTAAGACCATTATATTTTTTTAAATCTGTTTGTTCCTATTCATTATAAAAAATTATGACTAGGTTATAATTTAAAATTATATAATGGTTCATTTAGACTTAGTGTTATGTGTATCTCAAGCAATGAAACAAATTAAAATTATTTGAAGAGAAATATATCATTAAATCTTGGGATGTTACACTATTTATATATTAATATATGATTTAGGGAGATATATAATCTATAAGGTATTTATTTTGAAGGAAACTACATTGAGAAATGGATTTTATAGCATGAACCAAGGGTATAGAATCTTAATATTAATCAATAAGTTGTTTCAAGTAGTCATTGTGAATATCAAAAAAAAATATGGAATTGTATATAGATTTGAATAAGTACAAGTAATATAGATCATGATTCATAATTCAAGTGAGATAAAATTCATAAGTTAATTATAAAGTATATTTAATATGAATTCAAGGATCAATAAATAGTATGATTTCATATTTCCAACAATATCTATCCTAAGATAATAATAAGGTCAACTTATGATGGAAGAATGATAGAATTAAATAAATGGATTTTTAATGAACTTTACATGATTTTTATGATATATATTATTTTTTTATCATGAAAACACATCCATGGTTGCAAGATATTGATTGGTTCCTTGAATTATGAACACCCCAGTAGATATATTTCATTGAAAATATATATACATATACTTGGAGAGTTTATTTTCAGGGGTTTTTGTTAAAATTAAGAATATGAAATATGTTAGATATAAATAAATTGAATATCAATTATCTTATTCTTTATATATCAACAATGAATAATTTACTAGAGGTTTGACTCGCACAGTTTGTTCTTTAATGGTTATTTTCTAATGTTTTTTAAATATGTTTGATATAGATTATATACTAGAAGAAGTGAATTATTAAAGATTCATGGAATTTATAGATTTAATTTAGTGAAATGGAAAACATTTAATTTGTTGAATTAAACATTTTTTCTATTATATTAATTTCTAATTCAGCAGTCCTAGAGGATTTTTTGATGACTCATTTTCAAGTGGTAAATTCACTTGATTAAATAATTGAGAGAATTAATATATTGGTGAAATTTTTTTGTGGCATGAAATTAGACATAAAATTCTTCTTAAAAATGGTATTGGTTGAACTTATAGAGTTAGTTAAAAATAAATTTATAACACTTCTAGTTGTATCAAGCAGGGAGATTAGCTGAGGTGTTAATGTTGGAGTTCCAAAATCGGTAAACTAAGATGTGGTGGATAATAAATTTTCAAAATGTGGATTTTATAACCAAGGATTCATTGAGTTAAGTGGTAAAATCATATATCATAAAGGTTTTATAAGTGATATTTAGATATAAAATATTATAAATAAAGTGGATTAAGAGACTATATATATAAAAGAATAATAAAGTTTCTATAAGAGTTTAAGGTTATGAAGATGAAAGAAAAAATGAGATATAATTTTTTAAAGTCCTGAAGTGTAAGACAAAATGGGAGCATGGTCTCCTTGAATATTGTGAAATTTTTTGTAAGTAAAAATCTACACTTAAGATACATAAATGGAATGAATAGGGAGGACCTATAGAAATAATACCTTTATATTTTAAATGTCAAAGAGGGTTTAACATTATTTGGGCCTTTTAAGTTTGTTGTTAAGTGGGAGGACATTAGGGGATCATAAATCCATATCTTTTACTTAATTTATTATTTTTAGGAAAGTTGTATTTATCATAGAATTGTGTAAAAAAAATAAAGGTGGAGAATCTTGGAACCAAAGGAATGTTTGGTGTTGTATTTTTTATTAATCACTGGAATCAGGTTGTATGGTGGTGAAGAAGGATTTGTGTACTTAAAGATAAACACATAAATGAATCTAGGATCTTGGTTGGATTTTTTGTGAACCAACTTAAAGATGGTAATAAGTTGCATTGATCATATGGAGATACTCATGGTTATCATTATCATATGGAGATACTCATGAATATACAAAATCTCTGAGATGTGTTTAAAGGACTAAGATGTGTGAATACATGATTAATTTTCTCATATAAGTTTCAATATAATGATAGAAATGTGTTTAGATATTACCTATGTGTATTTCATATTTTTTGGAACTTTAAAGGCATGACGAAGGATATTTGGTTGGAAATTTTCTTGATAACGTTTGAAGATCGATGTGAAATATGGTTTTGTTGGATAATTATTGTAGTGAATATAAAATCAGTCTTAATTTGATTATTAATAAGGTGAATTCTATTAATTCATGTTTAATATGGTTTTACAGTAAATATGAATAAATTTATATTAGTATAGAATAAAATAATGAAAAATATGGACTTTTTTAATACTAAAAATATTTTTCTAATGTTTATATGTGAATAAATCAGTAAATTCACTAGATTTTTTAGATTAGATTCAAATTTCAGGGGATATGCACTATTGAACTCGGTGAAAAAGAGTTATGTAGGATTAAATAGGTGAAATATTATAGTATAAATTTCTTTTATAAAATTAATGTTCAATTTCATGGGCTATTTGAAAATAACTCAATTCTTATCGGGGTCACCTCAGATGAACTCTAGATTTTCATCAAATGTGTTGGATTAATTAACTAGATTTCTGATACAACATAAGATAATGAATATTTTATAAATAAAACCTTAGATTAATCAAATAAATTTTAATTTTTAATAATATTATACCAGAACTAATCAAATATTAATGTGAATCCTTCACCTGATTTGTAAGATTATTCAACAACTAGGATTTTAGAAATGTATAGAATTATTTTGATACAAATTATTATAATTGCATGATTAACTACATAAGTTAGATACTTATATAATAATAAATCATCAATTTCAAAACTCACATAGAATATTGGGTGGTGATGATGATATTTTTGGAGATTTAATTCTAGATTACAATGAAAATTTTAATTGACAATATCATGGAAACTTGTTCAAGAATTTTAAGAAAATTTTAGAATTGAATTAAAAGGATATATATGAGTAGATTTAAAATGGGGTTTCTATGAGGATATTCATAGATAATTGAAATTAAATATTCATGAACATTCAAATTTAGATTTCAGTAGATATTTAAATATAGGAAATCATGGAAATTTAAATTGGTGATGACTTAATTTTTTTTCTTGAGGAAGAAATGGATTGGTTCGTATCCATTTCTAGAATTATAATATACAGAATTTATTGTAAATTTTCAAGTTTGAAATATTAGAAATATATGATATTGGGTATTGAAAGAGTTAACAAACACACATCAAGTTTTTTTGAGAAATATTGTTTTTTACAATAATGCTAAAAATTCATTGAAGAATATAAAGTAAAATAGAAGTAGTTAAATAGAAATTCATATAAAGATATAAGTAAAGGAAATAATTATTCTGTAAAGAAATATTGATGTTAGAATCATGGTTAATTTTTTGGTAATATTATTTCCACATTTTTCATGATACACATTCTAGTATTTTCCAAAAAATAATGATTATGTTGAAAAATAAAATGGGAAATTATTGAAATAAAGACTAATTATTATGGGGTAATTCTTAGATAATTAATTGGAATTCAAGAACATCCTTTTTTAAAAAAAAATTAATTTTGTATCATGCATGGTATTATCTTGGAAATTATAATATCAAATATGTAGGTTCTAAAAGATTGTAGAAGACTAATTATAATAGTTCAAAAAAGTTAAGGTTTGAATAGGATATTGAATATTTTTTATGACTGAATATCATTGATATATTTTCTATATGAAGAGAAATAAGAATAATAATTGATTGAAAATATAGTTTTTTGAGATAATAATAGGATGCAGAACAATATTTTTTCTATATCCAACTTTTAATGATGATGACCAATCTCAAAAAGATAATTCTATTGTGGTTTATTCTTAATTTGGAAGAAGTTAGATGTTTCTGTAATAATTTAGATGACAACTATTTGATCCTCACACTAAGTGGTTACTCTCATCATGCACTTAAAGTGAAATATAATGATTAATCCCTCAAATAAAGCATTTTATCTCATCCATATTTGAAGAGAAATAGTGCATTGAATTTTTGTTTCAATGGAGAATCAAGTATATAGTTTTAATGAAAAAAAAGTCACCTGATAGGTATTGAGAGATGACTATATCTATAAAATAGAATATTCTTCCATAAATTTGTGCATAAAGATAAAAATATATAGAGTTCTTCTTGGGTGAGGCATGGTCGAGACCTTAATCTTGTAAATGTTATCAACCTTGTTGTTAAGTGACTCTGACCAAAACAATAATCTACCGAAAGTGACTATAGTAGATTTTAGCACATTGACACATTATCGGAGTGTCTTCCATGGATGTATCCATATTTTGTGAAAGAATTAAAATTTTCATGTAGTTTTTATTTATATTTATTCATTTCATATTGTTTAAGTGAGAGATAAATAAAGAGTGAAAGATTGAATGAATTCTTTGAAATGATGGAACAAGATCAGATATAATTGTGTATGTGATCAATTGAAAATTTTTAAATGAAAAAAACCTTCATTTGATTTATTCCCATCTTAGGGTGCACATATTTAATTTTTTCCAATTATTTTTCATTTTTGAAGGGTCATATATCATGTTTACACTTCTTATCACACCAAAACTATTAAAAAGACTAGGTTTCCAATAAAAATGTGAAATAAATACTAGAATAATAGTTAAACATGATATGATATACTGGAGTCTAAAATTCAATTATTCTTTTTGGGATAAGCATTTTTCATAAAATCAAACTATGATATGACTCCTCATAGGATTATTTTTTGAAATATTGTCCACATTTCTATTAAGATAGAGCACCAATCCTATTTTTTATCAAATAATGTAATTTAAATCTTTTATCTATTGATATTAAAACAAAATTATGTATCTATAAGTCAATATAGTTTTAATAAGATATATATTAAGAAACACAAATCTAAAAATAGGGATCCAGCATTTTATTATATCATACCATCCTCTATTATAAATTACATGTTAATAATAATGAATTTTTATACATTTTATAGTTAATGTTTTTCCCAATTAATATCTATTATTAATGGGTTTTCACATAAATCATTATTATTATTATTTTTTAATTTAGGGTTCGGTATGTTAAAATTGATGAAATAAAAAAATGATTATCAAAATTATGAAGTCATTGAAGAACATCCATGAAACCATTATTGAAGAACCAAATAGAGGATCTCTACTTTTAAGAAGATCCCTACTAGGTAAAATATTTATTTCTCCAATACTATTCAAATATTTTTATAGATATTGAAAAACAATATTCAGATATATTAGATAGAAACTTGCATGAATAATTTTTATTCTTCTGTGTTCTTTTTTTCTTCTAACAGTTTTTTTAAATTAATTTATATGTGTTTTCTCCCTTTTTCTAAAATGTTATAATTCTCAATTTAAAATTCACTTTGGACTTTAAAAACTCTTAATAGTGTAAACATTTAGAGGTAATTTATTTCATTTTTATTATTTTATTTTGAGAATAAACTAATCTTTAGCAGTTGATTTTAGTAAATATATATGTTTATCAATTACATGATTTTTTGTGTTTTTACAAAACCATTGATATTTTGATGACTTCTATAATTTCAAAAAATATTGAATTAAAAATTTTTATTACTTAATTTAAGTTATATTTAATCTAAATAATTATATATATATATATATATATATTTTTTATAAAATTTAGTTCATTACATTCATTTTTTACCTTAAATAATTTCATAATCCTGTAAACTTGGATTGAACCATGTATATATATTTATATATCAATTATTTAACATTTTTGTGACCTTTAAAAATTAAAATTAATATATATATATATATACCTTCATTTAAAAAAATATATTGTCTTGAATAAATTCCCATTATATGTGAATATTTAGGTTTGAAGTGAAGGAACCCAAGCACAATAGAAGTGTTAAAATTTTGTATTTTCATTTCCATATCATCATAAAAAAAATTATATCAAATTATATAGTATACCATCACTAATTTTTCCTAATTTTTCATGTACATGAATCACAGTCATAAATAAAAATTAAATAAGCAATAAATTAATCATTTGATGAGAACACATCTTGCTCCACTCCTTATTGGACTATCCTGGCTCAAATGATCCAAGTGAGGAATCCTCTAGAATATAAACTTTTGATATATGATTTTATTTATTTATAAATATTCTATCATTTTATGTACTAAAAATATATTTAAGTTATTTTCAATATTCTTGTGATCTCTAGTTTAATAAAAACTAGACCAAAGTGGGAGGAATCGATTCGTTCTTATTTCTCTATATTATTTCTCCCTTTAAAACATGAGGGAAATAGTGGAAGGAATAACATTAATGAAAGAATATAGGATGATAAATTTTAGTCTAATAATATGTTTATATATTTAAGTTTATGTTTCTTACATTTTATTAAGGTCCCTTAAGATACGTAACCTATATCAAAAATCCAAAATTCTGGTTATAAATTATTTATCTTTTTATAAGTGTAATAAAAATTTAATCACTCACATGTAACACTCTATCCATGTCATATAATGAACAAAAATCTATTAAATTGTCTTATTACCTATTTTATTTATTTAATAAACCTGAAAAACCTAATTTAAAATTTAAAAGATTCTTCTTTAATTCACTTTTTGTACTTAAATAACTAGCGAATATGAAGGGAAATAAGTTCATTTTATGTTATTATAAACTCTAATATCTAATAACAGAGATTATTTAAATATTTTACTTATAATTATTCACACTAATATGAACATGGTCCTACCAATAATGAGTTTATATCATCCTAAACTCAGATCCATCAAAATGTATGAAATTTCTAGACATATATTGATTGTAACACTTTAGGTCAATATCTTAATAATAGTGAGTATAACTCTGAGACCAAGAGTGATATATTACAATACATCATTTCTCATAAATTTATAAGGAAAATTCATACTTCTAAAACATCATATGATTACTAATTATGTAATATAATCCATTTATCAATTGATATCTCATCAAGTATGATGAATAATTTGTGTCATGATCATCAAATTTTTTATATATATTTCATTAACAATATTGGATAAAATTTAGAATGAATGCTAGGGCCATTAATTTTAGTCAAGAACTATCATAAGTTTCAAAGGGATAGATATATTATCTTCTAAAACATCATGAATAAAATTCATATCTTAATTATTTAACCAAATCTATGACACTTATGACACACCTAATAAAATTCTCCTCGTCATGAATAAAAACCATCATGGTTTTCTTCATGGATCTAAGTATGTAAACCATTGAATATATTAATAGTAATATAATGTTATAGAACTATTATACCTGACCCTAGAAAATACCAATTAATGACACTTAGAATATATAGTGTTCTAATTTAAAGGTTAGGCATGATGGTCTATTATACATGATATCACAAAGTGAGAACCTAATGAGAATAGTTATCTATTATTATGATTCTTCTATAAAAGATAGTTATACATTCTCTATGTCTCATTATGTTATCGTATTTATATAATAATATGTTTATTTAATATTGTTTTTATAGTATAGCCTAGTAATCATTATATTAAGGAATTTCTAAAATCTTTTTATATGATAGGTTACCTAAGGATACTTCCATGTGGTGAATTAAAGAGAAATGAAACTATCATGGTATGAATAAATCATGTACATATATCCAATTGTTCAAATTAAATGGAAATCAAAATTATGAGCTCCATTTAGGAATATTGAACCCGCACTAATAAATATTTCTAGTCTTTTTCTTCTAAGATCACTTTTATATGTTCATTATACATTTTTTATGAATATTATGAGCATGAAATAGAATTAATCTTTCTAAAATCATTTATTTTTAGTTATATATATATATATATATATAATAGGGAGTGGAAGAGATAATTTTAATGATTTTGAAACACAAATTTGTATATTTTATTTCATTTTTTTGCCTAAAATTTATTCAAGAGTTTTATTATCATCTATCATATTGAACATTAATCTAATATAATTTAAATATAATTAATTTCACATTTAGTATGATTTGCATTACTATAATGATTTAAATTACCTTTGAATGTTCAAAAAATTTGAATTGGAAAATATTATCATGCATATCATATCAAAATTATCTAGACCAAATAAAATGTAAATTTTCCTAGAATTGAAATGATTTGGGTGTAATACTGTAATCAATTTATGATTCAGTCTTCCTTTCTAATATTATACCAATGTTCTCAATTGTTTACTATATTTGATATACCAAAAAAATATCAGTATTACATTTAATAAATCATGTTTTTGATATTAAATAAAGTAGAAATAGATAAATTTATCTATTTTTATATGCTCTTAGTAGGTAAATCTAATTAGGAAATCCTAGGAATAATTTTTGAGGAAAAGGGATTGAATTATACATAAGACCAAATATTATAGTGGTTTAAAATTCACATTTATAGATTTTTTTCAATATAATTTGGATAAAAATCAGTGGGTGGAACCATTTTCAATTTCTATAAATTTATTGAAGATTAGTATGTTTAGTTCTTCCATATAGGGACTCAAAACATAGAATATTAGGAGAAACATGAATGTACTCATAAAAAAGGGGATAATTTATTTTATTAACATTACATATTATTCAAGGACTTCAATATCCTTAAAATTTTATTGTTATATAATCAAAAAATATTTCATAAACATTTACATTCATTCCAATTAAAGAAAAGATTGTCTTATTTCATGAAACTAATTGTCAAGTAGTATTACAAAAACTATATATAAAAAACACTACACCTATGGATAGTATATTCAAAACCCCATGTAATGTAATAATAAATTGTTTTCCAATCTTATTAATATATTTTAATTATATTTTTTAATTATATATTCACTCTAATAATATCAACTAGTTTTCCAATCAAAAAAGAAATTGTTTTATTCTTACTAATTTTTATTATTAGAAACACTAATTTACAAAAATTAAATCTCAATTTGAAAAAATTAATTTAATTTAGAAATCATAATATTAAAATATACATAGTGTGAATTCATAAGAATTTTTTAAAATGTTTGATATGTTAATAAATAGTAAAAAATACAAATTTTATTGGAAAATATATTTTATTTTCAAGTATTTACAAAATAAATTTGTTTTTTAGATTTGTTTTAAAATATCACTAGTTCCTTTTGAGAATAAAAATAAAAATATGTTCTTTTAAATGAATATAACATTTGAATTTTATATAAAACGTTTTTTACATAAAAGGGATATTTTCAAAAAACGATTTTCATCTCATTTTTCTTGTTTAATTTCAAATTAAATTATGAAACTTCTATAAGTTGAATCCTGAAAAATTGATTTCATATGTGGAATAATGATTTTTAAATTTTTTAAATATTTCCCTTTTATTTTTGGTTATTATGAATAGAAACCATAGTATATTTTTTTTTTCATGGTAAAGGTAAAACGAGTTAATTATGGTTAAAACTATAATTGTAAGAATTAAAATTCATTAAAAATTTGTATTTGATTCATTAGATAAGTCTATTTCATCCATAATCATACAAACATAAAAAATATGACCTTTTCCAATTATCTTTTATTATGACCTTTATAATATTTATGTAAAATATAAAGTTAAAAATTTCACATTCACGGATTTTAAATCCATAATATTTTGTGAGAAGGATAAAAAACATATGTTAGGTTCTAAATTTTTATGTAAAATATGAATGTATATTTTAACGTGGTAATTTAATCTTAATTATTACTAAATAAATAATTAAATTAAATTTTTACTCAATGTGGCACGGTGCTTGTGTAAGCTGTAGAAAAATAAATTAAATGATATTAAAAACACTAAATGTAATATTTTTTGGCTGATATATAGTGTCCCATGAATTTTATTGATAAATAACACATATTACAGATTTTTGAAAGATTTATATTCTAATATATTTTCTATCATGCTGTTTTAAATGTAAAATTAAATGAATACTTCCAAAAATTACATTAATGATATCTTATAATTAACAATATTTGATTAAATAATTTTAAATTCATAAAAACATATTTCATCCAATTTAATTATATATGGTTTAAAATTTCAATCATGGTCCATTCATGGGACATTTTTTCTTTTATAGTGACTTTATTGACCCCTAAAGATTAGAAGAACTTTGATATCAAGGTAATTGTCAAAAGGCTTAATGGGGGTTTAAAAAATATTTATAACGGTGAAAAAATCACCTAATCTTGTCTAAATTTTATTTTATGGGATAATTTTGACCCATCTACATCCTCTCATAGAACTATATCATTTTCCCCACCCCTAACTTATAGAAAGGCACCTCCTCACATATTTTACTTACACCATTTGAGAATCTAGATCATCCAATTAGTTCCCAAGTACCTTCCTACAATACCTCCCCATGTTATATATATATATATCTTATTTTTGGTATAATACCAACATTATAGTGATTAATCCATAATGAAAAGGAGGTTGTTTGAAGAATAGGAATTGTTTTTAACAGAATCTCTTATTTTTGTTTCTCCTACCACCTTCAAATATTCTTTAAACTTGCAGAAATAGTAAGAATTTTATCTTACATATATTGAGATATTTTTATGTTAATATAATAACCTATATTCATATAATTCTTCTGTAAAATCATAAATGAAACAATCATTCATGTGTACAGCGGACTACTACCTCATGGACTGATGTAATTAGTTTTTGATCACCACGTCTCATGGATGGTTATAATAATGGTTTTAATATATGTATATATGATATTAATTATATATTAATAATTTTTAATTACAATATATCATCAATTTTATTAGCTTTTCATTCATTGAAAATTGATAACGCCATTTGTGCATATATATGAATTACCACCTCCATGAAGTGATGTGATTCATTTTTCATGATCAAATTACATGGATACAATATATAAAGATATTTAAATAAATTATATGAAATTTTTCATATAATAATCATTGAAGAAAGTAAAAAATAATACTTACCTTCATTCAATATTATTCACTTAAAAATGTAAATGTTACTCATGCATATGTATGACCAACCATCTTCATGATTATAAAATAGAAAAATTTTCATAACCATTTTTCATGGATGGTTTTGAAAGAATAATTTATGTATAAAAATGATAACTATTTCATGGTTATTATTCTATACATTTTTTAATAATAACTACTTTGACCATAGACAACCATTCAAAGACATTTTGGACATATGAGCTAAATATCATCAAAACATCAGACGTAAACTTAATTGATTAAGTAATAAAATATAACCTGGTGATATATTAAGTAAAATAAATAATAAATATGAATTATTTTCATAATAAATTAATTATTTAATTTAAATTTTTATTAATTATAATAAATAAGATATGTGATGAGTCCGACTCAAGGTAAGGGACACTTCACGTTACAAGATTCATTGTAACATTTTTAAATATTTATTTTCTAAATATTTTTATTCCATGTCCACATTCAAAAAAAATTATAGATGTATTTATATGGATATAAATTAATTATAAAGAAAATTTTATGTCTATTTTTACTTTATATCAACCGATTTCAAATGAAAACTTTTAACATATTTTATACAAATCATTTTTACATTCTTTTCAAAAGTAAAAAATAAATGTTCTATTTTAATTTATACGAAATCAAGAGATTTTCCTACCACTACAACCTTTTTTTTTAATTTTATTTTTTTAAAATATTATATGTTTTATTCAAATAAAAAAAACATCATTCCACTTTTTATTGTTATTTTAGACTTAAAATTGGATTTTAGAGTAAGGGGATATATCAATGTCCAATAATGTTTTTCTTATAGGTTCAAAAGTATATTTATTGAGTATAATGATGGAAATGATATATTTTATGTGTTTTATTTATGTTATGTCCCTTGAAATTATTTTATCATTATGGGTGATCCTATTATAGCTTATGATGATTGGTCATCTCGATATAGCTCATAATGATGGGTAAGCTTAATATCAATCTCCAATGCATGGGTAATGATAATTTTCTCTTGAGAATTATGTTGGAATTAATACATAATAGTTAATAATATTTAAGGGTTTTTTAATTTCTATTTTATGCTTATTATGAATATGATTTCCCAAGGAACCTACATTACTTTTCTATACATTCTAATGAGTTTTAATGGAAATTTTTTGATTTCAAATGGAAATATTTTGATCTTTTGTTTTAAAGTTAAGATTATTCAATTTTAGTTTGAAAATGTTTTTTTAAGAAAATTATTTTATTGGTTTTCATGTTTTCTAACAATATATCTTTATTATTTTTCATTTATGTTTTATTATAAAATGTTTTATGAAAAAATTTGGACTGTAAAACTGATTTCATGTGTAAGTAAACAATTATTTGACATCGAAGTTATTATGTTAAAGGTAAAATTTATTTTATGGTCTCAAGGTTTTGAAATGGATTAATAGGTTATTTAATTTTTTTATTTCCCTTTATTATATTTTTGTGATTATCCCACATTTTCAAAAATAATATATGGTTTCAAACTTGTGTAGAAACAAAGAAGAAATCAAGTTGAAACTAATAAAGATTTTTCATGAAAAGAAAATGTTTTTTTCATTAAAATTAATATATTTTTTGAAAAATAAATTCTAATAGGAAGTTTCCAATTTGTAATTTATAAGTCTTTTATAGAAGATTTGTGACCTAATTCTCTATAAATTTAAACATAAAACATATTTTTGAATTAAATAAAATTAATTAATTTTTCAAAAAAGATATTATTGATTGAATAAGAATTGGGTCCTCATGATTTTTATTATAGAAAATTTTTATATATTTTTAGATTTTAGGATACTATAAATATGTACCCTAAATATATAATAAATTATGGTTGTAATGATATAACATTTTAACATTACCATATTGCATCATCTAAACTATTTTTGTTCACAATGAATTTTCCTAGAAAAAATATGGATTCTAAAGTGGGAATTCACCAAGAAGAAAATATCCTACCAATTCATTAATATATATTGGTTTGAATTGGAAAATATTAGTTTTTTTCTATAATGGATCATTTAAGATATTTTATAATTGGTGGTGGTATCCATCCAAGAGAGAAATCGTGTTCACTATAGAGGAACTTGTCTATAGTGGAGAATTTTAGGAAGTAATATTCTTAAGAATTAAATAGACCATATGATCTTATGGTAGCCTAGGGATAGATTAAATCCCAGAAAAATATATTTGAGGTCATGGGTGTTTTAAAGCATCCAAAGGTAACTCTTACTATTTATCACTTTAAAGGTGGTGGGGGCCAATTGTGGTCAATGGTTAAGAATGTTAGAGGAATATATGAGATTTGTACCATGTAATGAAATAAATTTAGAAATATTTTCCCTAATAAATATTTTCCAAAGGTTTTTTACATAGGATAGATTATAACTATTGGAATTATGACAAAAGGATGATGATTCAGTGGTTTCATATGAATAAAACAACACCTGATTGAAAATTTATCCTATAAAATTTATTTAGGATATTGATAGTAAAATTAATCAATTTTATTCATGATTAAAGACAAGATATATAAATGTATTTAATTAATGTGAATTCAAAAAGTTATGAGAAACTTTATTGATGTTCTGAGAAAGTAGAAATTGAGTTTTTTTATGATCATCTATTGCATGAGAACAAGAAAAATAAAATGCCCATATAGATTGAAATGGGGAAGAATAAATTATTGAAATCTAAAGGTATTAAAATAATGTTTCTAAATTGTGGTAATTATAGTAAAAATAACCTTCCATAATATCTTATAAAATCCAGGAAGTGTTTCTAATGTGCAATTTTTGGACATGTGGATCATGAATGCAAAGAAAATGATAATAAAAATAATTAAAATCCAATTTAAATATTCATTAATTGTAATGGAATGGGTCATTATGTGAGTAATTGTCCAAATATAGGAATAAACTAAGTAAATCACCCTGATTAAAAGAAAAAAGGTGTTGAAAAATCATTTTCTACTACTATAGTTGATTTTAGGCCATCTAATGAAGTTGTGATCGGTATGTTACTTTTTTATTAAAATTAATACAATACCTTGGTTGACTCTATATCTTTATATTACTTCATTTTTGATAAATTTTCATGTAAAATTATAATATCCCCTCATTAAAATAAGATAATGTTTTTGTAAGAACTCCCGATGGAAACATTAAAGATTCCATGATTTATAATAATATTGTTATTATTATCAGTGGGATGGTCTTGGATAAAAATATTTTTAAACTTCATGTTGAAAAGTTTAATTTTATTTTAGGTACATATTAGCCTTCATTTTATCATTGTAAGATATATTATAGAGCTATAAAATTTATAGTCAATGATTTCATAACTTTCATAACATATCAAGAATCTAATAAATTTATTAGATACAATAGTGATAGATTCCTAGATCATATTATTAAAAAGAAATGAACTGTTCAACTTAGTTATGTCCCAGTAGTAAATGAATATATAAATGTATTTTCTAATTATTTTTCTAGTTCTATTACTAATCTATAGGTTGAGTTTTTTATTAACTTAATACCTGATGCTAATCATATATCTAAACCCCCTTATTGAATAGATCAAGTCGAACTTTTGGAATTTAAAATATAGTTTCAAGAGTTTTAAGATAAAGTTTTATTAATTTGGTTACTACATCATGGGGTTCTCAATTTTTATTTTTTGAAAATAAAAATGGTCTAATGAGACTTTTCATTGATTATAGAGTCTTGAATAACATAACCATTAAGAAAAAGTATACTTTTCCTTATATTGATGATTTATTTGATCATCTTTAGGGTTCTTAGAATTTCAAATACATTGATCTCATGTTAGGTTACTATCAATTAAAGCTAGAGTAGGAATATATTCTAAATATAGTGTTTCAAACTAGATGTGGTAATTATAATTTTGTGGTTATTCCCATTGAGTTTTCCAATAAACCATCTATATTTATGTATCTTATAAATATAATTTTCAATAAAATTTTAGATAATTTTAGCATTGTGTCTATTGATTATGTCCTATTATATTATAAAAGTCATGAGGATTATTAAATACACCTAAGGGTTGATTTTAAATCATTAAAAGAAAATAATCTATTTGGGAAATTTATTAAGTGTATTGTAACATATTTCATTCCTTGAGTATATTATTTATAGTGATAGAATAACCATTTACCCCGATAAAACTAAACTGATTAAAAAATGGGAAAGTCCTAAAAATGCTATATATATTCAAATTTTTCTTGGATTTGTGGGTTACTACCATTAGTTTGTGGAAAACGTTTCTTGGCTATCTATCCCACTAACTAATTTAACTTGAAAATGCATTAAATTCATCTAGATGAAAGTGTGTTATGATTGTTTCAAAGAAATGAAATTAATATTTATGAATGATCTAATTTTGGGTCTGGACTCTAGAAATAGTGAATTATTCATCTATAGTTATGCTTCATTGAAGGTACTTTTTTGTGTTATGATAAATAATGATCAGGTAATTACTTATTATTTATGTCAATTAAAACCTTATGAGTTAAAATAACATATACATGATATGGAATTTGATACTATGGTTTCTACTTTAAAAATTTGGTGGAATAATTTATATATATTAAAGATTTGAATATATACTAATCATATATGTTTGAAGTATATATTGAGTTGGAAAGTGTTGATTATGCAGTAGATAAGATGGTTGGAACATATTAAGGATTATGAATACACATTTTATTACCATACAAGAAAATAAAACTAATTTACAAATTCATTGAGTTGAATAATATAATTATAAATTAACCATGTTACATTTATAACATCACCCATTGGTTAATTATTTAAAGATTTTTTGCCTAGAAATTTTGATTGTAGGAATTCCCTCTATTTTGTTTTTAGTGATAGTATAACTCTCTCTATTAGAATGAATTATGGAAGCTTATATGGAGGATCGTATTTTATTGGAAATGGAAAAATTTATTAATAAGGGTTTGTTTCTAAAAATAAATATTAATGAAGAAGGTTTTATCAGATTTGTAAATATATTATTTGTGCCATGTGATTCATAGTGGAAGAGAGATTTTTTGGGTGAAGCTCATAGTTCCCAATTTTTCATTCACCATGTAAGTAATAAGATATACATAGACCATTGAGATTATTACTGGTGGGATTGAATGAAAAGAGATATTTCTATCCATACCATGAAATGTTTGGTTTGTCAAAAAGTTAAATCAGAATGATACTTACTGGAGGGGATGCTTCAGTGCATTAGTAGAGATTGGAAAATATATCTATGGATTTTATGGTGTTATTTCCAAAGAAATATTAAATTAAAAATGTGTTTTGGGTTTTTTTCGATCGATTAACTAAATATAAAAATTTACTTCCAATTTATGATATTGTGTCTTTAGATTAAATTTCTTGACTATATCTCAAGGAGATAATCTGGTAACATGTATTTCTTCTCTCAATTGTATCTGACCATGATCCCATGTTTACTTATAATGTTTGTATGGGTCTTTAGAAGTCATTTGGTAGTGAAATAAATTTCAGTGTTTCTTTTCATCTTTAATATGATGGAAATTTAGAGAGAATGATTCAAAATTTGAGATACATGGTTCAATATTTTTTGTTGGATTATCAGAAAAATTATTATTATCTTTTATTAATTTAATTTAATTATAATAACAATTTTCATTCAAATATATAGATCGAATTTTTTGATTATTTACAGAGAAAGAAGTCTAAGACTTCATCTTTTTTGGATAAATTAGATGAAAAAACGTTTTTGTGTAAGGACCCCTACCCTATTAACCCAAAGTTGGTGGTTACTATTTTACATTGGTACTAAATATAATTGATTGCATCTCAGAGGACCAAATAGACTAGTGGTATTGTAAAAAAAGATACATAATTTAATCTCACATTACTTTTAAAAAAATAAAAAATAGTATAGTATTTTCTTCAAATAAACCATTATTCCTTTTAAAATTTAAATGCATGACAATCAGAATAAAATTTTTGGTATCCTTGGAAAAGGAATCATAAGAAAGGGGTGAGCTCAATTTATTAGTATAAGATCATGGGTTTTACTTTGTGGTATGGATCTTTTTAATTTCATTTTAAATTATTTTGTACATCCTAATGTGAATTCCCTTTAAGTTCAAGGGAGTATCGGGGGTGTTGAGGGCATGTTTAGAGCTCAGAACAAATATTTTTGGGAAAATTAGATTGGTTGCTTTGTTAGTAGAATCCATATGTGATAGAATACATGGTATGACTAACCATGAAATACCTATAAAGATTTAATCAGGAGACTATATAGTTTTTCAAACCATGTGAATAGAGATTCACATCTGTGCGAGGGCTTCTACAATTTTTAAAAGTGTGATGAGGCATGATTTTCACATAATTAATCAATCTATGTGAAGTAACCATGCAAGGTGCCTCTCTTTAATTTAAAGGGTAGATGGTCGAAACATGGTTTTTCCAACCATGTGGCCTAGTGTTTTGAGAAAAACTGACTAAATTTTCCTTAACATAATTTTAAATCTAAAACCTAATTCACATATTCCTATGTTGGATAGCTATGAGACCTGAAGAAATCCTTTTAGCCTTTTGGGTAGATTTTGATCTCGTTATTCTATACAAAATCATATTTAAAAAATGTTAGTCTCTTTGTATTTATAGTGGTAAGTACTAAAATCCTATTGAATCATTCTTTATTTGACTTGGTATGGGTTGCGCTATTCAGATGCGAGTTAATATGCCCTATTTTTAGGGTTCTCATCCATTCTATGCTTTTCTCTCAATCTTATCCAAATAAGAGTTTGATAATGGATGTGAAATCTACTAAGGACCTATAGTAGGTGGTCAATACCTTTCCCACATGGTTTGGTTCTTTATCGATCTGGTTATCGTTGTTTTACACACCAAACTATTTGGAGGCTCCCCTAAAATGAATTGAATATATTGAAACCCATTATGGATTCCTACTAGCTCCTTGAGACTTTTTGGAGGTTTTTTCCCCATCAAAGGTCACCCATGGGGTGTGACTTTGAGATTTACCTTTGTTATACAACCCATGGGGTGTGGTATTTTGACTACCTAGTTGGAGGAAGCTCGTAAGGACCAAATTTTATTGAATTTATTTTTCAGAGATAGATATTTCTTCCTTTATGTGTTGATGGTTTTGATTAAATGGTATATATAAAATATTTATATCAGTGGTTAAACTCAAGAACAATGAAATGTTATGAAATATGAATTGATGAATGAATTTAATTAATTGAGATTGTAGAGGATTCCCAAGTGGGTATACCATTGATCCTAACTTCATCAGATTCCGCAGATTTTACTTCCATGGATATTGATAGTAGTAGTGCATGCCTTGGATGAGATTACTCCTTAGGTATTAATTTTTTTGGATTCCTTGGGCCTTTCTACCCACTGGATCCAACATTAATTGACTTTTAGTGGATAAGGACTATTTAAATGCTCCTTGTAACCCAATTCAAGTCTAATCAACTTTCTATAGAGATGCTCTTGGGACTTGATGAGGATTCCTTGTTCCACTATACCTTGGATATAGCCATGTGGGGCATGAAACTTATTATTATATAGTGCATACATGGTAAATTTGAAATTCCTGATTATACGGATGGGTCACGGTTGATATGACATTACAGTTTCTCTGGAATGAAAATGGATGATAGTGTACCATGGATATTCGGGTTGGACATGGTAGTTATTTTTGTTTACAACTACTTTTTTATAGGATCTTGAATTTGTTCTATAGGGATCCTTAATCATCTTGACCATATGGATTTAAAGCTATTAATATTCCCATGGGAGTTTTACTTGTATTACTAACATACCAGTTATATTCTAAACTCTATCTTATATTGCACATCCATGATTTTTTGTAGACACCATGGGTGGTGAACTACTGTGACTGTATCTCACACCCTATTTGGGCTGATATTGGGTACCCAGATATACTATATAGGTGCTGATAGGGACTGGGTAAAGTTCCCATAGTTTGATTCTTGATATTGTGCCATGCTTAGGAGCAGGGGAGCATTAGGCCGAGATTAGGCATGTGATGATAGATAAGATAGATATTTTTGGTCTTTTCGTATTTTGTGACATGTATTATACTGGATGTCTGTATACCTATTTTGGATACATTATAGATACATGACATGATCATAATCGTATATGATATTAGTTATAGATTTATTATATATACCTATCTTTTAAATGATTATCTCCTGCTTAATTTTTATAATTCTTCTGATATTTATATGGATGATTTTTACCAATGTGTTAAACTCTAATATTATGTCATAGTCCTCGTACAGAAACACCATAGGCCCTCATTGCTAATTGACAACCTCTTGAGTTTGGGAAGATGCACTTGAGGACATGTGTCCAATTGGGCTTAGGGAACTATTCAATGTAATTCATGTCTGAAACACAACAAAGTGGTATTAAAGTAGTTCCTTTTATATATTTACTATTTGTAGAAAATAAAAATGGGACTATTAAGACATTCAAATTTATTAATTAGCTATTCCTAGGAGTAGCTAACCTAAATACAGGAAAAAAACCCCAAATTTCCTCAAATATACATTTCTATTTTCTATATTTTGACTATTATAGTTGATTTTATTCCACTATTTGGTGATGCACTTGAATTGTGATTCTATCATTGATATTATTGAGGGTTCTATTTTTTCAACCCAATAAGACAAGGATACTCCATCTCATGCATCATTTTAGTCACTTTACAGGAATCACATTTCATGCATTATGTCATTCCATATAGCGTGCATTTCTTCTTTACATAATGATGTGATATGTGCCATGATAGTTATACTTGATGATATGATATATATTATGTATAGGGAAGTGTAAAATATTGTTATTACTTTTACTTCCTTCCATAACCAAATAAATTGTTTCTTAATCTGATTACAACAAACACCCTAATAATCCAATTATGGAACATTGATTCATGGACCATGATTTACATGGATTGAAACATGTTATGGTATGGGTTAAGTGGATGCCATATTTCTTCTCATGAGGTGTATGGGCCCTTATGTATTAGATGTGTTGAACCATAGGGCTCAACCATTTAAATAAAAATGTGAAATTTATATGGAAATGAAAGGGAAATTGAAATTTTAAAATAGATAACCTGAACTAGACCCAGATTTAGAGTGGGCAACAGGTAGTGACTCTACTGACTTTTACAGAAACCCCTTTTACCAATACTTGATTTAGGATAAATATATATGGTAGGACATATTTTAGGATTTTTTGACCTATCCTACTCTTTTAGATGTTTTCTTTTATATTTTTCTTTTTAGATGTGTGCATTTGGCATTATAGAGACATTACACCATGATAGCCTCTAGTTATATGCTAGGAGATTGATGATGCCCATTCTCTAGAGGTGGTGTACCATGGGATACTAGTTTATCCTCTTATAATTATAGCTATGTCCGTAATAGTTTTTCCGAACATTTGTTTTGAGGAATAGTTCTGTGAGAGTTTTACCCACTTTATACTTTTTTTTAGGAGTACCATAGCTTGCCTCCTCTATGGAATATTAGGTGTGTGTGTTCAATAAGAAACATCCTATCACATTTTCAGGGGATGGATGTCCATAGGTTTCTAATCTATGGCTTGAGACTACTCTATCAATATTTGAGAATCTATATACACCACCTAGGATGACAGTGAATCTCATGAATTATGTGATTTAAGGAGCTGCAATGAATTGGAGGGATGTTTTAAACCAAGATGATGAATTATGTGATATGGTTTTGAGGGATTTATAAACTATATTTTTTTATTAGTTTTTCCTTGGGACTCTAATAGTAGAGTGGGCGATTGAGTTCATGTTTCTGGATTTGGCCACTATGATAGTTATGGAGTATTCAGAATGCTTTATGAAATTGTGTCATTTTTATGGATAAAAATTTCTTAAGAGTTATTGAGATAGAGAGAGAGATGCTTCAAGGAAGGTCTCAAAAATTCTGTTTGATCTTAGTTCAACATGTTTAGGCTGATTACTATGACTACAGTAGTAAATCAGGAACTGATTATAGAGTAGAAACTGAGGGAAATAGGGGGCACAGAGTATAATAGTACAGTCTCTTGACCTAGTGGTTCAACTTCCAGTGGTGTTAAGTAATGTTTTAAGGATTCTCATGAGGTGATTTCCAACTAGGTTGTTAGAGATCAGAGTGTAGTTTTCTATAATAATTGTGGTATATGGGCATGTGAGGAATCACTGTGATTGTAACCCATTTGAGTGTCGAAATTACAGCAGGATGGGTCATGTACAATGTTTTTTAGGACCATCCCTCCAATAATTAGTGGAATTGGGTCATCTCTAGCACTAGGTTCAAGAGCGGATTTCACATCTCCAAATTTGGTTGGGATCTATATAATTACCATTTAATCGTGCTAAATCGGTGGTGTTTATAGATGAGGAAATAGGGCACCAATTGTACCTAGATAGCAAAGTGTGCTTGCTCCATGTAGTGAGGTTGTATCACATGGGTACGGTTCAGGCCAGATATATTCTATACAACCTACCCCTTAAGTGTAGGGTATCTTATCATATACTATTACATTTATGGTCTTATTATCCTATACTATTGTATCTTCTCTTTTTGACATAGTTGTGTCACATATATTCATATTAGTAACTATTGTAGAGATCATTGGGCCTGTGATTCGGTTTTCTAATGGCGTGACAACTCTTGACACTCTATTAAGAATTAGAACATAGTATGTACATAAATTCAAGGATTTCCCCTTGATATTGGAAAGTTTTACTTTGTATGGAATCTTTTTGTAATTGATATGACCAGGTCTGATGGCATACCTTGGATGGACTGGCTAGTGGATTATCAAGCCTATGCTGGGTTTTATCATTGGAGGGTGACTTTCACATCACTATAGAGCATAATTTATTTTTAAAAGGGTGAATGGGATGTACAGGTGAGCTGATCTAGACCACAAAAAATGTGGGTTGGGTGGAATGACAGCCTATATTTCTTGTTTGTATCAAGATTATTATAGAGCATGTTAGGTTTAATTTCCTCCAGTGGTTACTTGTTTCAGGTATATCTTCCTAGAAAACATTTCTAGTTTACTTTCTTAAAGAGGCATGTAGTTCTCCATAGAGTTAGTTCCAATATATTGAATAGTATCCATTCCCCCTTAAAACATGGATATGATGGAGTTACAAGAGCTAAAAATGAATCTAGAGGATTTGGAGGTAAAGAGGGTATATTTGACCTATTACTTATTATGGATTTCTCCAGTCCTTTTGTGAAAATGGAATATGGTACCATTTGGATATGCATCGATTATATGAAATTATACCATGTGATGGTAAAGAACTATTATCTCTTTCCACATATAGATAACCATTTTTATTAGATCCTACGAACTTAGGTGTTCTCAAAAATGATTTGATATCCGGATATCATCAGGTGTTTGTTCTACATGTAGACATAACTTGTAAAAGCTTTTCGTATAAGGTATGATCTATATGAGTATCTAGTTATGTTGTTTGATCTCATTAACATGCTAGTAGATTTTATGGTGCTAATAAACTGAGTTATCCACCCATATCAAGATTTTTTTCTGGTGATTCTCATGGATGATATCTTGGTGTATTCTTACAATTGACATGACCATGACAGACATCTTGATATCATTTTAAACACACTGAGATAGTATCACTTAAATGATAATATCAAAAAGTTTTACTTCTAGATGTATAAGATTCACTTACAGGGTCATATTATCTCAGATACAGGTGTATCAGTTAACCTTGATAAGGTGAGAGTTGTTGTTTCTTAGGATCATCCTAAGAACATATTTGATACATAGATTTTATTGGGTATGGATGGATATTATATACATTTTATACAAGACTTATCATGGCTAGAAACATTGTTCATGATATTGACTAATAATGGTGCGATGTTTGTATAGACAGAAACCTATGAAAAAGCCTTTTTGGAGCCGAAAGGGAGGTTGACTTCAAGACAGATCAGGATTCTTTCAGAGAAGGGATGAATCTACACTGTGTATTGATACACATCAGGTATTAGTGTTGAATTAGTTTTTATGTATGGGGATAGAGTTGTGGCATATGGGTCATAGCAGGTGAGTCCACATGAGAAGAATTGCCCTACGCATGATCTGTAGTTAGCTACGGTTGTTCATGCTCTGCGAAGTTGGATACATTACTTATTGGGAGAGTATTTTGTGGTATAAATAGACCAAAAAATCCATAATTATATATTTACCCATTGTGATATTAATATAATGTAGTATTTTTTTTAGATCATCTATAGACTTTTGACTTTTAGGTTTCATATATGCCAAGTAATGGTAATGCAGTGATCGATGCACTGAGTAGGATGAATCAAATATAAGAAGTTTAAGAGGATAGTAGTTAGTGGTAGCTTACAGAATTGTCCTCTATGATTCACATCAAGGTTCATGACATTCAGGTACAAATATATCATTTATCCTTTTTTGTGAACTCTTCCCTACTAGATAGAGTAAGGATGTGGTAGCTATCAAATTTAGAGGGTCTAGTCCTATGGGGGAGTATGGAAGGTGAAGACCCACCTCCTAGTTGGATTTGGGGTGAGAATAAATTGTTCATATATGTGTTTTTGTTTGTGTTTTAGTGAAAATATATGAGGTGTGTATAGGGGAATTCTATGCCTCAATTTGGGTAGTCCATACTGGTGTTACCAAGTTATATGATGACAAGCATCGTCAGTACTAGTGACCAAGGATGAAATGTGAGGTAGATGGTTTTTTTATGAGTTGTTCCAAATTTTAGCTTGAAAAGGTTTAATATTAGATACTAGATAGACTTTTTAATTATTTACCTATTCCTAAGTGGAAATGTGATGATGTCACGATGTATTTAGTGACCAGTTTTCTGAGGTCTCCTAGAAATAGGGATATTCTGGGGGTTTTTATTAATAGGCAAATGAAGGTTTCTCATTTCTTACCAATTAGGAAGACCTTCATTGTAGAAGATATTGAGAGGTTTTATATTTGTGAGATAGTATGAATTCATGAGGTTCCTCATACAATATTTTCAGAAAGGTATGCCTATTTTACATCTTGTTTCTGGAAAATTTTATAGAGCGATTTGGATACATTATTGCTTCTAAGCACAACATACTAAACTTAGCTCATTTTCTAGTTAGACCGTATAATATAGGTTCATAAGTAAATAATGAGAGTATAATTCATGTATTTTAGGGGCTCTTAAGAGAGGCATATACCCCAGGTTGAGGTATCCTACAATAATATTTATTAGGGGATTATACAGATGGAACCATATGAGGATTTGTGTTGTATGGAATCTTTATTTCTCCTTTTCTAGCTAGAGGAAGATGATGCATCTTTACTGGGATTATGTCTCATGGTAGAGACTTATGAGCGACTCTTATTGGTCAGGAAGTGAATGGATACTGCACAATCTTGACATAAATCTTACGTCAATCATATTCGATCACCTCTAGAGTTTATGTTCAGGGATCGGGTCTTTTTCATGTCTCTTTAAGGTTGGGATACATATTGATCAAGGGATAGGGTAATCATTCAGTACAATATGTTGGGTCCTTTGAGATTATTGGTATATTTGGGAATGAATTCAATCAGTTTTACTTACATTAGAGGTACCAAGACAACCACTATGACTTCCAATCATTGTATCTTCTCCACTATCATTTGGACCCATCTCAATCTTTTTAGTAGAGGAGGTTTAGTTATAGGTATATTTTTCCATCAGGGAACATTTAATTTATATCGTTGATAGGAGCACAATATTTCCTTGAGTCAGTTCAGTTCCTCTAGTACGAGTGTTATAGAAACATAAACTTGTATAGGATAATTCTTGGGAATGAGAGGCTGATTTATGTGCTCAGTGGATAGACTTATTCTATTATGATTCTTGAACACCCTTAAGAGAGAAATTAGGGGATGAATTTATTTAAAGGGGAATATTGTATGATCCTGGGTTTTCATATGATTTATGAATCCTTTAATTTCAATTTAAATGTTTTTTTACGACCTAATTTAAATGAACCCTGAGGTCATGGGATTATCGGGGGTGTCTGGGGATTTTTTATAGCCCAGAACCAAGATTTTTGTGAAAATCAGATAGGTCACATTGTTAGAAAAAACCATCTATGGTAGGCTATTTTCTATGAATAACCACGTGAGACCTAGAAATTGAGAATCAAGAACCCGCGTGGTTTTTCAAACCATGGGGATGGAGGTGCACACCCATGCGAGGGCCTCTATTATTTTTTATAGTGGGATGAGACATGATTTTAACATGGTCAGTCAAACTCTACACATGATCCATATGAGGTACCCCTCTATAGAGTGAAGGGTGAAAAATTGGTGCAATGTCTGGCCAACCATGTATGCAAACTTTTTATTCTAGTTTTTTGAGGGAAAATAATCAAATATCCCTAAAAAACATTTTAAACCCCAAAACTAATTCACTTCTTCCTATGATAGACAACTATGAGACTTGTAGAGATCCTTTGGGATTTTGGGTAGATTTTGATCCCTTTTTTCCATATGAACTCAAATTCAAACACATTTAATCTCTTTAGATTCATACCAGTCAGTACTACAATCCCTTTTAGTTTTTATTTATTTAACTTGGTGTCAGATGTGCTAATTGGATGTAAGCTAAAATGCCTTATTTTCCATTTTTCATGTTTCTCTCAATATGAGTTGAATTATAGATAGATACTAGAGGATAACTCTATTATAGAACTATGGTAGGTGTTCTATACTTTTCCTATAAGTTTTGGTTCTTTATAGGGCTAGTTGTTTTTGTGTCACACAGAAGAATTTTTGGTGGTGCTCCTAATATTAATTGAATGTTTAAATTGAACATAGTGGAATTCATTAAAGATTCCCACTAGTTCGTTGAGACTTGATGAAGGTTTTTTCCCAAAAAAGGTCACCCATGGGTTGTTACTTTGAGATTCCCCTTTGTTATACCACCCATGGGGTGTGTGTCTGTGCTTTCCTAGTTTGAGGAATCCTATAATGAAAAAATTAAATTGAATTGATTGTTATTATATGTATATTTCCCCATTTTTATGCTGATTCTTTTGATTAAATGGTTTATATGGAATTATAATATGAGTGGGTAAACTCGTGAATTTTGAAATGTTATGAAATGTGAATTGATAATGTGATGAATTGATTTGGTAGAGGATGGCTTGAGGGGTATACCTTGGATCATAAATCCCTTGGAAACCATGGACACTACTTCCATAGATCTTGATAGTTGTAGTGGATTCCATTGATGGTATTTCTAATTGGATCTTGATTTCATGGTATTTCTTGGGCCTTGCTACAACTTGGATCTGACTTTCTTGGGATCACAGTGGAGATGGTCTATTGACAAGATCCTTGGACCTCAATTCAATTATAATTGAGATTCCATTGAGATTCTCAAATGGGTCATGATAAGGATTTTGTGGTCCACTATACCTTTGGTTAGGCCTTGTGATGTTTGATTGTTCTGATTATATGGTGCGGCCGTGGAAAATGGGACATGTTTGATTATATTGCTCAGTTGTGGTCGATATGACATTATAGGTTATACGGCATGGTCATGGATGATAGGTACATTGGATATATAGCCTGGTTGTTGTAGTTATTTCTATTTATATATTCCTTATTATAGTAGCTTGACATTGTTTTGAACAGGGACTTAATATACTAGATAGTATCACTTTACAGCTATTACACATTCTATGGAAATTTTTCTTGTATTACTATCATACCTATTATATTCTGCACCCCACTTTACCTTTTATTACATAGCTAGGTTTTTTTATAGACGTCATTGGTGGTGACATGCTTTGATTGAATATCACATCCTATCTGGACCATCATTAGTTACCAAGATAGACAATATGGATACATGTAAGGACTGAGGAAAGTGCGCATATATATTTGCTTAACTTTGTTCTATGCATAGTGGAAGGGGATCACAAGACCAATCTTAGTCTTGTGATTCTAGCTGGGATAAATATTTTTGATATTTTGGTATTTTGTTACATGTATTATACAAAAAATATGTATACCTATTTTTGATTCTTTGTAGATATATGACATTGTCCTCACTGTATATGAGATTACTTCTAGAATTGTTGTATATATCTATCTTTTGGATGTGTATATCATGTTCAGTTATTATAATGATTCCTATATTAATTTTTATGATTTATATTTCTATGTTTCACTCTGATAAGAGGGAATAGTCTCCCCACAAACACACCCTAGGCCCTTGTTTCTAATTAGAGCCTTTGGAATTTTGGGAGATGTGTTTAATTACATGTGGCCAACTGAGCTTGAGGTACCATTCAATGGAATATTTGTCTGGGATATTACACTTAGTAAGGATAAGCATATAGTGGAATCTAATAAGTCATAAATAATATATAAAGAATAAATAATTTTCAAATAATGCCAAATAAGTAATCACCTGATCTAGAAACTTATCCATGGATATCATAAAAAATCAAATAATCACATGGAAATCAATAAATAATATCATAATGATTGAATAAATAATTTTGGAAACCTAATAATTACCATCAAGGACTTGTGAAAAGAAATTTTAAAATACTATTAAGGCCTTATGCTAAGAAATCTATAAAAATTGGAAGGGCCTCAATCAAAACCCAATTTAGTTTCTCTCATGTGTCCTATTAGTGAATCGATGGGCTATATTGGGTTATTCCCATCAATTACTAAGTCTAATTCATTCATATTATGAAAGGGGGGAATAAAAATTCAATACATATTAAAAAATTATAATAATATTTCCCTAGTCCAAACTAATCAGAAACCATATATATAGGGAATAAGGATGGTATCATTACAACATATCCCCAATGGAGTATAATTATAATAAAGGGTTATTGTCATTGATGAGTATAAATACTCTTAAAATATCATTAAAAACATACTTTAGGAAAATTCCATTATCATTTTGATATCAAATTTTAAAAACTAAAAAATTATAAAAAAACAATTAGGAAAAACATTTTTGTTGAAAAGAACCTTGGAAAATTGTAAATGAGGATTCAAAATAATGTGTTTCCATTGTAACATCCTAGACTTGGATACCACTCGACATTTCCCTATGCCTAGATGGCCGCATGTCTTCAAGTGCTCCTCCCCAAACACCAAGGGATGCCGACTCACAATGAGGGTCTTGGGTGTGTTTTTTAGGAGACTATTCACTCACTAACAAAATATCACAACTTTAAAATCATGAGATAAATAGAAAAGAGCTATATAAAAATGGATAAATAGTGGAAAAATATCTAAATATCTAAGAAACAGATATCAATAACCAAGAAATAATAATGAAATGATAACTAGGTCATATACAAAATAATGATAATGTATGTAAAGTATCTATAAAGCAGAAAAACATGGATATAATCAGCAAGAATTAGTAGTATACAAAAAGGTACAAAAAAGTGAAAATATATCACAACATCCCCTACTCCAACTCAGATTTCTACTACCAACTCCATCCAATATCATGCAAGAATTCATGCATCTATGAGATGATGCTTCCCCTTATCCACACCTTCAAGCATGTAGTGTGTTCCTGTACCCAATGAGTACCCGAATAAGGTGTGAGATATAATCCTAGTGTTAAACACCCAATGGTCTATAATTATATAGTCATGTTGAAAATATGGAAATGTACTAATGAACAAAGTAAATAACTAATAACAACTATAAAATGAATTGTATTTGGTCCCTAAAAGGAAAAAATGATGAAACTACCTGCTTCATACTATTTTAGAATAACATAGAATAGTATCAAGGGACTCAATTATAATCATCACATTTATGTGGGTCTTAATTCCCATTATCACAATAAATAATAAGAGACTTCATGCCCGTATCATGGGGGATTCCATGCCCGCATCACAGGGGATTTCATGCCCGCATCATAATAGTATCACAAGATATGTCATGCGCGTATCACAAGGGATACCATTCCCATGTCATAAGGGACTCTATGTCCATAACAAAATAGTATCACAAGGGACTCCATACTTGCACCATAAGGGATATCCTTCACATTATATATAATCAAGGTCATCACGCCCATTAATAATTATAAAGAAAAAGGGGCATCATGCCCATTATATATAATTAGGGTCTCCATGACCATTCGTAATTATAAAGAAAAAGGGATTCCAATCCCATTTATATAATTATGTTCACCATGCCAACTTGCATAATTAGGGTTATCATGCCCATTTGGTTTACTAATTACATAAGGTTCATCATTCCCATTCACTATAATTTGTAAGGGTCTTCATGACCATTCATTATAATTATTAAGGGTTTCCATTCCATTATGTCATATCGGTGTTTAGTAACCATTTCCTTTAATACAAACCAATTTATAACTCATAAGTCATTCAAATTTAATATTAATAAGGCCATGCTAATTGGTCAATTTAAACAGGTGATGTGGGCTCACAACTCACAATAATTAAATTCAAATATTTATAATTGTCAAGTGAACTAGCTGTGTCTTTTTACTATTTCATTACATAACAACATTTTATCAATATTCTTATAAATATCAAAACACAAAATTAGGTTTTTTAGGCCCAAAATCTTGATGGGCCAATTCATCTTATAAGAAATCACATCAAAAGGGATAGATCCAACTAAGGTATTTTGTTATTGATATGTAAAGGGGATCAAATAATTTATTTGGGTTCTATACATGAATACCAATTCAAGGAAGATCCAAATTTAAGAGAAATGGATGGTGAAAATTGTGCATGGAGGGATGAAACATATTATGAAATATCAAAACATAAGGAATAATTTATATATGTTAGCTCCACTAGGTCAAATACCCTAAAAGGGGGTAAATCAGGGTATGGAAGATTAAAAATATAGCCCCTTTAGATATTATTTCCTCATTAAACTGAACACACTTACCTCTTTCTTTTATAGTAATATATGAAAAGAAATTAAATCATGCACATGAAATATGTATTTTTACATGGTTCATCCTCACAAGGCTACGTCCAAGGAGCATACAACTATGATGTGCCGATGTACCAAATCCACTAAATCTCAATACTGATTACATTGTTTGAGTTATATCTTCTATAACTAGGCTCACTCCCTTTATAAGGTTTAGGGTCTTCTCACTAAATTCCCAAGGGTCACTCCCTATATATCTTATTCTTGATCACTACTAGTGGGAAGTATTGTTGTCTTACTCTTCCTTTTTCTCATTGCTCTTGGAATAGATCCACTTACAGTTTATGGTCATGTAGGTCCCTTCATTTTAATGAAAGTTCATATCCTCAACTATAGTAAGATGCTCTATTGAATACCCTTTTTCATCCATAGATGAAATCCACTTATCTGTGTGTTTTTAGATAGCAGAAATTACTTTCGTAAACTAATTTAGTGCATTTGAAAGCATTCTCAAGACCTCTGTGAACTACTTTGCTCTTCCACAAACTAAAAAGAACATATGTTTCACGAACCATCTATTACAAGAACCACCACCATGTACCACCTTCACTTACCACCTTTATGTACCACCCTCACAAACCACACCATGTATTTCCTCAACATACCACTTTCTTGTATCGCTTCCACTTCTGCAGAATTTCTTCTTCTGCGGACTGCTTCTTTTGTGGGTTGCCTTCTTTCTCCTCTAAGTACCAGGTCTTCCTCCTCCACATACCAATTCTTCTTCCTCTTTGTATTGGGTCTTCCTCCTCTGCATACTTCTTACTATTTATGTTTTGGTTCCCCATAAAAACCATCGATAGAATTGCTTCCACTCGAATCACCTCTCCCTTAGTTGAATTCTCTATCGCAAACCTATTTCATACATCACAAGATTCTTGGAGAAAAAAATTTCCTTATAAAAAATCTCTCTCTTAATATTTAGATCATTGTTCCTTATATAATTAAATAGATCCAAAAAATATGTTAATCCAAGATTACCCAAATCTTCAATGTGGTATAATCTTCAATGCATATCACTTCTCCCATTAATCGTTCTTCTATATTCAGTCTGCGTGCAACCTCTCTTCCTTCATGGCAGCCCAAATCACCATAAAATGTTTGAAAACAACACCCTTCGTGGATTCTCAAATCATTGCCTTGTTTCCACAAATGGCAAGCCTTCCTCATACTGCATGCATTCTGTGTACTTCATGCCTTCTCCGTGAACCACATTCTCACCGCGAACCATTCCCATATGCGGTCTCCATCTCATGAATCATGGTTCCCTTACTTCACCAATTCTATTTGATATTTTTCATTCAACCAAATTCATTCCATGAACTGGGCTTCATGGTTCAAATACTATGTTTCCCTATGTGGAAATCATCCTTTTCCAAAAACCAAACTCCCGATTTTGAGGCCTGAAAAAGTGAAAACACAAGGAAAGGTTCCACCTTAATCATATACTTTTGAAAACACCAACCATACACATTTTCAGTCATATGGATTTGTTAACAAATATAATCACACCCAAAACATACCAATAAGTCACCTAGAGTGATTTTTTCCAACAATGGACCACATACCTCATACTCATATGTCTCTCTTCATCTAGTATCAACCTATATTTTGGTATATTTTGGAAGAGATAGGAAGAACATACTAACTCCCTAAAAATAGGTCATATGGGGATACACCTTAGTAACTTAATTTAGGATAATAGAAATGAATAATGGATAAACTAATTAAGATCTTACTAGCATGGATCCAGTGAGATGAATGGTACATTGATCGGACCCCGAATGGATGAATAGGATTAAAAACCCCCAAAGTGACTTTTGGGAGCTCAAGGGAGAAGAAAAGAGGCCCTCTTATCTACTAGATATGAAAAATGAGGAGGGGTGGGTTTAAAATATATTTTAATTTAAAAACAATAAAATCACCAAAAATTAGGAATCGCATGATTTGGTCGCATGGTTGGACAAAAAGTGCACCAATCGTACACCTTCTATTGTAGTTAGGGGAACATTCAAGGTTTTTAAAGAGTGCACTAACCATGAAAAAAACCTATGAAACTTTTCTATGGTTTATTTCATAGTCAGGTAGCCCCTGGTTCACAGTTTGGGAAAATTGTGCACCCTATTCTACTCCTCTATCTAGCTCACAATGGTTAAAGGTAGTCCTGCAACCCAAATCTCACAGTTTATACTAACCATGTGGCATGGCCATTTTTAATACTGGTCAGGGTTCTGAGCTCCGAATAAGCCATGGGCCCCCCAACATCTACAACCTAATTAGGGATCTATATTAGTTCTATAATAAATAATTATACCAAAATTAAACAGATTCATACCTAAGGTAAAAATCGGGTTCTTACTATCTTCCCTATTAAAGGATCTCATCCGTAAGTTCACCTTCAAAAGGGTGGAAATACTTCATCTTAGAATAACTCCAGCCAATAACCAAGTACATTAGCCTCCCGTTTCCAAGACCCATCCTATACTCGACCTTGCTTCTATAACACCTATAATAAAGGGACAGACTGGCCTCAGAGAGCCTCTATGCTTCAATAAACAATACATATAGGATATTCCTCAAAATAATAATATGCATCAAGCTCAACATCTTTGGGATCAAAATTATGAGATGGGTTCGAATGATATTGGTGAAGCTATGAGATATGAAAGAAATCGGGAATGACATGGTACCTATGAGGTATTAAAAATAGACAAGATACCATCCTAAATCTCTATAAAATCCCAAAAAACCCTACAAAGCATGGAGACAACTTCCCTTGCCTCTATTTATATCTATGCCCAAGCCTGGGTTGCAAGAATACATGACCCTTGACCTAAAACACTACAGTTCATCAACTAATTTCGAAATAAGATTCACGTCTAGACTAAGAAATAGACATCCATATCCTGATTAGTTTAACCTTCTCTAAAGTTTGTTTAAGATGATGAGGACCAGTAGTGATATGTCTCATACCTCTAACCAACATAGGGGTGAACGAAACAACCTACCGTATAGGGCCTCATAAGAAGACATCTAAATTTTCTACTAGTAACTATTATTATTGGATGCCTGATGATTGATATATTTTTCCCCAATAACAACAGAAACTGAGGACACATGCTTAAAGCCTGTCCTCTAAAACATGAATAGTTCATTCCGATTGTCCATCAGTTTATGGGTGAAAGGTTATAGTCAAAAGCACATGTGTACCCATAGCCTTCTGCAACCTTTGATATAAAATTGATATGAAGTAATTATCCCTGTCTAAAATGATAGTGTAAGGGAGATTATACAGTCATATAATCTCACTAACATACAATCTTCCCATCACATCAATTTAGAAAATCTATTGGATAGGAAAGAATTGGTATACTTTCTCCATTCGGTCAATCACTACCCAACCATCGTTGCTACCCCTATGTGACCATAGTAATCTGAAAACAAAGTCCGTGAAAACAACCTCCAATTTCCCTTATGGTATAGGTATTGGCTTTAGATATCTCATAGGTCATTGGTACTCCACATTTACCTACTGATAGGTGGAATACCTAGTAATAAAACTATTTATATGATGATTCATCCCTGGAAAACAATATTATCGGCACATATCATGAAACATATTTGAGATAAATGGGTGTAAATAACATTAAAAAGCATACGAATCATACATTAAATTTTATCTCATATCTATGGGAACCTAGATATGCCTATGTATATATAGGATGTCATCATCATCAACAGTCCAGTGTGGAGGTGGGTCCTCGCTAGCAATACTCTCTCGTAGGACAAATCCATATAGATATAAAAACTATCTCATCTTTACCTTTTCTATAATTGAAGAGGTCACTAATAGTGATGTGATTACAAATAGTCTACAATCGTCTAGAACATCTATGTAAATCTCTAAAAATAAATCAATAAATAGCCATTCACTACTGGCATCCTGATCTGCCTACATCTGAGTCATCCTACTCATAGCATCAACAACAACATTTCCCTTCCCTATAATATAGTCCATCTCAAAGTCAAATTATTTTAGATATTAAACCCATATTCAGGACTATATATTCAATTCATGTTGTGTAAATATGTACCTGATATTCTTATGTTCTGTAAACACCATAAAATGATCTGCTGGTAGGTAATGACTCCAACAACTTAAGGCATGTATTACAGCTGCAACTCCGGATCATGTGTTGGGTAATTACACTCATGAATCTTCAACTACCATAACCCATACATAATGCTTATATCTTCATATATTATAACTTAATATCGCCTAATACCTGAGGCGTCCAAATAGATGTATGGCTTCTGGCAGACTCTGACAGAATCAGGATCGGTGCTAAAGTCAATCTCCATTTCTCCTTCTAAAAGGCCTTATCAAATGATTTTTACCATATCAACTTCACACCCTACATTTTGAGACCAGTAATAGGTGTATCAGTGCATGATAAGTCTTGTATAAAATGCCTATAGTAACCATATATCCCCCAAAACTCTATATGTCAAATACATTTTTGTAATTTTTATGGGTAACCATAGATCTCACCTTCTATGGGTATACTAAAACTTCTTCCTCTAAGAAAATATATCCCAGGAAGTGATCCTTTTCAATCAAGAACTAACATTTATTGACCTTAGAATACAATAGGTGCTCTCTTATTTCATTCAAAATGATCTCAAGATGAGTGTCATGGTCAATTCGAGTAAAACAAGACACCATGATTTCATCTATCAAGATGATGAAAAATAATTTCAGATAGGGATGGAAAAACCTATTCATAAAATCCATAAATATGTAATGTTCATTCATACGACTGAATAATATCACAATATACTCATATAAGTTGTACCAACTAAGTAAAGTCGTACATGGAATATCTAAAGACGTTACTCGAACCTGATGATATCCCAATCTCTTGTTGATCTTCAAGAATATACATTCTCTGCTAAGTTGATCAAAAATATCATCAATGTAAGGTAAAGGATATTGTTTGTTCACATTAAGATGATTCAAATTTCTATAATCCAATCAAAGCATGAGGGTTCTGTCTGCCTTCTTGGAAAAAAGGACAGGTGAACCTCAGGGATAAATAATGGGCCTTATAAATCCTTTAGCCTCCTAGTATTCTATATACCTCTTGAGATCCTGCAACTCAGTAGTACTCATCCTGTAATGAGGACTTTATACATGTTCAACTCCAAGAATTAGATCGAAAATAAATTATACCTATATCTCAAGAGGTATTACTAAAAAATTCATGTAAAACACCCCTAAAATGATCAGATATAGGAAGGAACTCAACCATATGTAATCCTTGATCATTTATGTAAAGTCTAGAAATATGGGGGGTCACACCAACCATCCCAGGATGCTCTGATCTAGCTCTATCGGCCTGTACATCATACTTTACTTTGTGAATATACATACTACCCTCTCGTGATGTAAATGACAACCATATATGATAACTGTCCACATATGAATGATAAGAAACCAACCACTCTATCCTGAGAATGAAATCAAAGTTGGTCATCTAGATGATAAAAGAGGTTCCATAAGAAACTGTGGTTTCCTAACTCAAGAGGGAAGTTCTTTCACTATCTTATCTCTCTAATCATATACCTATATGTGTATCTAGCATCATGATGCCACTAGGGTACTCAAAATGAAGTCTATGACTCTCCACAATAGGCACAAAGTTATTCACTTGTATCAAATAAGGAATAAACCATATAAGAGTTTACTAAAATATTACCTAGAATAGTATATGGATCATCATCCTACTCCTTTGGTATAGTCTTCACTGAATAGATATGACTGGATCATGGGATCTATACTACAACCTAATTACTAAGATTAATTATGCTCTACTGGTGATGTATATCTAAAGCCTGGCTACCACAACCATGACCTCCTCCTATTCCTGTAAAACTACTAGTAACCCAAATTCCATCTTGGTGAGGTGATACTAAACCTGCTCTTGAATTTGAGAAAGAAAATATCCTTTCCCACTTGAAACATGTGATAGGGTCCTACAAAAATGATGAATATGCCCCCAATCAATTGCAGCTAGGACCCTCTACGAGGTCTCTGAGACATTGGGTCCCTTTATTATTAAGCTTCAAACACTAGTGAAATACCACATAATTTTTGTGGGTGTCAATTGACTACCTATATTCATGAACATAGTCTCAAAGCATCGCTTTTGACATCTAGTAGTTCCACTACTCTATCTGGGTTTGGAACTATCCTAGGTCACACCATCTTCTTTCCTTAGGTTACACTCAGTGATAAGGGCATATTTCACTATTTTAGATATGTTATTTATCCAAAACAAATAACATGATAATGAATATGATACCTCATACCATCCTCATATCATCTCTCTTTCACTGGATCATCAGCAGGATAGATAGGCATGAAGCACTGATGCTTTGTATAATGAGAAAAACAGTCCATCACTATAATACAAACCTTATAAATGTTATTAAATTATCTAGAACAATAGTCCCTCATGGTATCTGTAAAGAAATATTCAATTAATCTTGATTTTATTTCCTACCAAACCATTTTCCAATACTAACCTACCTGATTCATAATATCCCTTCAGTGTTTGGCGGATCCTCTCAGAATATAAGTGTAGATTTTACTCTCTTATTGATATGTGTCTCTAGATGATCGAATATAGACATGAACATATTTATCCATAACTATATATCCTTTGAACCTCCATCCATTGAAAATTTAGGTAGATTCTATTGTTTGAACTCCCTAGTTAACTCTCCCATAGAAGTAAAGGAGCACGGAGCTCCCTGAATCATCTACATAAGTCGTAGAAAATTTCCTTGAAACAGCACATCATCAGCCATGTTGGGAATTGAAATAGGTTACACTACTAGAGGTATAACTAGTGTCTCATGTCCAACCATCATCATGGAATGGTCATCACTACCCTCCTATCATGTGAACAGAAGATGTTGTGGTGGCATTGATTTACATTTTCAAAACACACACATCAAATAAATTTTGACAATGAAATAATCCATAGATATAGAAATAGAATTGATACAAATCCTTTCTATGACATAATCACACCCCTCCTTCAGATCAAATAGTTAGGTATGGTAATGAAGACATTTATATAGAACAATAATGATTTTATGTACTTCCCACTATTAAGGACGAGACTAGGTCATGATTTGTGCTCTTGAATTTCATTTTGATTTTTAATTCATATTTACATTGAATTTATAGTTAAATGGTTGAAACGTATGGTTTAATATTCTGGTCTATAGGGGCCCATACACCTTATGAACTGAAATATGGAATTTAGTCAAATCATACCATAACATGCTCCAACCCATGCAACCAATGGTCCATGATTCAACGTGCCATCATTGGATTTTTAAGGTGTATAGTAAGGTTATTGTAGGCAGTACATGTATCAACTATGTTTCACTTAATTCCCTATAAGAATCATTATACCACAAAGATTCTATTTATATCAATCAAATAAACTCATGTAAATCACAGTAGATAAAATCAACACAAATCCCCAATATGGAATGGCTTATTCATGGCTTGTGAATTTCCAACGAGGTACCTATTATGATTCATGCCCAAAGGTTTTCTTCCATCATATCATTAGTGTAATAAAAAAATATAAATCTCAAACATATCATTAGTAAAATCTCAATTCTAGTGCATTACCCAATAGTGGAATCATATCAACTATAATAAGAAAAAAGAAGTAAATAGCAATTTGCATTTGAGGCAATTTAGCTTTTCTCAATACATGGGTTAGCTAATCAAATGAAAAACTCATTAAAAACCCCATAACCTTCCTAATATCCTAAATATTGTCTCAAAATAGTAAAGTAATGAAATATCCTCTCATACCACTTTCTGATGTCCTGGACCCAGATTCCACTCAGCAGTACCCTGAGCCTATTTAACCACATATCCTAAAGTGTATCTCCCCAAACTCTAGAGGCTACTAACTAGTTGTGAAGTGCCTTGGGTTTGTCTATGGGGAGACTATTCCCTCATTACCCAAGTGGTACAGTGGTATAATCATTTGATAAATAGAAAAAGTAGGATAAAAATGGATAATAAGTGGAAACAAATTTAAATATTCCGGCAACTTATATCAATAACCATGTAATAATAATCAATTGATAGCCAAATAATATAAAGAAGGATGATATTTTATTTCATGTATATATAAATTTTGAAAACATGGATATAATTAGAAATTAGTAGTAGTATAAAAAATATAAAAAAGGTAAAATATATACCTGTATATTGAGCTTTTCCTAGTCATTTTCTACTGACTTCATCCTATGTTATGCAATAAATCATGTATTCATGATATGATGGTTCCCCTTATCTACACCTTCAACCATATAGTCTGTGTGGGTGCCCAACATCGGCCCAGATAAGAGGTGATATACAATCCCATTATTTAACTAGTCAAAGGTCTATAAATTTACAGTCATGTTTACAATATGAAAGTGTGAAGATAAACAAGTAAATCAGTAATAACCACTGTAAAATGGATCATCTCTGTTCCCTAAAAGGTAATCATGCTAACACTACCTACTTTAGGCCATGCTAGAATAACTTTGAATAGTATCAATGGATGCAATTCCTATTATCACATTTATAAGGGTGGACATTCCTAGTATCACAATAGTTTCACAAGGGACACCATGCTCGTATCACAATAGTATCACAAGGGACATCGTGCCCATATCATAAGGGATTCCATGCCCATATCAAAAGGGATTCCATGAATGTATCACAATAGAATCCATGATCATATCACAACAGTATCACAAGGGGCTTCATTCCCATATCAAAAGGGTTTCCATTCCCATATCATAAGGTATGCCATTACCATATCATAAGGAATTCCATGAATTTATCATAAGGGATTCCATGATCTTATCATAATATTATCACAAGGGAATCCATGCACAATATATAAAATTAGGGATATCATTACCATTCATAATTATAAAATAAAAAAGAAATCCCTGCCCATTATATATAATTAGGTTCACCATTCTCATTAATAATTATAATTAAAAAGGGATGTCATGCCCATTTATATAATGAGGGTCACTATACCCAGTTACATAATTAAGGTCATCATTCCCATTTTGTTTAATAATTACATAAGGGTCATCATGGCTACTAACTATAATTCATGCGGGTCTTCATTCCCATTCATTATAATTATTATGGGTCATCGTGTCCTTAGGTCATATCATTGTTCAGTAACCATTGGATTCAATAGAAGCTAATTCGTATGTGATTTATATTTAATATTAACAAGGCTTTGACCATTGTTCAATTTAAATAGGTGATGTTGGCTCACAAATCAATTAAAATCAATTAAAATATATATAATTTTCATGGTCACTAGTCATGCTATGACACTATTTCTTTCCATAACGACATGGTATCAATATTATAATTAAGGGACAAACACCCCATTAGTTGTTTTGGGAATAAAATATTGAAGGGTTAATTAATCTTATAATAGGGAAAGTACAAATGGATGGCTCTATCTAAGTAAATCCATTCAATATTAGTGAAGGTAGGTCCAACCAATTCATTAGGTTCCATACATGGAAACCAATTAAAGGAAGATATAAATTTATGAGTAATGCTTGGTGAAAATTTTGTGTGGCACAACGACATATATTATGAAACATAAAAACATTAGGAATAATTTGTGGAACACCTACCTCATACTCGTATGACTCTCCTCATCCAATATCAACCACTAGTTTGGGCTAGACTAGAAGAGATTTCAAGAATGGACCATTTCCTTAGAAATAAGGTATATGGTCTTTCACCTCAATAAATTAAATGAGAAGAATATAAATGAATAATGGAAAGGAATTAAGATCTTACTGGTACTGATCCAACAAGATGAATGGTGCTTCTATCAAACATCCAACAAAAAAATGGGGTTAAAAACTGCCAAACGGGGTTTTGGGATCCAAAGGGGGAACAAAAGAGGCCCTCCTATTCTCTAGAAAGAAAATTAGAGTAGGCGTGTGCTAAGAATATATTTTTAAGGAAAACACATTAAAAACCCAAAAATTATGAATCACATGGTCATTCCACGTGGTTGTCCAAACCATGTTCCAATTGTTTTCCTTCTACTATAGGGATAGGGCACCCATATGGTTAGGTTGCATGATTGGGTAATCCAGGTGATAACACTACAAAACAATTCTAAAAAATGTCTATTGTTTTTTGCACAGCCATGAGGACCCTGTCACATGGTTAGGGAAAACTATGCATACTATTCCACTCCTCTATACATCTCTATAAGGTTTCTCCTAACCTTGCATCCAGTCCATTTTTCATACTGACTGGGGTTCTAAGCTTCAAACAAGCCTTGGAAACCCCATGTAACATCTACAACCTCATTAGGCATCCATATTAGGTTTGTAATAAAGAATTAGTCCAAAATTAAAAGGATATATAACTATGGTAAAAACTATGTTCTCACATTAATTATGATGGTAAATTCCATTCATGACATATATGTCAATAAAAAAATTCCTTTCACATTTTTGTACGAAAATTCAAAAAGCACCTTGTTTGAAAAATGATAGGAAGATTCATTTTAAAACTTTTTTAAAATTTTAAATATTGGTTAAAATTTATTTCATAAATAATCTTAGAATAGTAGAAATATTATTTACAAAAATTTAATTAAATTTTGGATATGGAAAAAAAGTGTTCCCGATTAAGTAGAAAAACAATGTTTGTTTTCTTAAAACATTATTTTGGTATATTAAGTACATAAAAATAGGAAAATAAAAGGAAAATTGTAATTTTTAAAAACAACTATAGGAGAATAAAATTTATTTTCTATAATATAGAAATATAAAATAATTCCCCCAATGGAAATTTAAACATAAATAATGTCAAAAAAAATGATGAGATTGTGAAACAAACCCTTACCTCTTTAGTAACTTTTGAATCATAATCCCCATAAAAGTAATAACTTCAAATAAAACATTAAATACCATGAAAAATCTATATTCAAGATATAACATATCAAATGGTAAGTATATACACCACACAAAAGAAATAAGTGGTGAATAAGTTATATGTCTCATGAAAGTAAAAGTGAGACGAGAACCTGTTACCTTAGGTTTGACGTCCTTCATATACATCTGAACCTCCTGTATAATAAATAAAGATTTATTATATATATATATATATTACTACTATAATAATATATATCATACCATATATGATATACTTATAATTTTTTATAAGTTATTTATTAACAATTTATCATTAAAATAACTATTCCAAGTAATAACTGCTTCTTTTTTCATGTCTGTTTTGGTTTGTTAGTTTCAGTTTTCGTAATTTGATCATGGTTCCAACATCTCAAAATATTAAAAATTATATAATTAATATATATATATATTCATTATATAAATATTTATAGATATCCATAAAAGTTTTATATAGAAAAGTTAATTACACTATTCACAGAGACAGTAGGTCATATGTATATATGAATGTTGTTTTAATTTTTTTGAAGGATGAAAAAAAAGATAACAATAATATAAATTTATAAAATAATTATTATATAATATATATAATATATATTTCTTAAATATATCCTTATTACCATCTAAGTAAAACATAAATGAAAAAAATTACATCACTTCATAGAGGTGGTAGTCCACACCTACGCACGAGTGGCGTTATTGTTTTTCAATGGATTAGAATGTAAGAAGGTATATATGATACTATAATTATAGAAGAATATTTATGCCACAAATATCATATATATTCATTATTTATATCTTTATAACCGTTCAATTTAAATGGTGAATAAAAATGAATTACACTGATATGTGTAGATGGTAAGTCGTACTTACACACGAGAAATGTTTTTTCATTTTGAAGGATAGGAAAGAGATGAAATATGAATGTATCATAATAATAATAACATATTGGTATATTTATGATACTATATTTATTATATTATTATGAATACAACACTTTAAGAGTTAGTAGAATAGGAAATAAACATGAAGGACTCGGTAAAGATGATTATCTCTTCTTTGGAAGACTTCCTTTACATATCTTCTTAATTGACATAGATATAATATTTTAGAATTACAATAACCTATAAAACTTCTATAAGGGTGTTTAAAAAATAAATATTTTGTGGTTGGTAGATATATATAGATAAAATAGGTGTTAATAATTTATAGAATGGATGTCCTTTTATAAGTGAGGGGGGAATTCCTGGAATTTCTTAAAGTATTAATTTAATATAAATTATATTTCATCTATAAATTGATCAAAATTTCTATAATTATAATATAAGATGGTTATTAGTCGAAATACAATAATAAAATAAAATTTGTGCAATTTTTAGTTGTGTTTTCACTCTTATCTTTTAGTATTAACCCCCCATTAATCCTTTTGATTATTACCATAATATTAATGTTTTCCACCCATTAAAGGTCATAAATGTTACCATATGAGGAAAAACCCTAAAAATGGATCATGGTTGGTTTTTTAAACAATGTCACATTCATTTTTCTGAGTTTAGTTTCTTATTAATTTTAAATTATTTAATAAAATATTATTTTATAAAATATTATTATTATCATTTTTTATATTATTCATTAAATTTGACTTTAAATGAAAATAAAAGTTTAATTTAGATATTATCCTTTATAAAAACCCTAAAATTTCATATATATATATCATTAAAATGTGTGGTATACATTAACTCATTCAAATTATATAACTTCTAATATTTTTAAGATCATTTATTTTATTTTATTTATTAATTGAACAAATATAGTGTTGGTGTTGCATAATAATTTAAGGAAATTATTTCATCACTAAAAATTATAAATAAATTACCATCAAGAAAATAATTTCATTAAAATAAAAAATAAACATTTATATTTGTTTATAACATTATTTTGTCACTATATAAACAAATATGAGCTATTTAAAACTAATATAGCGACATTTTGTAACTTTCACTGATTTAAATGTTTTATTGGTCATTTTATAGAAATAGTTTATTGACATAAAATTTTTGAAAAATATTTGTTTCCTGAAAATTTGTGTTATATTATTTTATAATCAACCTAAATATATCTCTTTAATAATGAAGTGAGTATAATTTGAAATGTGATCATCGAGTTTCGACCATTATATGACCATTAGTCAATATAACCATTGGAAACTATACTCTTAATAATTTTTTAAAATTTATAATTATTATGTATAAGTTGTAATGAAAAAGGAAAATTAATGCATAAAGAATATTTTATGGCCTCATCAAGTAGATTCATTCCATAAGAATCCCATTTTTTTAAATTGGGAGGGAGGTAGCATCATTGGGCTTCACCCTTAACCAAGCTGAATCCAATATTCAACATCTTAAGCTTAAACGGAATATCATATGTGAGAAGTTCAAGTTAGTAGAAATTACCACTCAGGCAATGTTATCTGAGATGCGCTAAGAATCTATCACCACTTCACACCTCATGTTTAAATAATATTAAGATTTTATAAGGTTTTATGTGTAGATTCCTTAGTTACCTGATGTATAATCCCTTTTTATAAATAAAATTTCTATTCAATCAATTTTTTTTTGAGAAAAAAATTTCATAAAAATATGATGATTTTTATACATTGATTTTTCAAATATAAATTGTACCTTTCAGAATAGATATAATCATCATAATATACTCATTTATTATAAATAATGACTATTTACGTGAAATAGTATTATTAAAACACTCTTAGTTTAATTTTAATGAAAAAATAATTTCATTTTTCTTGAAGTGTCGAAAATTATACTATTCATTTTACTATGCATTTTCTATTTGCTATTATTTTTAATAAATATGTATTTTTATATTTAAAAGTTAAATTAGTCATACATAGAGAATTATTATGATAAAATCAAAATAATTTTTAAATCATCCCATAAAAATTAGGTTAGGGTGAATTTTTGATAATTTTCTAAAATATTTTTTTCATGAATAGTAAAAATACAGTTTTGAATTTCTGATATGTTTAGTTACATCATAATGATGTAATAAGTCATATAAAATTTTGGTCAAATATTAATGGTTAAAATAACTTATTATGTTTTCCAAGTGTCTAATACCATGGGAAATACCATGGTTTTGAAAATACCACTATTGAGGTGTCTAAGGAAATCAATAAACAAATCCCTCTCTTTTGCTATAAATACACATCCATTTATCCAATATCATTCACTAAAAATTCATAAAAAATAAATCTCTTACAGTTTCACCTCCCAAGGAATCCGCTAATGTTTTCCTCAAGTCCCCAAGGTCCCAATCATAGAGTTTTAGGAGTCACACTTCAAAGCAGGGGAAATCTAAATTTCTCTTTTCCTTTAAAGTTTATTTTTTATGTGATATGTATTTAAAATTTCCAGGTTGTGTCATTCTATCTATTTTATTATATACCTTTACAATATTTATGGTCTTTAATTAATGTGATAACCTAGTCCCATTTCTTTTTAATGTTTTCTAAAACCATGTTTCTTACCCGTTATTCTGCCAAATTTTCTTCCCCAAATTTCTCTCTTTTTCTCAAGAAATTATTTTATTTTATTTATGTAAATACCTAAAACTATTTATTTTCTAGGTAAATATAACAAGATAAAAAATTATTTATATTATTTTATAATTGACATTTATAAAATGCTCATTCCCTTTTCATGGGTTCTAAATGACATAATGATCAGGTTTTGAGCACTTTTTAAAATTACATGATTTTGACACGAAGGCCATTTATTTTATTCCCCAGGGGATATTTATGTGATGTTTTATTATAATCTATGTTCATCACAATAATTAATATATATGAAGTGTGCACCCATATATAAATCCAACACATTCGGTACAAAATTTACTCTCTATAGAATACATGATTTACTATAACTTGGTAATTTTTATGATACCTCAATGATAAACCTTGGTGATATTCTTATGAATGACTCAATTAAATGTTGTATACACATTTAAAATTTATTATTAATTTTATTATTATTATTATTATATTCCTCTTTCTCATGCCTTTATGTATTTCCTCATGTTCTTATTTATATTCCTCAGGATCACAAGTAAATAGTTTCCCTTGTTTTCCCTTATTAGGACTTATGCTCACCCTTTCCTTTGATGTATGTCACTAGGTTATGAGATGCGATAAATTTAATTAGGATGAAACTTAAATAATACTTTCAATTGTAATAGAATAATGTTTTAATTTTTCATGTATTATGTACCTTATTTTAAAGAAACTAAACTTTAAAATATCATATGTTTGTACAATGTAATGAAAAGTTGTGTAATAAAAAGGATAGATGTCATAGTTGGTATCAATGAATAGTTTAGTTATTTATAGAAATCAGGATATTAAAAATTTAGAAATAACCTTATAAAAATTTAAATATAGTAAAACATCTTGGATTTTTTTTGAAATATTAAGTAAATAGTTTTTGAGAAAAGAAATCCTTCTCTGGATTCAAACAAGTGTATGTGCCTCTAGAATAGATGTACCTATGCGTAATAAATCTAAAAAGGTATGTTGGGCCTGACTCAACATAACCTGGTACATGATAATGGTATTTTATATTCTTCTAGTTTGACACTCTCGGGGGATATTTTTGTTTAATAATAAGATTTTTATTAACCATTATGAGGGATTTATATAAAATGTAATTATTGTTAAAGAATAATATCTTTAAACATTATGTTTTCAGAAATCAAATTCTTATAGAATTATAAGTTTAATAAATTAAATGTGTTAGTCACTAAGGTTATAATCTTTTATAAAACGGTGAGAAACAGGAGAAACTATGTAAATGGTGAGCACAACAGATTAGGAATTTATAGCCTTCTGGTGAAAGATGGAATGGAAAACTTCATGGGAACGATGAATCAACTGACTTAAGTTATGGGAAATAACTTCAATATAGATGAGAGGCTGAATACACCTTGAGGGGAACAACTTTTTGTTGATCCCTTTAAGAGTTAATGAACAACTTCATTTAGTGGATCTACCGACCCATTGATTACTGAAAAATGGATAATATCTATAGAAAAGATCTTTTCTGTACGATGTCATTTGGAATAAGAGAATGTCATATTCGCGGTGTACCATTAAGATGGAGAATCTTATCAGTGGTGTGCACTAATAAAAAAATTATGAGGGTAGTTTGAAGTTATGGAGTGGGAAGATTTTAGGGGAGCTTTTCTCAAAAAATATTTCCCTCAATCAATGCTGAAAATGGATAAGGAATTCCTAGAACTGAAACATAAGGAAAATGAATATATGGGAAGCTATGAGATGAACTTCCCATGTATTTCACATATTACCTATATCTCTTTTATGGATCTTAATGGGAAGGTTGAAAGTTTATTCAGTGGACTAAGACCCCATCTATGAAATAATCTATCCAATCCAGATTATGATAGTTACAAGGAGATAGAGAGAAGTGCATTAAATGTTGAACTATAGTTCAGAGAGATGCAGTGGTCCCATATATCAAAATAATATAATATATCTTCATAGCCAAATATGGGTAGGATCTTTGTTCAAGGAAGATAATTAAAGAAAGTGCAACATTCTACATGAAAAAATATCGGAAGAAGCATTTGGGGAATTGCTTTATCGGGAGAGAGAAATGTTACATGTGGGTAAGAGATGAACATATTTCTCAGAACTATCATAGTGAGGGGAATCATCAACTTCTAAACACTAATGAAAAAGGGAATATTGTTCATTCCCTAACTGAATTCCAATGATTCAAGGGTGGATAGCTTAGGCTCTTTTCTAGTCATTTTAAAAATATGAAGTTAATAGAGGGGAATCACCATCAACCTCAACATAGGTCGAGGGATTAAGGTTGTTCTTTTTTTATCACGACAACTGAAGTTGAAGCTACAAATGATGTGGTGGTAGGTACTCTCATTGTTCTATCTTGGATATCATGTACTTTGTTTGATTCTAGTTCTACGTATTCCTTTATTTTTTCCAAGCTTAAAAAGAATATAGAATCATTCATTGAATTTCTAGAATTATAGTTATCATTCAAGACTCCTGGAGGTATTATCCAAGAATAAAAAGTGTATAGAAACTCCTGTAATCTTTTTGGAGAGGAAAATCTCATCGAAAATCTAGCATTCATTCCCATGTTGGAATTTGACATTATACTAGGGATGGACTGTCTCTAAAAGTATAATGTTAAAATCAACTATAGAAGCAATGAAATATTAGTAGTCTTGAATGGAAAACCTACATTTTTTTCAAAGGAGAGATATCTAGTCTTTAGATTTTCCTAGAAGTACCACCCTTATACTTCTATATAGAGATGATCGGTGAATATAAAGAAGGAAATGAAAGTATGTTAATAGAGAATATCCCAATAATTCAATAATACATTGAAGTATTTACCAAGGAGTTACCTAGACCTCCCCCAAAAAGAGAGGTACAGTTATCCATTTCACTCATGATTGGATCCAAGCTGATATCAAAGACAGCATATTCAAAAGAAAATTTAGTTTTTGAGGAATTAAAGAAATAGATTCAAGACCATTTGGATAAGTGGTTTATCTGGAAAATTGTGTCTTATTATGGGGGTATTCTCTTTTGAAGAAGAAGGATCGATAAATGTTTTTATGCATTGATTATAGATAGCATAATAGGATCATAGTGTACCATATTCCAAGAATTGATAATTTATTTGTCCATCATTGTGGGGCTCAATTATTCTCCAAGACTGATCTTCGATCTAGTTATCATCAATTGATGGTGAAGAAGAAAGATATTTTAAATTATAACTTCTAATAAAGATATGGGAATTATGATTTTGTTATTATACCCTTCAGATTTACTAATGCTCCAGATATTTTTATATATTTTATGAATAGATTATTTAAGTATGACCTTTAAAAAAATTTGTAGTTTTTATTTATTATATTATGATATATTCCAATAGTTGTGAGGAGAATAAATATCATTTAATGGTTATATTGAAAACTATGAGGAATGAGAGTCTATTTGGAAATTTCATTAAATGTGAATTTTGGTTTCAAAGAGATGCTTTATTAGGAAACAATGTATGTAATGATGGAATCTGGTTTGACCCTGCAAAGATAGTGGTTGTGAAGGAGTGGCCTTATCCTATAATAGTAACTAAGATTCAAAGTTTACTTGGATTGGTAGGATATTATAGGAGGTTTCTGAAAATCATTTCATGACTTTATAATCCACTGACCAAGTTAACCTGAAAAAGGGATAAGTTCATATAGACTAAAGAGTGCAAAGAATGTTTCTAAGAGCTGAAGAATGGATTAGTTACTACAACCTAGTTAACTCTACCCTCTATCAGAGAAGGATTCATTATTTTTATTAATGCATATCTTAAAGGTATGGGTGTATCCTCATGCAAGATAACAAAGTGTTTGCTTACGAATCCTGATAGTTGAAGCCTCATGGGAGGAATTATCCGACGCAAGACCTATGGATGGATGTAGTTGTTTTTTTCTTTGAAGATATGGAGGCACTATATTTATGGGGAGAAATGAGATATATACATAGACCATCAAAGTTTGAAGTATGTTTTCATGCAAAATAAATTGAACATGAGACAGAGGATATGGTTAAACAGTATTAAAGAATATGATTGTTCAATTCATTATCATCCCAGAATATAAAAAAAGTCATCGATGCATTCTGTAGTAAATACCATGTTTTTATGGCTACGATGAGGACTCAAGGAGATACCTTGATTGAGTACCTAGTAAAACTGGACATGGGAATTGTTAGGGAAGGTACATCATCAACCCTACCTCAAATTTTTTATCAAATATCATTATTAGAGAAGATTGATAAATCATAAAAATAATATCTATGGTTATATAAAAAGATAGAGTGTGTGAGGAATGAGAAGTTTCCTAAGTTAAATATTTGTCAAGAATTTGAACTAAAGTTTCATATAAGGCTATGTAGTCCATCTATTTTAGAAATAAATAAGGGACTAATGGATGAAACTCATTGACCTACTTTCCCTATATATCCTAGAGCACAAAAATTTATAGGTACCTTTAGGATCATTATTAGTTGGATAACACGAAAAAGATATTTCTGAACACACTACAAGGTTCTTGGTGTGTCAAAAAATAAAGAGTGAAAATTAAAAAAGGGGTATTACAACCACTACCCATACCATGTCAGAAGTGGGATAATATTAACATGGACTTTGTCAGTAGTCTCTTAAGAAGTTACAATGGAAAGAATGTGATATGGGTTATAGTGTATCATCTCACCATGACTGGAAATTTTTTCTTTATATGGGAATTTTTCTATCATTACCAACTTTCCAAAATATACATAAAGGGAGTGATAGGGTTTCATGGGATACCACTCTCCATCATATTTGATCATGATCCAAGTTTCACATAAAAATTCCAAATAAGTCTTCAATATGATCTGAGTACCGAATTGAATTTCAGTATAGCATATCACCACCAAACTGATGACCATTCTGAAATGAATATTTAGACACTTGAGGAAATTATGAGAAAATGATTAATAAATTTAAATGTGGATGGGATAAACATATCACCTTAGTTTAGTTCTTATACAATAATAACTTTTATTCGAGTAATCAAATGGCACCCAATGAAGATCTTTGTGGGAAACATTGTAGAACTCCTACTTTCTGGGATGAACCTAGTGAGAGAAATCTTCTTCAACCAAATCTTGTGCAATAGATTATTGAAAAGGTTCATTCGATATAGAAATGCATAAATGCTACTCAAATTTGATAGAAGATCTATGCTAACAACCGTTGAAGGAACATGGAGTTTGATGTTAGCAAAAAATACTTCTTTCAAATTCATCCTTGGAAGAGAGTCATGCAGTTTGGGAAAAAATAGAAGCTCATTCCTATGTAAATTGGAATAATAAATCCTTGATTACATAGGATCATTGGTTTATCGAATTGTATTTCATCCAAATCTATCTCAATTTCATGATGTTTTCCATGTATCTCTCTTGAAGAAGTATATACCCGGCCCATCACATGTACTGAATCTTGAAGTGGTACAACTAGAACATGACCTATCTTATGAGGATCATCTGGTGGAGATCTTGGATCGTAGAGACAAGGTTCCACATAACAAGACTACCAACCTCATTAAAGTGTCGTAGAGGAACCTCCAATATAAAGAATCTATGTGGTGACCGTAGGAGACAATAAGGCAAAAGTACCCATGAATTTTTTGAACCAAGGGATCAAGTTAAAATATTAGGGATGAAATTTCTTAAGGGGGAATAATGTAACGACCCAAACATTTTGAATAATATTTTTTTGAAAGTGTGTGTAATATTATTTTTTACTCAACATAAATATATCTCTTTAATAATAAAGTGAGTATAATTTGTAATGTGACCATCGATTTTTGACTATTATATGATCGTTGTCCAATATAACCATTGGTAAATATAACTATTGGAAACTATACTCTTAAAAATTATTTCAAAATTATAATAAATATTTATAAGAAGTAATGATAATGGAAAATTAATGTAAAAAAGAAGATTTGATGGCCTCATCCAGTAGAGGCATGTCGGACGAAGCCCATTTTTCAGAACATGGGAGGGAGGTTGAATCATGGGGCTTTTCTCTTGACTAATACCATGCTGGGGATCATCATATTAAGATTGATAAAAATCACATAATGAATAAGTTCAAGTTTATGGAAATTACTACATGGGTTATCTTATATGAGCCTCCATAAGAATTTGTTACCATTACACACCTCAATCTTAGGATGTATGCGGGTGTTATAAGGGGTTGTATTTCAAGGCCTTAGTTACTTAATGTTTAATGTTTTTTTATATAAAAATTTGTTATTCAATCAAATTTTTAAGAATATTTTTTCTTAAAAATATAACAAATTTCATATATTAATTTTTTGGACAGGAATTATACATTTTAGAAATAATATAATTATTATGATAAAAAAGTTATTATTAAAAAAAAGAATTTTAATTGAATATTATTTAAAAAAAATATTATTTAAATTTAAATGATGAAATATTTTTATCAAGTGTCATAAATTTTAATATGCATTTTACTATGCATTTTATATCCACTGTATTTTTAATAAATAAGAATTTTTATATTTAAAAATAAAATTTCTCATTATTAAAGAATTAATATGATAAAAAATATTTTTTGAAATCATCATGTGGAAATTAGGTTAGGGTGAATTTATTATAATTTTCTAAAATATTTTTTTTGGTGAATAGTAAAAAATGCAGTCCTACCTTTTCGAAGTGTTTAATGAAATCATAACGATGTAATAAGTCATATAAAATTTTGGTTGACTCTTTTGGATTAAAATAACATATTGGGTGTCCCAAGTGACCAATTACATGGGTAAATACCATGGTCAAGCCCATGGTTTTCCAAATATCACCACCGAGGTGTCTAAGGAAATCATTAAAAAAATTCCTCACTTTTACAATAAATACCCACTCATTTCTCTAGTATAATTCATTAACAATTAATAAAACATTAATATCTAATATTTTTACTTCCAAATTAGTCCTCAAAATGTTTCCTTAGGCTGCCATGTTCCCAATATTTTAGTTTTAATAGTTACTAAAGGTAAAGGAAATCTTAACTTCTCTTTTCCTTTCATGTTCCGTTTTTATGTGGTATGTATTTCAAATTTATAAGTTATTTTATTTTGTACATTTTAATATATCCATTTAATGTATTTATATTATTTTATTAATGGAATACCCTTTTACCTTCACTTTTTAATTCTTTCTAAAACTGGGTTTCTTACCCGTTATGTAAATGAATTTTCTTCTCCAAATTTCTCTCTTTTTCTAAAGAAATTCTTTTATTTTCTTTATGTGAATATTCAAAAACTATTTATTTTACAAGTTTATTAAAAAATATGTATAAATTATTTATTTTATTAAATAATTTACATACATAAAACCCTCATTCAATTTTTGTGGGTTATAAATGACATAATGATCAATTTTTTTAGCACTTTTTAAAATGCCATGATTTTGATACAAAACACATTTATTTTTTCATCAATGGATATTTATGAGATATTTGATTATCATATATGTGGATAAAATTAATTAATACTTGTTATTGGTGCTTTCTGATAGAGATCTAATGCATTGGGTAAATAATTTAATCTCTAGAGATTACATGTTTTATGATACCCTGGTGAATAACCTTAGTAATTTTTATGATACCTCACTGATAAACCTTGGTGATAAGCTTGTGAATGACTCAATTAATTTTTTTTCCACATTTACAAGTTATTATTCATGTTATTATTATTATATTAATCTTTTTCATTCCTTTATGTATTTCCTCATGTTCTTATTGATATTCTTAAAGATCACAAGTAAACGATTTCCCTTATTTTCCCTTACTAGGCTTTATGCTCAACCATTCCTTTGATGTATGTCGTATGATATGAAATAAATGTACATAGAAGAAAATTTTGAGAATAATTTAAATTTTAATATAATAATGATTTAAATTTTCATGTGTTATTTAACTTATTTCTATGAAACTAAACTTTAAAAAATCCATTGTTTGTATAATTCAATGAAATATGATGTAATAAATAGGTCAGATGCCATAAAAAGTGTCAATTAAAGAAATATATTTAAATAATAAGGTTTTAATGGTTAAATAACCTATATAAAATAATAATTAATATGAAATATTAGTACCTTATCACTTAGTTCTAACCAAGATTAATCTGATTTACCCTTTACTGAGGTGATAAAATTTTCCACAGTTACTATTCCTACTTCCTAAATATAAAAGGGTCATATTTACCAAATGTGACCCTTTGTATTTAAAATATGGAACCCATTTTATAAAATAAAATACCAATATTCTGAATAAATTAATTTTTAAAAAATATGGAAAACATGATGAAAACCATTATTAGAAAGATACATTTTTTAAGTATAAAACTAGATTTATTCTAATCTCATGCATAGATAAAATATTAGATGAAAGTTAAAAAAAATTGAATATTATATATATATATATATAATTAAAATAATTCCCCTATATTGAAGAATTTAATTTATTAAGATAAATAAAACATTGCATGCATAAAAACAATTTTTCCAAAAAAATCCCTTTTATATTTATAAATATTCTTATACTAAATTTCTTCATAAAATTGATTCCAATGAAAATATTTTGAAATAAATAATATAATAGAAATAATTTTACTTTTAAATGATTTTAAAATAATATTTTACTTTGTAAAATATTGAAACTAAAATATAGATCTAAATAAAAAAATTTATATTTTCACTATTCACTAGAAAATCAATCTTTTCATAAAAATCTGAAAATTTAACACTATGATTATTTTGATATGATTATATTAAAAATGTTACTATTTTTATAAAGTATAATTTTTATAATCTGTAACAACCCATAACTATATCAATTAAATTTCTCATCTTATGTTTATATAGTATAGATCCTATAAAATCACTTATGAAACACAATACAAACATCACAAATGAAGAATAAATGAAAAAAGTGGTATTTATAGTAGTTAAAGAACTGATATAGGTGAAATGATAACTTGAACTTAGGAATAGTAATATTGACCTTATGAATAATAAATTGGACTAATCAATAGTAACATCACCCTTGAAAGTGAAAATAAAATTTAGGAACCATATATATGAATGTATCAAAAAATTGTATCATAGTATAAGCAAGAGAATATTTTAAAAATTATTAAATTAAGTGTTGGTATTTTGGTAAGACAAAAATATTTAATTATAATTTTATAATTAAAAAAATGATATGAATGAAAATTTATTTATATAAAATTTATTCATAAATTAACATTTTTTTGTATTATTATTTTAGGATAACTTTATGAGACCTTAGTTAATTTTTAAAAGTGTAATAAATTAAGTTATAGATTTAAAATATGAATTTTTCGAGTAAACGATGGTTTTAATTAAAAAATAAATTTCTTCTATATAGATAATTATTTTCATAAAATGGAGTTCTCTTTTGAATTGTAAACATCAAAAAATGGTTAGGGTGGATGTTTGGGATTTTTCTAAAATACTTGTATTTTCGTGAATAGTAAAATATAATAATTTACAATAAATAATAAATACGTAATTTATTGATTCATAGGTGATGTTTTGATGATGTAATAACCCATGGTTCAAACTAAAATGCACTTATTACATTATTTAGTCACAAGAAGCAACTTATTACTTGTCTTTAGAAAAATAATAAAATAAAGAGAAAGCACCCCTCTCCTCCACTATAAATACCACCTCTCACCACCACTTCTCCTTGCACCTCTAAGCCTTTAATATTTTACAAATTATACCCAAATACCCTTCCAAATCCTCTCCCCCATGTCTAAGAGATATTTTTCTTAACAAAAGACAAAAATTAATCTCCTTAAATAGGTTCTCAAGGAGGAGTATTCCAGAGGTATAATCCTCTTCCTTTTCCTTTTAATTTATTTTCAATTTTTTTATTTTATTATTCAATCCCCACCTCATTTTTCCAAATTAGAATCAAAACACTATTCTCTTCTATAAAATGGAATTATATTTTTTCAATGGAACATCCTTACTTAAAATAATTTCTCTCTATCTCTCTTTTATTTTAAAAATGAAATCATCGTCCGTGAGGTGCCGATTTACAACCTTCATAGAAAATGGATTTTTATTCTTCAATTTATCCATCAAGGATTGTAATAAAACCATTTTTATGGTTAAAAAATTCTATAATATATTTATTATAGCCTATTTAATGTTCTAGAACAAATATATATACATAATATTAATTTATACTACAAAACTAGTTCATAATAATTTAAAAACCGCCAAAATAATATATATGATTATCAAAAATGATTTATATAATGAATCATCCTCATAACATATATAAATCAAATAAATTTATATAAGGTTAGTAATTAATTGATTGATTGATTTAATTTGATTATCTAGGATGTTAAGGTCAAGTAGAGAACACATTTAAACATATGGTAAGAACTTTCTTCCTGAACCTCCATTCTGATTTGGGTTATAATTTCTTCCTCTATACACCAATGTATTTATTAATTATTTTTATTTAATTATTATAAATTATATATATGTTAAAAAATCATATAACTAGATCAGATCATCATTCTTTTCTATGAGAATAATTTTTTTATACGGTTTGCTTCTCATTTCTTCCTGATACAAAAGCTCGATTAAAGGGGACATCTCGATTTCTTACCCATTTTATAATACCATCCATAATATGTTTTAAGACACCATTATTTTTATAAAATTACTAATTTTTCATGAAAAACTTTATTTTTTCATTTTTGGTTTTATAAAAAAAATCATGACAAATACAAATGTTTTTTTCCAAAAGAACTCTTCTTTGCAAAGTAATAAAGGGTATTTATTTGAAGAATTCCTCAATGATTTTATCTGATTATTTTCATATATTCTAACATATATATTTATTTTTATTATTTATTGAGGTTTATCTCTTATTTTTATCATCCATCATATTTTATTGAATGGTTTATAGTCAGTTTGAAAATGAATATTCTATCTTGATACCATTCACCTTACTACTCAGATTGGTTAGTGATTATGTTTACAGATTGGGGAAATTTAATTACATCTCATATTTAAATTTTGTTATGTTTATAACTATTTATATAATGAATTAATTGTACTTAGTATGTTATGGGTGGATCTCATTATATACCCTCAATGAATCGGTATATCTCATGACAAAAACTAGACTAGTATTTTACCCATTATGTATGGTGCCTTGGACGAGGCCTTGACAGTATGTTTATGATGTCTGGAATTATGAATTCCCTCATTATTAAACTAGTAATTTATTTTCCATGTGATTATTCTACTTGTATAATATCCATGATTATATATTATTATGGTATTATTTAATTATATTTTAAGTCCTTCTATTTTATACTCAGTATTATATTTTAATGGAATGTTCACTTTTAGTTATTCACCGTTATTTATATTTATTCTTATTATATATTACTTACCCTTACTAAGAATATTAGATCACCCATTTCTTATGTTTTATTTTTTCCTAGGATGTGAAGGTGAATATTATGAATGATTTAAAGGGACAATCTTGCATTTATGGATGTTTCCAATAGAATATCTATATTGTTTTTCCTTTAAAAGTTGTAATGTAAAACTTATATTTTTATCTGGTTTTCCAAAACTAAAAAACTATTCGGTCCTTTGGGATATAACTTCTTTATAATCATACCAAGGTAATAAAGTAAGGCACCAGCTCCAAGATATTGGGTTCAAGGACATTACAGTTAGTATCAATAGACATTTTTTAGAATCCTTGGAAACTAGATTTAAAAAACATAGATTAGGTAATATATCCCTAAGATAGAATTTGAGGAAAAGAATTGAAGAATATGCAAGAATTTGGGTAAGGTAGATATTATGTGGATATTCCTAGAAATATATCATTTTTTCTGGATAGTACAAGTGAATGTGGTTCACACACAGATGTACCTAGGGGTAAAAACTGTGACAAGGTGTCTCGGGTCTGACTCAGGGTAACCTGGTACATGACAATGGGCCTTATTATGCACCTAGAGAGACACTCCTAGGGGATATTCTTAGGAAATGTTTCATTTTATTTAAAAATAATTATAAATGATTTGAAAGTAAATATTTCCCCAAATAAACCATGTTTATGATTATGAGATTATATATGCATACAACATTAATTTATTTTAAGTGTTTTTTAGTTTTAGATTATAAATTAAGATTCATAACCTAATATAGTGTATTAAATTATTTAGAAGTAGCGCCTGGTGGAAGAATTGGAAATAATATCAATGAATGTATCCCATATAGGTATTTTCTTCCAATAAAAGATAATGATGTAAGTTTTGGATATACGATTGGTGTTGAGAAACTTATAACTATACTGGGAAAACCACCTTAGGTTATAAACTATAATCTTACTTGTATAGAGCATCCTGATCCATAATGTGAAGGAGAAATATTGGACCACTTAAGGAAACAACAACCTCCATCATTCAAAGGGAATAAAAATCCATTTATAGTTGAGAATTTGATTATTTCCTTTGAGAAGATAGTTCATTCTTTAGGAAGTAACAAAATGGGGAAGGATTTCAACGTGGTTTAAGATCTATTAGGATATGTTGATTAATGGTGGTCACTAATTCAAAACACAATGGTGGAAGAAATTAAAAATATATAGTGGGTTTATTTTAAGGAAATGTTATTAGAAAAATATTTTCCCTCATGAATAATGAGCAGATATGGAAAGGAAATCCTTGAATATAAGGAAAAAGAAGGAAGAGAATGTTTCCAATAATAAAGATAACATTGAAGTTTTAGCAAGGTATATCACAGACTATATATATGTAATTATAGGAGAAATATTGATCAATTTGTTGATGTTTTAAAACAATTCCACTATAGGGAACTCATCTCCCAAAATTTCTCATCATATTAACATATTGTCTCATGTGAAATCAAGATAGAAAAATAATTCTATAAGTTATATAAATTCAAAGTAAATCAAGAGAATAAGAGGGTTGCTGAACACTCTAGAAAAGTAAATAATAAAAAGGGGAAGAATTGAAGATTTCATTTTCCATCATGTGATAATTGTGGGAAGAAACACCTCTGTACTTGACTAAAGGGTATGTGTGTTTGTTACAAGTATGGATAAAAAGGTCACCAAGCCTATGATTTCATGGGAAAGAAAGAATCTACCCATGTTTAATGCTATAATTAAAAAGATATGGATCATTATGAAATTGATTTTATTAATAACCATTTAATCTTTCCCTAAAGAAAGCCAACGGAGAAAGGACAAGATTATATAGTCACAACTATGGAGCATGAAGTTCCTAATGATGTGGTGGAAAGTTCCATAATTGTTTACTCAAACATAATCGATGATTTATTAGATTTTCTATCATCACATTCATTTATATATTCTTAGTTTTCCAAAAAAAATTAGGCATTTTCATTTTTGTTTAATAAATGAGTTTTTAGTCAAAACTCCTAACAGAAGTATCATTCCAAAACATATTTGTCAATATATCCCATTTATAAAACATAAACATGTTTCAGTTGTTGAACTTATCATCATTCCCATAATTGATTTGGATATAATAATCAGTATGAATTGGATTTCAAATTATGATGTGTAAATATATAGTAAGAAGAAGGTAGTTATGATTTTGGAAAATGATGTAGAGTCCCTTATCTTTATAGAAGAAACCTCTCCATCTAATTCTTATCTAGATCTACCCCCAGTACTTCTACTAAATTAAATTCTTATGGAGGAAGAGAACATAATAGCTATGGGTAAGGAAATAAATATTTAAATAGATTATGTACCTATTTTCAAAGAATATATTGATGTATTTCTATAGGATTTACTTGGACATCCTATGGAGCAATAAATTGACTTTTTTGTTGATTTAATTCTGAGTGAAAGGCCCTTATTAATGACTCAGTATAGAATTTCCACAGTGGAATTAGTGGAGATGAAGAAAAAACTAGATGAGTTGAGTAGAAAGTGGCTCATTATCCCTAGTGTTTCTCTATAGGCTGATCTTATTATTATTGTTAGGAAGAAATATAGATCTATGAGACTGAGCATTGATTATAGGGAGATAAACACTATTATGATAAAGAAAAATTATCTTCTAACTATTATTGAGGATTTCTTTAATCAAATTGAAGGATATAAATATTTTTCAAATATTAATCTTTTATTTGGATATCATCAATTGCATGTGAAGAGTAAATATATTCCAAATTTGGAATTTTGAATTAGGTATAAACATTATGAGTCTATAGTAATTCCACATGGACTAACTAATGCACCATCTATTCTGATAGATCTAATGAATAGAGTTTTCAAGGAATATCATGATAGATTTGTTGTGGTATTTATTAATGATATCATGGTATACTCCAAAAGAAATAAAAGAAAGTAGAATCACTTGTTCATTATTTTGGAGACTCATAGAAGAAATTAGTTATAATAAATGTTTATAAAGTTTGATTTATGGATTCAAAAAGTTTCTTTTCATGGTCATATTATCTCTATAGATGGAATCTTAGTTAATCTAGTGAAGACAAATACGTTCCCAGAATGGCCTACACCAATGCAGTTAACTGAGGTACATAATTTTATGGTTTAGGTGGTTATTATCGACATCTTGTTGAGAACTTTACCTGATTAGCTAACCCGTTAACTAAGCATACTAATAAATGGGGTAAGTTCATATGGGAAAAAGAATGTGAATAATGTTTTGAATAATTAAAGAGGATATTGGTGAATTCTATGATCCTGACTCTACCATTGGGAAGTGGTGGGTTTGTGATTTATAGTGATGAATCAATGAAAAGGACTTGGTTGGGAACTAATGAATAAGTAAAGAGTTATTGCCTATGCATCAAGGTAGTTAAAAACTCATGAACATAACTATACAAATAATGATCTTGATTTAACATATTTAATCCTTTATTTGAAAATATTAATGCATTATCTCTATGGTGAAAGATGTGAGATATATACATATCACAAGATCTTGAAATATAACTTCTCACAGAAATAAATATACATGAGGAAAAAGGTATGGATTGATCTACTTAAAGATTATGATTTTTCAACACACTATCACCTAGGAAATGAAAATAAGGTTGTTAATGCATTGAGTAGGAAGGATCATGGTGTTTTAAATAAAATAAAGATTGAAAAATAACCTTTTCTCATGGATCAAGAAAATATGGATATGGGAATTATCTTGGAAGGTGAAACATAATTTCCTTTTCAACTAGTTTCATAACCATATTTATTGGATAGAATAAAAAGTTCATAGTGTGATTATGAGATTCTTCAAAAAAATTAAATCTATGAATGATGTGAAGTTTCCAGACTCCATGGTTGGTGATGGAATTATGAGATTTGGGAGGAAGTAATGTGTTCCCTCTATACTCGAGCTAAAAATGGAGTTATTATATGATTCCCATTGTCCAAATTTCTCTATACACCCTAGTAGAACTAAGAAGTATAGATATTTGAAGGAACATTTTTGGTGGGACAACAAGAAGTGTGAAATTTATGATTATGTATCAAGATGTTTAGTTTGTCAATAAATGAAGGTTCGAAGACAACATCCTAAAGGAGTCATGCAGCCTATGCCTATTCCTATATGGAAATGGGATGACGTCACTGTGGATTTTATCACTGCATTACCAAAAAACCCAAAAAATAATGACCTAATATGGATAATGGATGATTTAATTACAAATCATCACATTTCCTTTCTATAATGGATGATTTTCCACTAGAGTTCCTTGAACTGTTCTATATTAATGAAGTTGTAATACATCATTAATTAATTCTTTCTATTGTGTATGTTCATGATCCATAATTTACATCGAAATTCTGTAATATTATTCACAAATCTTTGAATAATGGGCTTTGTTTGAGTAATGTTTATCACACTCAAACAGATGTGCGGTCTAAAAAGACAATTCAAACATTGGAAGATATATTGAGATAATGATTAATTGAATTTCATGGTATATGGGATCAGTATTTACCTTTAGTATAGATTTCTTAAAACAATAGTTTCTATTCTAATATTCAAATGGCACCATAGGAAGCATTATATATAAATAGATGTCTTATAATAAATTGTTGGGATTAAGTTGGTGAAAGGAAGCTTGTAGGGCTAGTGCTTATAGAGGAAAAAATGGAAAAGGTAAAGACTATTCAAACCCATATCAAAGAAACTCAAAGTAGAAGAAAGATCTATGTCAAAAATTGAAGTAAAATTTTTGAATATCAAGTGGGATATCTTGTTTTCTTGGAAGTGTCTCCAAGGAAAAGTGTTATAAGATTTAGGAAGAAAGGGAAATTGAGCCCCAAGTACATTGGAAATTATAAAATTCTAGAGAAAATTATAGATGTGGCTTATAATTTTCAAATTCCACTAAGACATTATAAGGTACACAATGTGTTCACATCTCCTTGTTAAGGAAGTACATTCCAGACCCAAAAAATGTACTCACTTCTGAAGGAATATAATTAGAACCTGACTTATCTTACTGTGAAGAGATTTTATGTATTTTGGACACTAAAGAATGGGTACTGAGGAATTTAACAACTCAGTTGTTAAAGGTACTTTGAAAAAAATCATAAAATTGAAGAGGTAATGTGGGAGACTGAGCAGCAAATGATAAAAAACTACCCAAATCTTTTTGTGGGGTGACAATATGGAAATTTCGAGGATGAAATTGTATGTGGGAGGAGAAAATGTAATGACCCCAAACTCTATTAATGAAATTTCACTTCTTATTTTTATATAGTATATATCACATAAAATCACATAATGAACACAATATAAACATCATAAATGAATAATGAATAAAATAAGAGGTATTTCTAGATGTTAAAGAACCTATACTAATGAAATAGTCACCTGAACTTAGGAATAGTAATATGACACCTATGAATACTAAATCAGATTAATGAATTGTAACATCACCCACAAAAGTATAGAAAAATTAGGCACCATAAAAATGAAAGTATCATATAACCATATGATAGTATAATTAAATGAATATTTTAAAAACTGTTAAATTAATTATTGGTATTTTTATAGGTCATAAATGTTTAATTACAATTTTATAATTAATAAAAATATTTAAAATAAAATTTATTTAAATAAAATGTATTCATAAATTCAAATTTTTGAATATTATAATTTTAGGATAATTTTATGTGACCATAATTAATTTTTGAAACTGTTATAAAATTAGTTATAGATTTAAAATTATTATTTTTCAAGTAAATGATATTATTAATTAAAAATAAAATTTGTCATATTTAGAAAACTATTTTCATAAAATGGAGTTAATTTTTGAATTCAACACATTGAAAAATGGTTAGGGTTAATTTCTAGGATTTTTCTAATATACTTTGATTTTTTGTGAAATCTAAAATATGATAATTTACAATTAATGATAAATACATGATTTATTGAGTCATAGGTGATGTTTAGATGATTTAATAACACTTGGTTTAAACTCACATACACTTTTTAATGTTTTTAGTCTCAATAATCAAAACTGTTGATTGTCTTGAGAAAACTACTAAAATATTGAGAAATCACACCTCTCCTCCACAATGAATACCAACACTTATCCTCACACCTCTAATCCTTGAATCTTGTTCAAATTTTGTTCAAATACCCTTAACAAACCTCTCCCCCATGTCTTGGATAATTTGGTCTTAATAAAAGACCAAAACCAATTCCCTTAAGGAGGTTCTCAAGGATAAGTGTTCAAGAGGTTAAATCCTATTCTTTTTTCTTTTTAATTTCTTTTCATTTTATTTTATTTTATTATTCTATCCTCACCTCCTCTATCCAAATGATCTTGATAACTAAATTATTATCTATATACTATAATTATATTATTTTAATGGAATATCCTTCCTCAAAATCCATTCTCTCTTCCTCTCGCTTTTATTTTAAAAAGAAAATCATCATTAGTGAGGTGCCGATTTACAACCTTCATGGATGATGGATTTTCATTTTTTTAATTTATCATTAATGACTGGTACTAAAACCATTTTTATGTTTAAACTAGACTATATTTTATTTATTAAAGTCAATATAATTTTATATAACCAATATATATACATAATATTAATTTATATGAAAAAACTACTTCGTAATGATTTAAAAACCGCAAAGATAATCTAAATGTTTATCACTAATGTTTTATATATTGAATCATCCTCATACTTTATAAAAAAATGATTTATATAACCATTTAGTATTATTTATGTTAATTAATATCATATAAATTCAATTCTGGGGAATTGTTACTATTCCACATGAAATTCCATACTCATATATAAGTATATCGATCGTGAAAACCAAAGAAAACAAACACTCCCAAGCAATAAAATTGTATATTATAACTCATCAAACATGCCACAAATAAACTTAATAAAATTAGAATAATTAAAATACATGTACATAAGGTCATTAATTAATTAATTAATGGGTTTAATTTTATTATCTATGATATTAAGGTCATGTTTAGAACACATTCGGACATAAGGTAAGGGTTTTCTTCCCAAACATCCATTTTCATTTGGGTTATGCTTTCTTCCTCTATAAACCAACATAATTATTCCTTATTTTTATGTAATTATTATAAATTATATATATATGTTCCAAAATCATATATTCATATCAGTTTATAATTATTTTAAGGGACAATAAATTTTTCATAAGGTTCCCTTCTCATTTCTTCCCAATACGCAAGCCTGGTTAGAGGAAACGTCTCGATTTGTTACCCTTTTTCAAGTACCATCCATAATATGTTTTAAGAAACCATTATTTTTATAAAATCAATAACTTTTTCATGAGAAATTTCTATTTTTAATTTCTATTTTTATACAAAAAATCCTAACAAATGAAAATTATTTTTCCAAAAGAACTCTTCTTTACAAAGTACAAAGGGTATTTCTCTCGAGAATTCCTTGAGGATTTTATTAGATAATTTTCATATATTTCAAAAATTATATTGAATTTTATTCTTTATTGAGGTTAATATATTATTTTTACAATCCAATGTATTTTATTAAATGGTTTTTTATCATTTTTTCTTTTGATGTGCTATCTTAATACCATTCACCTTACTACTCAGAGTGGTTAGTGATTATAATTACAGATTGGTGAAAGTTATTTACATATCATGTTTATATATTGATTGTGTTTATCCATATTCATATGAAGCATTTATTGGAATTAGTAATTAATTGGTGGGTCCCACTATATCCCCTCAATGCAGCGGTGGGTATCATGAGACAAACTGTACAAGGTTTCTACCCATTATGTATGGTGTCTTGGCTAAGGCCTTGACAATATCTGTATTATGTTTAGCAATATGAATTCCATAACTATGTAACTATTAGTTAATTTTCCATGTTATTATTTGACAATTATAATATCCATGGTTATGTTTTATTATGGAATTATTTAATCATCTTTTAATATCTACCATTTTATTCTCATGATTATTTTTTAATGGTATGTGAACTTTTAGTTATTCACCATGATTTATATTTATAGTTCTTATATATTGGTTACCCTTACTAAGTATCTAATATCACCCTTTATTATGTTTTATTTTTCACCATTATGTTAATACGGATATTATGAATGACTTCCAGGGATAATCTAGGAGTTTTGGATCTTTCTAATGGTAACTCTATATTGTTTTTCCTTCCAAAGTTGTAATGTAAAAATTATGTTTGTATTTATCTTTCCAAAACTAATAAACTTTCCAGTACTTAGGGATATGACTTACTTGTAATCATATAAATTTAATAAAGTGAGGAACTAAATCTGGGAGACTAGGTTCAAGGGCTTTACATAAACTCTAGAAATTGATTATAATATTTTTTCACCAAAATGAATAAATACATAATTGAAGAAAACATGTTTTTGAAACATAAAATAACTTTACCAAAAAATGATTACATATTTTCTAAGAATTAATCAATGATTTTTTATTTATTAGGTTCTTTATATAAATTTCCTAATTTAGTTAAAACTATCTATACCTGCCAATTGAACAGCTAGGTTATAGTTGTCATATTTAAATAATAATATTTCTTGATTTGTTTTGGATCAGTGTTGTGTGTCTTATACACTATCGAACAACATGTTATTTTAAATTATTAGGATGTTAAAATCACACCACCCCCCACCCCTTTAATAAATTAAATCATCTCAATTTGAAATTTTTCTTTAAAATCAAGGGTTTTACATTTGAAAATTCCTTTGTGGAAAACCCACATCGTAAAAAGGGTTAATAAAACTTCTTCTTGAAAAAAGGAAAAGGGAAATGCATTGGTTGTCTAAAATAACATGTTACTAGGTTTCCAAATAGGAATAAACAGTGGTAAGTAAAAATATATACATATAAGAGAAAACTAATACCCACTGATTAATAGAAAGTGGTACATAACATGGTCAAAAAAAATTAAAAACCATAAATCTATGATTGGTGAAAAACCCATCAATTCATTTCCAAGTAATCATAATAGGATAAAATTATTTTGCAAGACCTTATTCCTAGAGTTTAGAAATTACTTTATCATCTAAAATAATATTATAATTGCCTGAGAAACATAATTGTATCCTTTAATCAATTTCTACCATAATCTCATCTTTTCTCTCAAACAATTAGTATCCAGAATAAATTTTTTTATTACTAAACCACTAAAATTAACTTATAATGGGTATGATAATCCAAAAAAGGATAAAAATATATTACTCATACCTTTAAAAATTATCCAAAACTAAAATGGTTTCATATATGGTAAGATAATAACCCAAATTTATAATCATTCATATAAATAGATAATGAATTTTACTTAACAATTTCACAATGAAATCAAGGGTTCGATGTAGATTATTTCACAAATAAGTAACCCAAAATCCTAAATAAACTCAATAAACTAAAAATTAAAGAAATTTTTAAACTCAAAGATTATATCATACCTTTCATATTAAACCTCTAATAATGTAATAGAATTTATCTCAAATAATCGTTTACGTTAAACATAAATTTTACATATACCTTAACCATATATAATGTCGCTCATAATTTCATTAATCACCTCAAAATCCCAAAAATAAAAAAATATTTTGCCCTATAATATGTCTCTAAAAAAATTAATCTTTATCTTTCAAATAATTAAAAAAATCACACTAACCATGACATCATGTAGGCTATTGGTATGCATCACACCCTTATCACTCTTCGATTGTGGGTTCAAGCCTTGAAACATTTTTGGATGCGATAAGTGGTCTCCCAAACTATGTATTATATTTTTATGAAACTATATTAATATAAGACTTATAATGTTCCAAAAAATATGATTATCAGACTCAAAATAACATTAGTCATCAAATACCTTTTTAACCACTAAGGTTTTATATACAATATATTGTTTCAAAAAAATCATATAATATTAATTGACTATTATTACCTAAAAATCAATAATAATTTTAACTATAAAGGTTATCAATAACTTTAAACTTATATCCACAAAATATAAAAATATTATTTCATAAATAACCTTATCACTAAAACATATACTAAACGAAAGGGTTGTATTCCCATAAATGCTTCCCAAAATATCCTTAATTCAATTAAATTCACATCATATAAAACCACAAAACATTTTATATTTTTTCAAAATTATGATTAACCATAGAAATATTGACGCATGATGGTACCTAATAATATTAAACTATCCTTATATTGATCATAAACTTAGTCTCTTTAGGAATATATTTAAATGATATCATGGGGTTATATTCCCTAATCTATATTTTCTAAAATCTAGTTAACAATATTTCTACAAATATTTATCTGATACAAGCTATAAATACCCCAAAATTAGTAACCCATATTTTGTGATTACTTAATTACATTGGTACTACATATAAGAAATCATATACTAAAGCACCTACAGTATAGTAGTCTTGAGAGACTAGATATATATTTGAATATCACATTACATTTAAAATTCTAAAATACCACATAGTATTATCTTTGAGAACGCCATTATTTACTTTATTATTTTGCTAAATGAAAATCCTAAAAAACTTCTGGGAATCCTGATAAAAGGGAAAATAATATAAGGGTAGTCTCAGTTGTCTAATACGGGTAAACATACAGCTGAAGATAATGTGGCAGAAATAATATGGAAATAATAAATTATGATCAAATATTGTCATATAAATAATCACATGAACTTGAAAATTTTATATGGACATAATAACAAATAAAATAATCACATGGACATCAATAACTAATTTTATAATGATGGAATGCATAATTTTGGTCATTTGAAACTTACTATCAAGGTCTAGTTCCAAGTCATTTGAAAATACCATCAAGGTCTTATACAAATACATCTACAAAAATTGGCTAGGACTCAGTTGAAACCAAAATTAGTTTTTCCTTGATAAATACCAATGAATATAAGTTATAAATTGGACCCCACATGTCACTTAATATTTCCAATGAATTTATAATATGAATGTGGAGAATAAAAATTCCATACATAATCCTTATAAAATTTGTATTGAAAAACTAACATAAGAAATGGTTATATTTTCCCAATAAGAATTGATAATAAACCATCTAGATAAAGAAGAAGGATGGTATAATTAGAACTTATCCTTAGTGGACTATAATTAGAATAATGGTTATTTATCAATGATGAGTAGAAATACCTTAAAAATATTATTAAAACATACTTGAAGAAAATACACTTTTCATTTTGAAATCCACATTTTAAAAATAAAAATTTAAAAATTTTTGGAAAAATTATATCTTGGAAAATGGAAATGGGAAATTGTAATGGTTAAAAATATTGAGTGTTCATGATGGCAGGAAATTCAATTCAGGTCATATAAGTTAATAAAAACTTTCCTTCCACACTTTTGTATGAAAGATCAAAAAGTACCACATTTGGAAAATGAAGGAAAGTTTACCTTTAAACTATTTTTTAATAGTAAAACATGGGTAAAATTGTATTTAATAAATAAATTTAGAATATTAAAAATATTCATTATAACATTTGAAATAAAATATTGATATGGAAAAAATATATTCTCAACTGAGTTGAAAAATAGTCAGTTTTTTCTTAAAAACATTATTTTGGTATATTGAGTACATAAATAGATAATAGTAAATGGAATCCATTAAATAATGGAAATAATTAGAGAAAAATAAATAAAATTGGGACTAATATATAAATATCAAATAATTCCCCCAATAGAGGCCTAAACATATACAGTCTCATATAATGATGAGATTGTGAAATAAACCCTTGCTGCTTTGGTAATTTTTGAATAATAATCCCCATTAAAGAAATATCTTAAAATGAAAATTTAAATAATATGAATAAAAATATATTCATGATATGAAATATAAAATGTTATATATATATGATACATAAAAGGAATAAGTGGTGAATATAGAATATGTCTCATAAAAGTGAAAATGAGACAAGAAACCCTTACCGTAGTTTCGACTTTCTTCATATGAATCCAAATATCCTATATAATAAATATATATATTACATAACCATAATAATATATATCATACCATATATTATTTACTTATAATCCTTTATCACTCATTTATGAAAGATTCCTCATTAAAATCACTGTTTTGGGTAATAACAGCTATGTTTTCATGTCTATTTTGGTTTGGTAATTTCAATCCCCTTAATTTAATCATGGTTACATAATATAAATAATTTTAATAATGATATAAATTCCATAGGTATTCATTATAAAAATATTTATAGTCATCCAAAAAAATTATAGATTGAGAAAGAGGTTACACTTTTCATGTAGATGGTATATCGTATATACACATGAACGCCATTTTTATTTTTTTGGAGGATGGAATGAAAGAAAAGAAAGTAATAATTCACATTTATAGAGTCATTATTGTATCATATATATTCATTAAATATATCCTTATTACCATCCAAGTGAAACTTAAATGAAAAAAAATCACATCGCTTCGTGAATGTGGTGGTCTACACGTACGCACGAGCGACGTTGTTTTCTTCAAAAGTATTGGAAGGTAAGAAGTTATATATGATATATAATTCTATAAGAATATTTGTTTCAGATATATCACATATACATTAATTAATTACATGTTTCTAACCATCCAAGTGAAATGGTGATCAAAAATGAATTACACTTCTACGTGGAGACGATAAGTCATATTTGCGCACGAGTGATACTTTTAATATTCATAGGATGAAAAAGAGTTTAAATATGGTGGTAACATAATCATAATAAAATATTTGTATATTTATTATACTATTTTCATTATCTTATTGTGAGTAAAACAATTTAATAGGAAGTAGAATAATAAATAAACTTGAAATACTCGGTATAGATGATTACCTCTTCATTGGCTGACTTCCTTTACATCTCTTCTTAAGGGACATAGAGTTGGTATTTTTTTTTTGGCTGATAATAACCTCTATAACTTATATAAGTGTGTTTATAATATAAATTTTCATGTTTTGTTCAATCTATATGGATCAATGTGGTGTGATTATTTAACAGAATGGGTGTCCTTTTATAAGTGAGGGGAGGAGCATTCATTGAATTTATTAAAGAATTAAATTAATATAAATTATATTTCATCACAAAATATATATATATATATATATATATGTATATAATATAATTTAATTATTAGCCATAATATTCTCATAAAATAAAATTTGGACAAGTTTTAGTTATGTTTTCAGCCTTATATTTTATTTTTAACCCCCCACTAACTCTTTTGACAATGATTGTAATATTCAATTTTTCCATCATTTAAGGGTTATGAATGTTATAATATGGGGAAAACAACCCTTAAATGGTGTATGGTTGATATTTTAAACCATATACCATTCATTTTTATGAATTTAGTATTTTTATGAATTTTAAACTATTTAACAAAATATTATTAATTTCATTTTTGACATTATTCATTTAATTTGAATTTAAATGCATCGAGATAAAGGTTTAATTCAAATTTAATCCTATAATGCATCCCGAAATGGTCATATAGATCTATAAAATTCATTGGATACATTAATTAATCTAATTTATATCATTTTTGTTATTTTTAAAAGTCATTTATTTTATTTTTATATTAATTGAATAAATACTCTTTTGGTGTGGTATAAGCACTAAGGTAATTATTATATAACTAAAAATTATAAATAAATTAATATCATGAAAATAATTTCACTAATATTAATATTAACATTTATATTCATTCATAGCATTCTTTTTTCTCTATATGAACACATAAGATATATTTAAAATTAAGAGAGTGACAATTTGTAACTTTGTTTGATTTAAATATTTGTTTTTTAAATTTTGTGGAAAAGTTTCCAGTAAAAAATAAATTTAGAGGCTAAGATTATAAGGTTCGAATTAACATTATCCAATAACAATTAAAATGAAATATTATGACCTTATCACTAAGTTTTAATTAAGATTAACCTCATTTACCCCTTATTGAGGTGATAAGTCTTACCACGATTACTATTTGTAGTGCCTAAAATTGAAAGGATCCTATTTACCAAATTTTAACTAACTAATTCAAAATATGTAATAAATTTTATCTAAATTAGTACCAATAAGTGTAAAAAATTAATTTTAATGTATGTTTATATGGAAACTGCTTTTAGAAAAATATAGTTTTTAAGTATAAAGGAGAATTTATTCTTATATTGTCCATAGTAAAAATATTAGATGAAATTAAAAAAATTTGTTAGAATATATAATATATAAATTTTATTAAAATTATTCACCAATATTGATAAATTTAATTTATTAAGATAAGAAAACACATTACCACAGAAAAATAATTTTTCAGAAAAAATCATTTTATATATAAATAATGTTTATATACAAAATTCAATAATAAAATTGATTCTAATAAAAAAATAGGATATTAATAAAAAAATTGAACTTGGTTGACTATTATACCATTTTAAAACAAAATTGAAAATTTTAAATTCTTGAAACAAAAATACATATTTCACTAAAAATTGATATTTTGTACTATTTTCTTGAAAATAAATTTTTTCAGATATATATGAAAATTTCAACATAAGATAATTTTGATACACTAATTTAAAATTTTATATTATTTTTATAAATAAAAAAATTAGCGAAAATTCATTGCTTAATTTTAATATTTTCTTAAAAAATAAATAATAATCATTATTAAGGAAAACATATTTTTGGAGCATAAAATCACTTTACTAAAAATAGATTATTTATTTAAAAATAATTACAAAATAAAGTTTTATTTATTAGTTTCTTTATATATATATTATAATTAATTTAATACTATTCATTCTCTCCAATTCAACGGTTGGTTATAATGGTTATATTTAAATAATAATATTTTGTGGTTTGTTTTGGTTCGGTGTTGTGTGTCGTATAATATGTAAAAAATAGTGTTATTTTACAATATCATGGTGTTAAATTTTGGTACCATAATTGGTAGAAGAAATGATTGATAAGTAGAAAATGATTCAATAGGATATGAGGTTATATTAGAGTTGGCAAAAAATATGCGGATATCGAAAGGAAAGACCTTTCTTTTAAAGTATATGGACATGTTTTTATTAAAATATATCCATGGTAAAGTGTCATGAATTTTATTAAAAAGTTAAATTAATGCCCATAATTCATTGGAATATATTAAACCCTAGATAAATTTTGATTAGTTTATTTTTTATTGTCCTTTCCTCCTATTTTATCTCAGGTACATGGCATATTTCATGTTTCATTGTTATGAAAATATATACCAGATGGATCTCATCTTTCAAGACCTGAAGTAGTTCAGTTGGAATTGAACCATTAATATGATTAATATCTAATTTATATTCTTGAATTAATATATCAAGTGTTATGAAACATAGTTATTCACTAGGTTAAGGTTTTATGAAAAAACTATAAGATTAAAGAAAAAAATATAGGAATCTGAAAAGGTTATGAATAAAAAGTATCCCCACTTGTTTGAGTGATAAATCAAATCACGATGAATGAATTTCAAAATGTGGGGAATAATTTGAAAACCTAGTTAATGTTATATTAAATCATTTTAATTTTTTATTAATATTTTTTAAGTAAATTTTATAGAGATATATTCCCTATAATAATATTAAATAATTTTCCTACCAAAATGGAAATAGTTTTATTCTCACTAAATTTTTATTATTGAAAGGTATGATTTAAAAATATTGAAATTTAAATTTTAAAAATTTATTACTTTTTTAAAATCATCATATTTAAATTATCTTATATGTGATTTTTTAGAATTTTCTGAAAAGTTTTATTTTTCAATGAAAGGTGAAAAATACTGATTTTTTTAAACAATAATTTCTTTCCAAGTTTTTAAAAAGTAAAATAAAATTTATGAATAGTTTATAAATTTATATATGTCATTTTTAATAAAAAATAATTCAATTATGGTCTTTTAAATAAAGTTTATACTAAATTTTTTTACAAAAACATTTTTTTAATAAAAATCATTTTTCTGAAATACCATTGTTAATTATTTTTTTCTAGTATAATATTAAATTCAATTATTTCACTTTATAAAAGAATATTAAAAATTGATTAAATGTTTTTCATTAGTAGGGTCACATTTTTTAAATAATTCCCTATTAATTTTTTTTATCATTATGGACATGAAACTATAATAAATTTTTATTACCATGGTAATGGTAAAATGAGTTAGTTGTGGTTAAAACTAAAGTGATAGGGCTTTAAATTCATTCAATAACTTTATTTTATTTCATTTTATGATTCTATATCATCTATAATAATAAAAATATAGAAAATATGTCCTTTTTCAATTTAATTTTTATTTTTTCATTTATGATATTTAAGTGAATGATAAAGTCAAAAATGTATCATTCTAACTTTTAATATCGATAATATTTTATGATAGGGATAAAAACAATTTATGTTGGGTAATTAATGGTTATTTGAAATAAAAATTATTTTTTTATCATTTTAATTTTTTTAATTTTTAGTGATCAAATAATTTTGTTAAATTTTCACTCAACACTAATGCAATGCTTGTGCACGTAGTAGAAAAACCAAATAAATGATATTAAAAAAACTAAATGTAATATTTTTTGGGAGTGTTATAGTGTCCAAAAAAATTATTGAAATAATGATACATATTAATGATATTTTAAAGATTTATATTCAAATTCATTTACTTTCATGTTATTTTCAAAGTCTAATTAAATGAATAGTTCCAAAAAAGACATTAATTATATTTTTCAATAAATAATATTTTATTAAATGGTCTAAAATTTATCAAAATACTATATTTATACATTTGAATTTTATATGGTTTAAAATATAATTCATAATCCATTTATGGATCATTTATACTTTTATAGTATCTTTTTTGACCCCTAAAGAGTAAAAAACTTAGATACCATGGTAATTGTTAAAATGGTTAATGGGGGTTAAAACAAAGAGATAAGAGTCAAAACATCACCTAAATTTGTAAAAAAAAAATTGTATGTGATTATTTAGACCCATCATAATTATATATTTTACTTATATCAATTTGGATCCACTTTAACATGACAATTAAAATATATTAATTTAAAACTTTAATAAATTCTAAGAATTCTCCTCCCCTCACTTATAAAATGGAACCACCCATACTATTTTCCTCACACCATTAGACCACTATATCTCAAAACATATATTCCAAAATCCCTTTATAACATATTATTACATGTTATATAGGTATTATTTTGGGTATAATAACAACCTTATAGGGATTAAGGTGTATTATAAAGGAGGTTGTCTGAAGAAGCGGTATATTTTTAACTAATTGTTTTAGTTTTATTTTTTCTTTTACCTCCTTCAATTTTTCTTAAAAACTGATGAAATAATAACACCATTATATTTAATATACTCCGATGTTTTTTAATGTAATAAAATATATCAATCTGTTTATTATATCAAATGTGAAATGAAACCATCGTACATGTGTATAGTGGACTACCACCTCACAAACCAATGTAATTATTTTTCTAGAACCACCTCACATGGATCATTATAATGATGTTTTTAATGTATAAATATTATATTTAATACATATTTATCTTTTTAAAAATATAATTTATAATCTAATTTAATACCTTTCCATCCATTAAAAATGATCACATTATTTGTGTGAATGTGTGAATTAACACCTCCATGAAGCGTAGTGATTCATTTTTCATGACATATTCACATTGACACTATATATAAGTTTATTTAAATAAATATTACTAAATTTATTATATAATAATCATTCTTGGAATATAAATACTTTTTACATACTTTTCATCAAGTTTATTTAAAAATAGAAACATCACTGATGCATATGTATGGCTTACCATCTTCATGATTGTAACGTATTATTTTTCATAACCATATTTTATGGTTGGTTAAAATTATAATTTATATATCATGATTATAATTATTTCATTAATAAAATTATTTATATGATTAAATAATGACATTTTTTACCATAGTCAACCTACCAAAGACATTTTTGACATATTAGCAGAATATCATCAAAATATATGATGTGAACTTAATTTATTAAGTAATTATCTATAACAAAATAAATATAAAATAAATAGAATAATAAACTTGAATAATTTTCTTAATAAATTAAATATCTGAAAAAATTTTATTATTCAGGTTGATAAATAATGTATGTGATGAGTTGAACTCAATGTAAGGGGAAATTTACCTTAAAACATTGTTTTAAATGTTTTTAATGATTTATTTTATAAATATTTTTTTTCAATGCCTAAATTCTTAAAATTATTTTATGGATGTATTTATATAGACATAAATTAATTGTAAAGGAAATTTTATGTCTTTTTTACTTTATTTAAAGTGTTCTCAAAGGAATATTTTTATGTATTTTATATGGAACATTTTTACTTTCTTTAAAAAAGGAAAAAGGTAATGTTCTATTTTAAAATATATGGAATAATTTGATTTTACCACCAACAAAAAACATTATTTTATAGTTTTTTTAATTTAAAATATTCCAAGTCTTCTTAAAAGAATAATCATCATTCCCTTTTTTCGTAGTATTTTATTTTAAAAAATGTCTTTTAAAGGAATGGAAAATATCAATATCTAAAATATTTTTATTATGGGTTAAAAAGTATATTTTTATTATTATAATGATAGAAATGAAATATTTTGTTTTTTTAATTAATTTATGGTCCTTGTAAATTTTTTATAATGATGGGTGCACTGAGTATAGATCATGATGATTTGTGAGCCCAATATAGCTCATGATAAGGGGCGACCCTGATATATCTCTCTAATACATTTGGTATTTATTATGTTCTCTATGAAATTTCGTTAGAATTATACCGTAATTTTCATTCCCATTTTAAGGTTACTATAACATTTATTATAAGGGTTCTATGAATATTACATCTCAAGGGACCACTCTGAATTTTCAATTCTCTCTAAGAAGTTTTTATAGAAATCATTTGATTTGAAATGTTATATAAATGATATTTTGTTTTAAAAGAAATATTATTCTTTTTTAGAGTGATAATTTATGTTTTTATAAAAAAATTATAGGTTATCATCACTTCTAAGAAACCCTCATGATTATGATTTTAAATTTATGATATCTTATAATGTATTTTATGAAAATCTTTGGGCGGTAAAACTAGTTTCATGTGTAAGTAAACATATATTTGATCACAAAGTTATTATGTTTAAATAAGACTCCATTTTATGATCTAATAGTTTTAAAATAGATTAATAAGTTTTTTTAAAATACATTAATTAGATTTTTTTTCTCATCCCATTTTTTCACATTTTTTTATAGGTTATAAAGATGAGTAGGAAAAAAGAAGAATGCTAGTTGAAAATCTTAAAGAGTTTCTATAAAAAGAAGACAATTTACTTTAAAAGTCTTGTATTGTATAAAAAATGGATACTAATAGGAAGTTTCCAATTTGTAATATAAGGGTTCTTTATGTAATAGTTATGACATAATTCTATAAAACTCTAAACCTAAGAATATCTTTAAGAATGTATGAAAATGAATCATTATTGTAAAAATGAAATTATATTTTGAATAAGGATTGGGTCCTTATAATAGATATTTATTTTTACTACTCATAAATGAGTTAAGAACATGGGGTAAGTTTTACAAATGAGGTTTTATAGGAGTTTAAATTGGGTTTTTAATGTTTCTTCATAGAAATTAATTGTTTAAATCATGTAGTTGTGTTAATAATGAATCTTAAATCTGTCAATTAATACCATCAAGAATAAACAACATATAATATAACTTCATTGTAAATATGCGATGATTTTACATAGATTACCTAGTTGGTTAAATTTAAATAGAACACTAATAGTATTGTATCAATATATTAAAATTATAAAAACATTATTGCAATTAAAAGGATCTTTTTCAATTCACTATTTATTCCAAGGTCTACCCCTCTTCTTCTCTTTCTACTCAGTATATTGATAATAAGATTCAAAAAAATAGATTGAAACACAATCCATATAATGAAAATTTATGATTATAAATAATAATAATCTAAAGATGGTGTTTTTATATAGCTTTGGGTAATCATGAAAGAGATGTTCACTTATCAAAATTATTGCATCTATGGTTAAGTGAATGCCTATGAGTAACTCACTTCCACTCCTTATTCATCCATGTCTTCTCTATATTTTTATTATTATATTCATGCCCTTATAAATAATTTTTAAAAACTATGAAATCATTAATTAATCTATAAATAAATCATTGATGGCTCAGATTTCTTAATTCAATCTAATTCTTTTAATCTCACTTAATGTGTCATTCCTATTCATTGGTATTAAAATGTTTCAATATATTTTGAATTAAATAAACCATTAAAATACATAAAATTTACAACAAAAAATGATATATAAATCTATATATTATATTTTTTTCACCAAAACCATATTGAGTTAGACTTTCACCCTGATATGGTATATCTAATCAAATAGTCATTTAAAAATCATGGCTAGACAACATGAACATATCCATAAATTTTAGTAATTCCTTTATTTTTAAATTCTCTTGAATATTATCCCCATGATTATTTTATCATTAATATAATAGCTTAAATATTTTTCCCTTATCTAAAAATCCTGTTTATATGGTTTCACTATTATTGTCATTATCATTTTTCAATCACAGGGTGTAGTTCTTCAATATGACACCTCAGTTCTTCACGATGTATTGCATAAAATGGCATGTTTTACATGATTTACATATAGAATTTTGTAACTCTACAACTCATAATATTTAAAATTCATTCCACCATGGGATTCTCACTCCTCTTAAAGTAATATTTCCATTTACTTGACAGAAATACCTCATAAAAAATAACAAACTATAATTTTAATTCCTAAATTATTGATAAGTTTCCCATTTATTATATTGTAGTATCAAAATATATTTGTAAAAAATAATCATCTTAATTAATATCCCCAAAAACCAAAATATAAAAAAACAAAACCATCCCTTAACACAAGGAAATTGTTTTTAGTTTTCCTCAACATTTCTATCATTTAAACCCATCATTAAATTTTACCTTCTTCAGTAACATATATAATCCTTTTAAAGTTAGTTTTCAATGATCATAAAACATATCCATCGATGCCAAAGGATGGCTAGAAAATTATTTAAATAACCATATTTTATATTATTCTCCATATATTTCCAACATTATCTAACTTCAGGTTTTTGTTTTGAAATTCTATATAGTCATGAAAATTATATAAAATTAAAAAAAAATCTAGTTCAAAAAACCAATTTAGATAATATCTACATATTTATGAAATTTATGCACTATTAAATGGTATCTAATCATTTTCACAACACCAATTTCATTTTATTGATTCAATTATCCTTCTTTAAACATAAACTCAAGAGGTACTCAACTTAAAAATCATCCAAAAATCATCTGTATCCATCTAATATATCAAAAGCTTATTTTTAGAGGGGGATTGTTTGAAACCATCATAAGATGTGGAAAAAGTTCTAACTCCCATATTGAACTGATTTTTCTAAAATATATATTTTTATATTTTCTTATTTAATACATCACCTACTTTATTATTTTATTTAATATGTTATACTTTCAAAATTATTTGTTCAAAATTTTATTTAATTAAGTGGTACCAAATCTCAATATAATTCATGCATTAGTATTTTATTGAATTCATAAAAAAAACAATCATACTTTTATGATCACATAATATCACACTGTATATTTTTACTTATTCTCTAATATCCTCTTACTTTTTTTTCAACTAAAATATTTTGGGGCATGCCATTATAGATGAAACTTATTTTTCTTTAATGATACTTAGTGAATTATTATCTTATTTCTTTCTTTACCATTAGATATATTAATATTTAATATATTACTATCTCAAATTATTTATTTTTTATAAAACACATTTCCAAAAAAATTAAAATCATTATAATAAATTAATTAATAATTATTTTCATAATAAATTATAGTTTTTAATTAATAGTTCCTTTTAAAACCCCCCAAAACATTAAAAGAGGATCATTATATTCAATGGATTATATGAAATGAAACAAAAATATTAGTAGATAACGTTTCACCTTCATACATTATTATATATTTATTTTTACATAATTCCAATCTCTTCGATAGCTTTCAATTTACACAATACTCGGTTTGAACGAAACACAATACTCTATTAAAATATTATTATTTAAACATGGCAGTTATAACATAGTCGTTACGTTAGAAAGTATAAATATAAATAACTATATAATTAAAATTATATTATTTAAACATTTATAAAATAAATACAATGGATATATAATTATTATAAATAAAATAAGAATCTTTTTAAAAAAAACTTATTTCTGAAAAACTGAATTTTTTCAAAAATATGTTTTAGTTGCGCTTTGCGCAAAAAATATAAAATTAATTTTTACCACTTTTAGAAAAATAATAATTAGAGAAATAAAAACCATTTTTAATATCTACATGTCAAAATTATATTTAGGATTATTTTTGATGATTTTCTGAAAAGATTAATTTTTGGATGAATAGTGAAAAATACTGATGTTTATCAAAAACTGTCTTTTCATTTAAATTATAAACAAAGTTAGATTAAATTTTAAATTAGTTTTATAGTAAAAATTGTATAATTATATTTAAAATTAACGAATTTTTTTCATTTTAAACAATCTCATATTGAATTCTGATATTTAAACATTTTAAACATTTGAAAGCTTTTCTTCAGAAAACCCATTTTTTCAACGATCCAACGTATTTAATTTTAAATTGAACCCTATCAATTCTAATAATTGAATTTGGATAAATGTATTAAATATTTGTAAAAATAATAATTTATATTATCTAATAATTTCAACATAATTCTTTACCATAATTAAATTGAAAATAGTAAAAATTAATTACCATGATTATGGTAAAAATGTGTTTATGGGGGGTTAAACTAATAATATGAGGGTTAAAAATGACCTAAATGTTTTCTAAAACTACTTTTATGGATATATATATAAACATTATTACCTATAAGGTTCAATAATTACCTATTTTTAGGCTTGTTTCCTGAGAAAAATATGGGTATCGCTTTTTAATTTCAAAAATACCAAGTGTATCATCTCCCCAACTTATAAAAGGCCACTCACTCTCATATCCTATTAACTCTTAAAAACCTATTTATTTTATCCAATACCTACCAAAATCACTTACTTAATCTTAAAAAAACATCTTATATTTTTTTTTTATCATAAATTCAATATTAATAGGATTGGTTATAAACCTAAAATATTTCATCGATGAAAAGTTAACATTCTTAATGTGCATATTTGTTTTATTTATTCTTAACCTCTTTGAAATATTATCTAATATTGATAATATAATAATATATATATATATATATACCATATAATTATATTTTATTATGTTAATATAATTATCTATATCCATCTCTACTTTCATCAAATGGAAAACAAAATCATCACTCGTGTTTTCATCGAACTACCCCCTCTCAAAAAAATGTAATTCATTTTCCATTACCACCTTTCAAGGATAGATATAATAATGAATTTAACATAATTATATGATAATTATTCATTAATATAATTATTTAATTATTATATCACATATTCATTCTTACTTTTCATTTTTTAGGGGGATACCATAGTGTTGCTTGTGTATAGGGAAAACTACAGCCTCATAAAGCGATGTGATTCATTTTCTCTTTTCATTACATGGAAGTTATATAATGAAATATATGTGATAATTATGTCATAAAAATACTTCTAGAAATATAATATCACCTAAAACATCTTACCTTCCAACCATTTGGAAAACAATAACGTCGCTCGCGTGTATGTGTGGACTACTACCTTTACATAGCGATGTGAAATATTTTTAATTTTATTTTTACATAGATCATAATAAGGATATATTTTATTCATAAAAATGATATATATATAAAATAATAATGATTTTTTAAAGGAGAATTAATTTTTATTTTCCATTTTATCCATCCATCGAGAAAAATGGAAACAACATTCATGTGTGCGTACGATCTACTGTCTCCATTAATAGCGTAATCCATTTTCTATCTATAAATTTTATATATTAATATAAATACATATATATAATGATTATATATGATATTTATATCATTTCTAACACTCTAGAGATTATTTAACCATGTTCAATGTAAAAGGACTAAAATTACTAAACAAAATCATAAATGAAAAACAAAACAATTGTCACCTGAAACATTGATTTTAAAAACTATTTATTATTAAATGGGTTATAAATACAATAATTTAATAATATATGGTATGATATATTTGATTATAGTTCCATAATATACTTATAATAAACTTATATATTGGAACCTTTTTATTTTAATGCTCATAGATCATGTTTATTATGTTTTTAATAGGATAAATGTTTTAAGATAGTCAATCATATTCTAATTAATGCAATGATAAAATTTGGTAAATTCCTCATCCACCATTTGTTTAAAGATATATTACATTAGTTTAATAAGATCTAATAGTGTACTAAATCTACCTTCAAACTCTATCAATGATGGGTCTACTGTTGAGAACGTCTAACATTAGTTCAAGGGATCTACTGTTGGTTGTGATAGTCTACCATAAGTTCAACCAAATCTATTGATAAACTAAAAATACCACTATATAATCTATTGAAACACCCCAATAATTTATTGTGTTTCCCTTCCAAAATTTATTCTCTTCGATGGCTTATGTTGCATGCAATATTCAGCTCAAACAAACAATGAAATATTATTATTGTTATAACCAAGACATTAAATTAGGGAGAATTAATAGTATTAACCACATTATAAAATTTATATATTTTATATTTAATAAAACTTTTTGAAATTCATTCAAAATATTGTATAGTCCTAATATAAGAATGAATCCAATTTTACGCATAAAAGGCAGTATTTTTTTAAAGGTGGTTTCACCGGATTTATTAGTGCACTTGTATTAAAAATAAATTTTGACCCTTTTAAAAATTATATTGAAAAAAATAAACTTCACTTTTAAAATCATAATTTAAAACTTATCTTATGGTTTTTTCTGAAAATATTTATGTTCCAGTAAATAGTGAAAATTATCGATTTTTATAAAACTATAAGTTTTGTTATATTAAAAAACTATTTATGACTTTAATTTTATATCAATGTAACATAAATAATATTAAGTTATAAATATTATAATTTATTTAAATTTAATCATAATTATACCATATTTTTGTATAAGTTTATTTTTGGACAAAAAATGAATTTTCAAGAAAACAATTTTTAGTTGCATTTTATGAGTTTAAGTTTAAATTAAATTATGAAACATATTTTTTCAAATTGTGAAAATGTATTATATATTTGGAATAATAAGTTACAAATTTATTCAATTGTTTCTTTTTAATTTTTTTCAACATAAATAGTAACTTTGGTAAAAAAAATATTACCACAATTGAGGGTAAAAAGGTAATTTGGAGAAAAAATAATATGATAAGTATTATAAAATTACCCAAAAACATTACCAAATTTTATTATATGATTTATATTCAAAACTAAACACCTGAGGTTTGAATTTTAGTTATTTAATGGACACTTTTCAAAGAAAATGTCTTTTATATCATTAAAATCAAAGATAGTCACAAAATGTCTTTTCTTTGTCTCAAATATCTCTTATGTGTCCACATGGGGACAAAGGTTGGTTATAAATGAATCTAAGTATCCATTTTGAACTTAATAAACGTATTTTTATGATATGAATTTATTTATGACATTTTAGGATCATTTGGATGATGTTATGATATTTATAAAATTTTATTTAAAGAAAAGACAAAAATGTCACATTCATATTTTTAATAAATATATTATTTTTAATATTGTTTTATTCAAAATATATCTTTGACTATAGATATTATTTTTAAAAATAAAATATTTATATACATTATATTATTTTATTTTAAATTTTTAGTGATAAAATAAATACCTTAAATAATTATACAATGATTATGAATTAATTATTTTATTAACAAAACAATCAAATAAATGAAATTAAAATTATTAAAATAAATATAAATGAAATTAATTAAGGTGATCCACAAATTTTTCTGGATTATTATGACAAATTATGGTTTTATTAAATATTTTTATTCAAATCTATCTTATCTTATTGTTTTTCATAAGGTCAAATTAATAAATAGGTTCAAAATTGAAACTAATGATATTTTATAAAAATAATATTTTATTATATTATTTAAAAATAATAAAAATAATAATTGATTTTTATTTGGCCTAAAATATCATAAATTATTCATTTATGGTCCAATTTAAATTTTATAAGAAAAAATTGACACCTTTTAATATTAAATAAATTGTTAACATAATTAAAATTAAAATAGCTTAACTAAGGTCGATCAAAATGATAATGTTTAAAATAAGAAAAACATGTCAAAATTTTGTTTTATGATTATATTACAAAATTATCTCATATTATATTCTAATCCATTTACATTTGTTAGTATTTTTATGGAAAAATAATTTATTATAATTTAATATTTTGAGTATTTCCAAGGATGTCCCTCGCATTAATTATAAAAGGGCACTCCTTCCATCATTTTATTTCACCACCTTGAGCCTTATATCTCAAACACACCATGTCCATTTCTCTTAAAAACATACATAGACATGTTTTTAGGTCTTTTTCATCTAATAATCCCAACCCTACTATTCTTAAGAAGAGATCTAACGGGCGTCCGTCGAAGAAGAGGTAATCATCTTTACTGACTCTTTCATGTTTATTTCATCTTCTACTTCCTCTTCATGTGTTTTTTCTATGATAAATTAATAAATCTAGTATCATATATATGTCTATATTTTATTATTATTATAAAAATCCATATTCCACCTTTTATCCATCCTACAAAAAATTAAAATATCATGCGTGCTTACGCACGGCTTATCGCCTCCATGTCGTGGTGTAATTTGTTTTATCACAACTTTACTTGGAAGGATTTAATTATGGATATAATATATGTATATATATATATATATGATTATTATGACATGATATTGATTTTTTAAAACTTAATATACCATCCAATTGCTTACTCTTTCAACCATTAAGGGAATGATATCGTCTCTCATGCGTATGTACGACCAACCATCACCATGACGTGATGCAACTCATTTTCCATGTTCAATTTTCAAAAATGATTAAAAAAATTATATAGTGAATAAATATAATATATATGATCTTTATATAATTATTTATATGACATAACTATATCATATTAAAAATAGCATAGACTAACATGACAAAACATGTATAGAAAAATATTGCAATTAACATCAGAAATAAGAGTAATAACAAAATATTATTAATAAATAAGAGATAAAATTTTATAAGAGGAAACTATATGATATCATAAACATGAATATGATTTTATTATGAGTTAATTAAATGTTTCAAACCACTATACATGATATAAAATCACAAACAACCAAAATAATATTTAGGTAAGTGTTTTTCTTGTCTCACTTTTACTTCATTGAGATACATGTCATATTCACCACTTATCTATTTTGTGTGGTTTATATACTACACTTTGATATATCATATCATGGATATCATTATATTCATAGTATTACATTTTTTAATCTATTATTATTAATTTTATGGGGAACATGGTTCTAGTAATTTCAAAGTGGTGAGGGAAGTCTTAACCCGATTTCCATTTTTCGGGATAAATTATACTCTATTTATTAAGTCATGCTATAAGTATGTGTGAAATTACTTCTGACAATATTATGTTGTATTTACACATGTTTTATTTTTATTTAAAACTAATAAAAATAATTATTTCATTTGATTAATTTTCACATCAATGATATGATGTTTGTAAGGTAATTTCTTTTATAAATACTATTTTAATTGTTTTTTTAAAAAGTTATAAGGAATGTTTTTTAACATATATTAATTGAGGGTATTTTCCAAGTTTAATGATGCCTTAATTTTTTTAATCTTATTTTACAATATTATAGGGTTATTTTTAAATAATTTTTTTCCTTTTATAATACCATGACGTTATAAATAAATGATTTCAATGTAAAAGTGGTATTTCTCTCAAATAAATCAATGATTTTATTAGAGTATTTTAAATTATGAAATAAAAAATTTGGATCATATGATTAATTGAGTTTTATCTCTTATAATACCATCTACAATATTTTATATAACTATTTATGAATAGTTTGATTTTGGATGTGCTATTTTGATATTGTTCATCAAATTACACTGAATGGTTTATAGTTTTTTATAATTTAGGGAAAGTTATTACCATTTCATATGATTGTTTAAATATGAATTTATATGTTGACTTTGTTCACCCCTTTCATATGAAGAATGCATTGGACTTAGTAATTGATGGGTGGGACATACTATATCCCCTTGATGCATCAGTAGGACTCATGAGACAAACTAGACTATGTTTTAGACGAGGCATTACCCATTTATGTAGACTTATTGGTCAAGGACTTGATGATATTTTTTATATATATAACATTATTAATTCCCTCATTATGAGATTATTTATTGATAATCCATGAGATTATATGATTAGTATAATATAAATGGATCATCTTCATTCTCATTTGATTATTTATATGGAATATTTTGATTATCATTTAATCTTATCATTTTATTCTAAAGATCTTGTTTAAATAGAATTTTTTTAGTTAATCACCTTAACTTATTATTTATTATTATTTATGATAGCTTCCACTATATTCTTACCCTTACTAAGCATCTGATCTCACCCCTTTCTTATTTTTTATTTTTCCTAGGATTCCAAGATGTATATTGACATGCTGGGTGTAAGAACCTGGATCTTAATTTCAGGTATGTTTTCCTTATCTGGTCATTTTTTACAAAAAGTAAGTTTTCTGGAAATTTTCAAAGTACATGTTTTGTACATTCTGAGTATACATCGTGTACTCGATTACCACAGGTAGCCGGGTGTTGGACGTGTAGTGGTCATGCACACGGCCGTGTGGGGGTGAATTGGAGGCCACCTAAAGCAGAGTACGGAAACAATGAGTTCACGCCATGTACTTTATTTTTTTCATTAAATGCATCGGGGTCGCATTTAATAGCCAAAACACACTTCTTATAGGTCTTGTTCTACCGAGAGCTTTCATACGACCATGATCCTTATCTGAGCCCCTGATCCTCCATCTGATCTCTAATTTGGCCACCGTTGATTGTTTTGGGATCACCTTGATAAGCTCTCTCTTCTGCTTCAGCTTCGTTTCATGATTCCTCGTCTTCCTCAAGTTATCCTTCATTGAACATTTTAGAATTTTTTATAGATCTTCAGCATTATAAGGTGATTAAAGCCTCTAAGTTCACATATAGTGATCTTCTAACGTTGTGGTAGGTGGTTTGTGCCTTTCTGTGGAAATTATATTAGTTTTATGTGCAAAATTTCCCAATACCCATGAACGAGGTATTGAGTGTTTACCATTTTAGCCATATTATTTTCCTTCTATGATTGTATGATTAAGTAAATGATATTTGATTGTGAATAGGGTGAATTTTTATTCCTAGCTATGTTGCCAATGTATTTTTTTCTTGTTTTCACCTTTGGGTCTAGCTTTCTTGTTTGTCAGCTGTTTACCTTCCCATGCCTAGTATTGTAGGATGGTGTGACAATTGTTCTGTTATGCTGCTATGTTGTAGAATTCTATCCAAATAGTTATTGAGGGTTACCTTGGTCGATACGCGCTACTACACATGCTTGACTTACACAGGGCCATGAGAACCTAGTGTATAGACCATATGGAGAATGGATGTTGTGGGATTCTCCAAAGTGTCTTTATAATTTCTACAATGCAAGACCACAGGGGGAATAGACATTGAGGGCTTCCTCAGAGTTTATGTAGCTCCTCGATGTGGGCCACAGAGGAAATGTGATGTAAGTGCTTCCTTAGAGCACCTTTAGTTATGATACGAGACTATAGGGGGAATTGACGGTGAGTTCTTCCTTATAGAGTCTATGTTTAAGCTGAACCAGAGCGGTTAGACTGAGCGTACTACGCAGAGGGTTGCTTGTACTTGTTAGGTAGGACTAGAGGGGTTAGAGTTAGTGTACTAACCAGAGGGTTACCTTTGTGTTAGATGTTTGCTTGCATTTCTAGGTAGGACCAGAGAGGATAGGTTGTGGGTGCTTCCTAGAGGGTTGCCAGATTTTGTTTACCTGCTTTTTTAGTTGTTGATTTCTATTGAAACTGTGGATTGTTTACTTTTGAGTACTTTCCTATTTACTATTTCCAGTTCTTTTACCTTCCATATACTCACTGGCTGTTAGGAATAGATCTCATAGTGTTTTCCTAATGGGATTTAGTTTCAAACCCTATTTGGATCATGATTTTGGGTCCAAACGGATTATATTATTGCAGGTACATACAAGGTCAAGCGCCCTTATACTTCAGGTACTTGACATGTTGTGGAGCTGGAGAGCACGGGACCAAGCTTAGGCTTATGATGCTATAGAGCTGATTAATTTTTTTCTTTTGTACTTGGTTTAGTACTATATTTCAGCATTGTCCTGTGTTTCGCTGCTTTTCTAGATATATGTATCATGAAACATTTTATATATGTGCTCCAGTTTATTCTATTAGTCTTGCACTCTTTATTCTTGTATGTATGTGGTTACTTATACTCTTTTATGTATTTTTTTACTTCCACTAAGTACTCTTCCAATGAGGGAATAGTTTCCCCACTATCACACCCAAGGCCCTCGCTGCTAGTCGGTAGCCTCTGGCATTTGGGAAAATGTGCTTGAGGCCATGTGACCAACTGGGTATGGGGCGCCTCTGGGTGGCTTCTGAAACCAGGACATTAAAAAGTGTTATCAAAGGTGTTTTTTTCTCTTGACTTACTGTTTGGAGCTTATAATCAGGGATCGGATGGAATAGGTACTTGGTAATAAGTTGTTCTTGGGAGTAACTAATCCATTTACAGGGAAAATCCAATCTACCTAATTAATGAAATTTTTTTGTTTTTCAAGTTTATGGTTGCCTTAATTTTCACTATTAGGTGACTCACATGTTTTGTTCTGGTTATTATTTATGTTATTCAGGTTCTATTTCTGTTACAACCCGATGAGATGAGAGTATTCCATCTCATGCAACATATAGGTACTTGTTAGAAATCACATGTCATGCATTTTTTCCATGCCATTTTAGGGTGTATTAGCAATTTCATGTTTTTGTGATAGATTTTGTGCTAGATATGGATGTTGTTGTGATATTTTCCTTGATAAAATGCATGCTGATTGATAGGGTATTGTTTGTATAAGTTTTTGTTGAATGGACACCAAAATTTGGTTCTTGAGGTGTTATGGGCCCTCATGGACCGAAAATTGGTGGATAGTTTCCTATTTTACCTTGTTTATAACATGTATAGATTCCAAGCATTGATTCGCGGGGAGTAAAGGCCCTCACAGATCGTAATTTTTCACTTCAATGTTTTTTTCAATGTTTTTTTGGGCTCTAGAGTAGTTTCTAAGGCTTACTGTCTGGAAAAACCTAGAATACATGTTGTGTAGTTTTGACTACATGCCCTGTGTTCTTCTATTCAGGAAGAAAATGTTTTTCTTAAGTACACTTGTGTACCATACGTACACATCGTGTAGTCTCTAGCCATATCTTAGGTCATGTGGGCGGGGACATGGGATAGAGAAAACCTATATTGAACACTCTTTGTACCATCCATACAAGTCGTGTTGTGTCGACCCAGTGCCCACCCATGTCACTAACAACAGAGGTTGGTCAAGGATTGTCTAATACATGCGGTGTGTTGTCTAAACACACCGTGTAGTCTAACCTAGGTACCTGGCCATATCATGAACAACAAGGGTCGGTGTTATCCTTTCTCGTATATGTTGTGTCCATCTGGAACATGTCGTGTAGTGTGAGTCGTGTGTTAGGTCATTTCACTAACAACACAGGCCAGGTGAAGCTTGTTTAGTGCATGTCATGTCTATCTTGAACATGCCGTGTAGTCTTTTCTTAGGATAGCCTTGTGGCTTAGCCGTGTAGAAGGACTCGGGTAGTGGAAGAGGATTCAAGTACATGTCATGTGTTAGGACAACACGCCATGTGGTTTGGGTGTTATACAACCAGTTTTGGCAGAAGTACTCACCCATGTGAATGGCTTAAGGGAACATGCAGTGTAGTAATTATACACGTTATTTAGTCATGTTTTGTAAAAATTGAATTCCTTATTCCTCCTTTTCTCTTATTACACTTCTAGTTTTCATGACTTGATAATCTTGATCTAAGGTGTGAACATGTCCTTGTAGTGTCAGGCCACCGAGGCATCCTCCGGTTGTACGCCAGTTGCCAGGCAGTGATCAGACACTGTATATGTCTGATCAGGGACTTTTAGTAGATCCTCCTATTGTGCCAGTCATGGCACTGGCCATTATACCAGACACAGGTGATGATGCACAGTTCAGGGAAGGATTTATGAGGATTATACATACCTTTTAGGGGGAAATGCCTCTTGCCCCATCGATGGCTTATTTAACGTGGGTCTTCTAGCAGCATCAGCATCCCACTTTCTTAGGTGATGGAGGAACCTGGGCTGCAGAGTCATGGCTAGAAGCCATGCTTATGATCTTCAAGCATCTAGAGATGCCTCCAAAGAGGAGGGTCAAGCTTGCTACCTATATGCTTTGAGATTCTACCAAGAGGTGGTGGGATGTGATCTCACAGGCAGGAAACTAGCAGATCATGGCTTGGGATGAGTTTCAGCACATCTTCTATGAATACTTCTATCTATAGACCTTGAGGGTTAATCAACCCCGAGAGTTTATGAGTCTGGAGCAGGGAACTCTTTCTGTCATGGAGTATTCCTCCCACTTTACGGAGTTGTAGCGCTTCACACTTATTCCAAGAGGTGATCAGTTATTCATGGCAAGGAATTTCAAGGATGGTCTGAGGCATGACATTTGATTATAGGTGAACATCTTCTGGTTGACTTCTATCACTTCAATAGTCAACCAGGCACTAATCCCAGAGCACAATATGAGGGATTTTGGAGTAGTGAGCTAGGGAGTCTTGACATATGAGGTTAGAATTCCACCTACTAACAGTAGGAAGTGTCGTATGGAGTCTTCGCATAGTGATCCAAGGAGGTGAGACACATATTCTGGTAGCCAGGTGGTGTGCTAACAGTGCAGAAAGAGCAGGCATGTGAGGACACATTTCCCAAAAGACCTATTGGAGTGTTGATCAAGAGACAAGATGGGTCATATTCAGCGGTTCTGTCAGATCTTCTCACCAGTAGTTGGTGACAGGGGTTCTTCAGTGACTCCTCATTCAGGAGCAGCACCACCAGTTTCTCACCAGTCTGGGAACTAGAGTTCATCCATCCATTCAGGTCGAGGTAGAGGTCATGTTCATGGAAGCCAGTATCCCAATTTCTAGCGACATCAGGGCAGATCAGCTTAGAGTGGTCAGGCAGGGTCACAAGGCCGTGGTACTTGTCAAGCTTTTTCAGTGCAGCATACCCAGTAGGATCAGGGTCCCAGGCCCTCTACTATTCTAGGTATGATCTTAGTAGGCTTAGTTTTACCTTTTTCTCTTTTTGATGCAGGGGCTTCTCATAGATTTTTATCTGTTTTTGTTGTAGAGATCCTTGGTCTCTAAATCTTTTCTTCTACTAATATCCTAATGCTAGACACCCCATTGGGGACTATAATGGATAGTGTATGTTAGTGCAAGGAGTTCCCTCTAGAGGTTGGTGGATGTCACTTCTTATGGGATCTCTATGTCCTATAGATAACAGGCTATGATGTCATTCTTAGAATGGACTGGCTAGTTCCCTTCTAGGCAGCTGTCGACTGTTATAGCCACATAGTGAGTTTCATATCACCAGAGGGTGGATCCTTTCTTCATAAGGGTGAGTGGTATTTCTAGGTGAGCAGAGCGGGTCTAAATCATCATGGGTTTGGAGGAGTTATAGCCAATATTTATAGTTTATATCTGGATGATCAGGGGATTTTTCTGTTAGACTTTACTCTGATGGTGGATCATTTCAGGGATGTTTTTTCAGAGGACTTTTCAGGTTTTCCTCTGAAGTGAGAGGTAAAATTTTCTATAGAGCTCATACCAGGAGGGGCACTGGTGTCCATTCCTCCTTATAGGATGGCTACACTAGAGTTGCAGGAGATCAAGAAGTAGTTGGAGGAGTTTCTGTAAAAGGGTTTTATTCGACCCAATACTTCTACTTTGTGTTTTCATGTCTTATTTGAGAAGAAGGCAGATGATACCCTCAGTATTTGTGTGGATTATCAGAAGTTGAACTAGTTGATGGTCAAGAATCAATATCCTTTACCAAGGACTAATGATCTCTTTGATCAGCTTCGAGGAGCCTGGTTGTTCTCAAAGACTTACTTGAGATCCGATTATCATCATTTTCACATTAGACCATCTGATATACCTCTTACAACCTTCTAGAGCAGGTATAGTCTATACGGGTATATATTTATGTCTTTCAGTCTCACGAACGCGCCTGTAGTTTTCATGGCACTGATGAACCGAGTGTTCCATCCATACATATATTCTTTCATGGTTGTCTTCATGGATGATATATTGGTGTACTCTCACACTCAAAATGACTGTGCTGACTATCTTGAGATCATTCTGAGTACACCGAGAGAGAATCAGTTATATTCTAATCTCTCAAAATGCCACTTTTGGATGGATCAGATTCACTTCTTGGGTCTTTTTATCTCAGAGAAAAGAGTATCAGTTGACCTAGAGAAAGTGAGAGCAGTAGTTTCCTCAGAGTATCTGAAGAACATATTTGAGGTATAGAGTTTTCTAGGGCGGGCTGGATACTACAGACATTTCATATAGAACTTTTCATGCTAAGCAGCACCACTGATTAGTCTGACTAAGAAGGGTGAGAAGTTCTTGTGGTCAGATTCTTGTGAGTTAGCCTTTCCGGAGCTGAAGGGGAGGTTGACTTCAGCACCTGTACTAGTCTTTACAGAGCTGGGAAAGAGCTATAATGTGTATTGTGATGCTTTAGGTATCGGGCTAGGAGTTGTGCTTATACAGGGAGATGCAATCGTTGCATATGGGTCTCAGTAGTTTAGACCACATTAGAGGAACTACCCGACGCACGATCTCGAGTTGGCTGCAGTTGGTCATGCCTTACACTGTTGGAGAAATTATATTCTAGGAGAGCATTTTGTGGGTTTCACCTACCACAAAAGTCTCAATTACATCTTCACTTAGCGTGATCTGAATTTGAGACAGCGAATGTGGGTTGAGTACCTTCAGTATTTTAACTTTGATATTGCCTACATGCCTGGGAAAGGAAATGTGGTTGGTGATGTGTTGAGTAGGAGGAATTAGATACATGCAGTTCAGGAGGCCAGTAGTGAGTGGCAGCTTATGGATCTATTCTCTGAGATGCATTTGGAGGTGCACGACAGACAGGGGTAGAATCTCCTTTCATCTGTAGTTGTTACCTCTACCATTCTTGATTGAGTATGAATGAGGCAGCCATCAGATCCTGAAGTCCTAGTCCTGTGATAAAGTGTGTCAGGAGAAGACCTTGTTCCGTGATAGACCATAGGTGAGGAAGAGATCTTGAATTTCTAGGGGCATGTATGGGTGCCAACAGATATACACGAGGAGTTGATGCGGGACTCTCATTCATCAATTTGGGTAGTTCATCCTGGTACCACCAAGATGTATCGTGATCTACACCTTAAGTATTGGTGTCCAGGTATGAAGAGAGACATTGCAGGTTTCATCATGAGGTGTTCCACCTGTCAGCAGGTGAAGGTGGAGCATCAGTGACAGACTCAGGAAGTTTTCCCACTTTTTTCCAATCAAGGATACCTTCAGTGTTGATTAGCTGAGATGGTTGTACATCCATGAGATTGTAAGTCTGCCTGAAGTTCTACACTCCATCATTTCAGACATGGATGCATGTATTACTTCTTGGTTCTGGCAGGGGCTATAGAAGGCTTTGGGTACATAGGTGCTTTTGAGTACAGCTTACCACCCTCAGACAGATGGTCAGTCTGAGAATATGATTCATGTGCTTGAGGACATGCTACGAGCATGCATCCAAGATTTTGGAGGTTCATGGGAGAACCATATACCTTTTATGGAGTTTTCCTACAATAATAGTTTTCAAGAAACTATTAAGATGGAACCTTATGAGGTTTTGTACGGTAGCCCATGCAAATAACCCTTATGTTGGTTAGAGGTATAAGAGGTCGCTTTGTTGGGACCTCATCTTTTCCAAGAGACAATAGAGTAGACAGAGTTGATTCCGAATAGAGTGGCTACTGCATAGTCTCGACAGAAGTCTTATTCTGATCAGCGGAGATAACCTTTGGAGTTCGAGGGTTGGGATCAAGTTTTATTGCATGTCACACTAAGGTTGGGACACAAGAGGATTAGGATACAGGGTAAGATTTAACTGAGGTGCATCGGGCCGTTTGAGGTGCTGGAGAAAGTTGGGCCAGTTTCCTATTGGTTGTAGTTACCTTAGAGGTACCGAGTTATGCATGAAGTCTTCCATGTTTCTCAGCTTCGATGTTACTTTTCAGACCCGTCTCATGTTTTCCAACCTAAGGAGGTTGATCTCGAAGTGGATGTTTCATTCGAGGAGTATCCTATCCAGATTTTTGATCATAGTACAAAGGTTTTCTATGGCTGGTTTTTTCCTCTCATATGAGTGTTATGGCTACACAGGCAGGTACAGGACGAGACTTGGGAGAGGGAGGCCGATGTAGGAGCACAGTGGTCAGGTTTTTCTGGGGTTTCTTCTTCTATGCCACCTTTCTAGGGAAATTTGAGGATGAATTTCTTTAAGGGGGGATGTTTATAAGAAGCCAAATCTACTTTTCTGGTACATTTTTCTTTTCTATTCATTTTTGAGGAAAGGAGTTTTTTTCTAAAATTTTCGAAGTACACGTCATCTACTTTCTGATTACAAGTCGTGTACTCAGTTACCGCAGGTAGTCGGGTGCTGGCCGTGTAGCGACCATGCACA